>JAJOZX010001065.1:0-585000 GCA_023014485.1 Bathynomus jamesi | reverse complement strand
CCCCAATTCCATAAGAACTGCTGTCTGCTGAAACTACGAGAGGAAGTTTAGGATCATAATGCACTAGGAGAGTGGACTTTAGTAGTACGTCCTTGGAAGCCTGAAATGCTTCCTTTTGAGTTTTCTCCCATCTCCACTGTTCCCCAGATCGTAATAGCTTATTTAGGGGTTCAAGGAAAGTCGATGCATTAGGCAAAAATTTCCTATAAAAGTTTAGGAGACCTAAATAAGCTTGTAACTGTGTGATGTTTTGTGGAGGTGGTGCCTTTTCTATTGCTTCTAGTTTATCCACCGTTGGATGAATGCCTGAGGCATCTATGCGGAACCCTAAATATGAAACCTCATTAGTGACCCATGAACACTTTTCTCTCTTTAGCTTAAGTCCGGCATCCCGGAGTCTTTTTAGAACCGTGGTTAATCTAGTTAGGTGTTCTTTTTTAGTCGAACCTGAAATGAGGACATCATCTAGAAAGCAAAGTACCCCTGGAATGTGACCTAGAACTTGGTCCATTGTCCTCTGAAAAATACCTGGAGCCGATGCTATTCCATAGCATAGCCTATTGTACTTATATAGGCCTCGGTGCGTATTTATGATAGTTAATTCTTTAGAGTTTTCATCTAAACTTAGTTGAGCATAGGCTTGGGACATATCGAGTTTTGTGAAATATTTACCCCCAGCAAGAGAGCTAAATAATTCATCAGGCTTGGGTATAGGATAGCAATCTAGAAGGACGGCTCTATTTGCTGTTAAACGGTAATCCCCGCATAACCGCACGGACTTGTCCGGTTTTAGTACGGAACTACTGGGGCAGCCCACTTAGCGTGTGTGACTGGTTCAATAATTTTATCTTTTAGCAGCCTGTCAATTTCTAAATCTACCTTCTCCCGCAGTGCATGCGCAATTGAACGAGCCTTACAAAATTTCGGAGATACATTAGGATCTACTTCTATGCAGACCTGATGGCCTTTTAGGTTGCCTACTTCAGGCCCAAAATAGAAGAAAACTCCCTTAACAATGAGTCTATGTCAGATGGATATGAGAGTGTATGCACATCTGCCTGACCCCTTGGCAAGATTTTGTCAATTGGCATTTCCAAAGCATCAATCCAATCACGGCCTAGTAGAGTAGGCCCTTGCTCATCCACCACTAAAAGGGTTAAGGGATGAGACAAAGTTTTCTGGTTGAGTGTAACTGTAACGTATGCTTCTCCACAAATAGGTATTTGTATGTCCCCGTACTTCTTCAAAATCGTTTTAGATGTATGTAGTTTAGGTGTGTTTTTGAAAATCTTATAAAAAACTACCTTGGACATGACCGTCCGGGCAGCACCCGTATCCAATTCTAGAGGAACTGTAATTCCATTTAGGCCTACCTCTACAATATATGGGCCTGTATTTTTCCCACTTTGCTGCTCATAGAATAGGTACTCCACTCCAATGTTCGAAGTATTTCCCTTTTGAGGATTTATACTAGAAATGTTAAAATTAGAATTTTCACCCTTTGTTTTCTTTGAAAAACACACTTTAGCTATGTGGCCTATTTTACTACAGTTTCGGCAAACTGCTTCTTTAAAAGGGCAATCTTTCTTCCAATGGTGTTTTCCACACCCTGTACATGGCTTGGAAGGCTTAGTAGAATTAGTAGGCTTAGTCGTATTCGCCTCATACCTTTTATTTGCCTGTCTAGTAGGCTCGTTAGGTCTGCCAGGCCTAGAAGATTTAAAGCTATTTACGTGTTGGGCTTTACTACTATGATTGTCAAAAGCTCTAACATCTTTAGCAGCTGCTTCTCTAGCCGTAGCTATTTCTACAGCCTGACTAAAAGTTAGGTCCTGTATGGCTAATAGGGCTCTCTGGGTAGACTCCTCTTTGAGACCCATTACAAACCTATCTCTTAGCATTTCATCTAATTTGTCCCCAAATTTACACGTACGGCTATGGCTTTTTATTCCTGCAACAAACTCTGCAATGCTTTCATTTCCCATCTGATGCCTTGAATAAAATTTGAAACGTTCATAGATGAGAACTACTCGGGGTTTGTAGTGATCGGTTAGGGCCTGTACCAATTCATTATAGGTGCAAGTTTCCGGTGCTTTAGGAGAAACTAGGTCCATAACTAAACCAAACGTTTTAGGGCCTATTATAGTTAAAAGGTAGGTACTGCGAAAAATGCTCTGTATGAATTGGTCCACAATTAACCCACCCCTTATATCTCCAGTCTATACTATAGAGTAGATCAAGTCTAGCCTAGAGGGGTCAGCCTAGAGATTCCGGAAATGGTCCAGAGCGGGCAGATAAATTGAGGTCCACAGTAGGATTCCTCACAAGAATTAGGTTAGGGCAATCTACCTTCACCTTTGTTAAGCTATGAGTTGATGCTGGGTCTTAGGCCACAATGTAGGCCTAACTTGTCTGACCCAGCTTAATTTAATGAGATTAACTTTGGTGTAAAAACTCAATTAGTCACTTACTTTTTGTTATCGGAGTGTCTCCCTTCTCCGGTTATGTTTTCGAGAGCGCACTTTGCTGGTACGTCCTCTCGCCCCGTTCTTCGTTTTCGATCCCTCTTTGTTCTCCTCTTCGCGGGGCTTCTCGTACCAGCGTTGTTTTGGTTTATTCCTCGGTTGGTTGAGCGGTAATGTATCCTTATTACCGAGCACGCTCCTCCCACACAGTATATAAATACTAGTGTGGAGAATAACTCTGGTGAGCAACCAATTGGTTTCATCCACCCAGTTATTGACATAAAAGGAATTTAATGATTGTTAGATTAACTACCTACCTACTCAGTGAACCATTTTCGTTACCTCCCAACTACCCACTCATCAGTTTTCCATAGTACTTTCTTAGCATCCGGAATGGAATTTGCCTCGAAAAACAACCTCACCCTAGTGGCATAAGCTTCGAAGTCCTCCCCATTGTCTTCGTAGGGGCTTATATGGCCAATCACCGACATGCTAGAGCAAAACCGAATTAGGCCAAATCACGTGAAGTAGGTTAGGTTAGATTTAAATTTGGTCTAGTTACTCCCCAGTTAGGGCTGAATAGTGAATTTTATTAGAGTTAGGTCTGAGTAGTAATTAGTTTTAGAGTTAGGGCTGAGTAGGAATTAGTTTTTAGTTAGGACTGAGTAGTAATTAGTTTTAGAGTTAGGGCTGAGTAGGAATTAGTTTTAGAGTTAGGGCTGAGTAGGAATTAGTTTTTAGAGTTAGGGCGGCGGGACCTACGCTATAGTACGGTAGCTTACCCACACAAAAACCAAATCGGACGACCCACTAGGCTACATCCAATTTTCCAAACAACCACTTGAACCCAATAAGCCAAATTAACCCAATGAGCCAAATTTAACCCAATGAACAAAATTTAACCAAATGAGCCAAATCCCATCCTCGTCGCCAAATGTGATAGCGTGGGGTAGACACCCCAGTTAGGTTACTTAGGTTCTAGCAAACAATCAAAAGCACTTACCGGTGCGTTGAATTAGGTATTCCTTGAAGCCTACCGTTTTATTCCTGTGTCCCACAAACAGCCTACCTAACTCTCTCTTACATTACCAATTTAGAAGCTATAGACATTACCCCTAACTATACTTAAGTACGAACAACTTCCTACCCGATTTGTCACCTTAGATTCATCACCTAATTTTACTCAGCACCAAAGATTAGGTCAGATAGGAAAAAACATGTCTAGGCCAGACCAAAGCAATACGAACAGCCGCGTTGGTTCGTTTATGGCTTGCTCTTGCCATTCAGCTTAGATTTAGTGATATTTACTCTTTAGTGACTTTTAGACTATATACATATATATATACATACACGTCACCTCAGAGGTGTTATTTTCTGAACTGCATCGGTAATACGATTTCGAAGTTCGGCTACATCACTAATTCTTCTACCAGTGTACACCTTAGACTTAATGAAACCCCAGGCGAAAAAATCTAATGGTGTTAAATCGGGTGAACGTGCTGCCCATGGTTGTTCCTCCACGACCAATCCAGCGACCGGGGAAGCGTCTGTCAAGATAATCACGTACAATTATTGCATAATGGCACGGTGCTCCATCCTGCTGAAAAACTACTGTGTCAAGAATGCCATCTGTAAGAAGTTGAGGTTCGAGGAATTGTTCAAGCATGTCAAGATAAATTTATAAATTACACAAAATTCGAAATAAACCAATTAACTTTTTTTAAATACACAAATTTGCACCAGAAGTACATATCTTTATGCCAGCATAGCATTTTTTTAAAAAAACATCTAATGTCACCGAAATAGATAGTGACTTTTGAGACACCCTGTATATATATATATATACAGGGTGGGCCGTAAGTTTCCATACATAGGAAAAATTAAACGTTTGTTTTTATGTTTCAGATACCCTAAGAATATGCGTTTGACGTAAGATCTTGTTTACTGATGAAGCAAATTTTTACGTCAATGGAGAGGTTAATCGGCAAAACATACGTTATTGGAGTAATGCTAACCCTAACTGGCTGAGTCCGACGAAGATGCAAGGTGCCGGTAAAGTGATGGTGTGGGCCGGGATATGGGGTGACAGAATTATTGGACCAATTTTTGTCAGTGGAAATCTTAATGCCGAAAGGTATCTTAACATGTTGCAAGAAGAAATTTTCCCATCCCTGCTAAACGAGGAAGGTAACTTCCCAGTTTACTTCCAGCAAGATGGAGCTCCACCTCATTATGGTCTTCACGTGCGTCGGTATTTGGATCAGCAGCAGTTTCCGGATGCTTGGATTGGTCGGCGTGGTCCTGTGGAGTGGCCTCCCAGATCCCCAGATCTCACCCCCCTTGATTTCTATCTTTGGGGGCACTTGAAGGCCATGGTGTATCAGGAAAAGATACGAGACATAAATCATCTAAAGGAACGTATCACCAACGCCATTACAAGCATAACGTCAACTGTGCTAATGCGTGTTCATCAACAGTGGGGAACACGTATTGAAATGTGTTTTCAAAACAATGGCAACCATGTAGAGCATATTATATAAATAAAAATGGTTGTCCATAACAAAATGTTTATTTTTCCTATGTATGGAAACTTACGGCCCACCCTGTATATGTATAATTGTATATATATATATATATATATATATATATAAAAAACTTACTTTAACTTTACTTATATCATTATTTACTTTAATCTTTGTCATTTATCAGGTTTTTTTTTTTTATTCAAAGAATTGGTTTTAATTTCATTTCAATTAAATTTTAAAAAAAGGGGTTGGGGGTGCATAGCGGTGTAATTTCAGCATCATGTTTATGGGGGCCCAAAGGAAACTCCGAGCAGTGTGTGGAATAAGAATACAAAATTTCGACCCCCCCCCTAATTATATATACAGGGTGTCCATAAATGATTACCCTGATTAAAGCATGCTATAACTTTTAAATAAACACTCGTATTCAAACAGTTCTAATCGTAAGTAGATAAACATACAAAGTTTTGATACATAGTTAATGAACTTAAGCTTCCACATGTGCACCCCTAGTGGCACGTAAAATGTCTAAACGGTATTCACACTCACGCCACACATTTTCCAACATTTGTGGGTTAACTGTTGCAATTGCATCCGTAATACGTTCTCGCAATGTCCTGATATCTGGAACAACTGTTGCATAAACCAAATCTTTAACATGACCCCAGAGAAAGAAATCCAGCGGGGTAATGTCTGGTGTCTAGGCGTGTAACTTCAAAAGTTTGTGTAACACCTTGTGCACCGTAGACTTCGGTATCTTTAGTTGGCATGAAGCTTGTCTCACCGATTTCCTTGGTGACCGTGTGAAAGCAGTTTGAATGTTTTCCACCGTCCCATCGGAAACTGATGGTCTACCACTGTTCTTTCCCTTTTCCACGTTTCCAAGAATTTTTTCATCCACGCCTTAATTAGCTTCACATCAGGTGGATTCTTTCCATACTTTGTTCTGAACCTTCGCTGAACACTGACAGGAGATTTTGTTTCTGCAAGCCACACAACACATTGTGCCTTCTCTGTCACAGACGCCATCTTAAATGAACAGCTACTACAGCGCTCCTAGCGGCGAATGCGGTAGACGAAACACACCAACACAGAAACTCTATGCGTGTACGAGTTCACCTGTAAAAAGAAAACGGATGCAAGATTCATTAAAACATTTATGGACACCCTATGTCCTCGGTGGTGTTGATGCGCCTCGGTGGTGTAGTGGTTAGCATCGCTGACTACGAATCCATCGGCCCCGGGTTCGAGACCCGATGGCAGCCGGCGCGCAGCAAAACCCAGCTGTTCATCCTTCTACACAATAAAAAAGGAAAGTGGTTGGTAGATAAATGGGTACCCTAGGTGGCCTAGTGGTTAAGACGCTGGGCTGCTGATGGGGCGTGGTTCGGATTCCGCGTTAAACTGTAGGTCTAAGGTGGAGTGAAAAGCTTGACCTTCGTCAGAATGAACAATTCGGGCGGAAGCTAACCAAAAGGTAAGGTAAAAAAAAAAAATATATATATATCCCGTACAATCGTTGTACAGTGCTTACAATAAGTCTCGCGCCTCTGTCTCGTCCCAAGCTAGTCTGTTAGGTATAAAATGGGCGGTCCTTATGGCAGCGGAGGTGTGTTCGGATTGGTGCACATAATTGCTCTAACCCCATCAATGACGTCCATATTATCATTGTGTCGATCACTCTATCTATTTATGTATAGAGACATACTGTATATAGATATATATAGAGTATGCAGGAGATAACGCTCTCTCTCTCTCTCAGAAAGCCTTTGATAAGGTATCTCACCGCCGGCTAATGGCGAAAGTGCGCGCGCTGGGTATCGGTGGGGAAGTAGGTAGGCGGATTGAAAACTGGCTGAAGAATAGGCGGCAGAGGATTGTAATTAAAGGGGTTAGTTCTGGTTGGGCCTCGGTCACTAGTGGGGTTCCTCAGGGTTCCGTTTTGGGGCCACTGTTGTTTATCATTTACATAAATGATATCGACGGTAGCATCGTCAGTCGGATCGCCAAATTCGCTGATGACACCAAGCTTGGGGCCAATGTTGGGACGCCCGAAGCGATCGAGGAACTGCGTGCGGACCTAGGTAGGATAGGAGAGTGGTCCGAAAAATGGCAAATGCCGTTTAACTTGGGTAAGTGCAAAGTATGTTGGGGAGTAATATCGAGGCGACTGATTTGGAAAAGGACTTTGGTGTGTTAATTAGCAGCGACCTTAATTTTACCACAGTGCGTAGAGGTTGAAAAGAAAGCCCAGAAGCTGTTAGGTTATATCAGGAGGCAATTTCAGTTTCGGAACAAGGAGATTGTGCTCGCTCTGTACAATTCCCTGGTTCGGCCGCACCTGGAATATGCTGTGCAGTTTTGGTCGCCCACCCTCAGGAAAGATATTGAGAGGCTGGAGCGAGTGCAGGCGAGGGCCACAAAGTTAATCCCTTCCGTTAGGCATATGGGCTACAATCGACGGTTACGCGCCCTGAACTTGTTTTCGCTGGAAACTCGGAGGCTGCGCGGTCAACTGATCGAGGTTTTCAAGTTCTTACGCGGGTTCAACGATGTCGATTTTAGAAGCATGTTTAGTTTAAATAACCCAACTCGCAACAATGGTTGGAAGTTGGATTTGAAGCGGTTTAGGACTAGTGTGTGGGGGGAATTACTTTACGTATAAGATCTGTGACACGTGGAACAGGTTACCTTCAGAAGTTGTGAACAGTTCCTCTGTGGATCAGTTCAAGAAAAGGTTAGACCAAATCTTGCACACTATTTGAGGGTGTAAAAAATTTTCCGTGGCACCCGTTGCCATTGGTACCTCCTCGGTATGGGCCGCAAGGCCTTTTGAGGTACTTCTTTTCCTTATAACTCTCTCTCTCATCACACCGCATGGCAATGTATCCATATAACGTTAATAATAACCGAAACTCGAGAAAATATACTCTCTGCCTTCCGCTCTATCCCAAATCCTTTTCTCTTAGTAACCTCTTAATACAAACTAATCTATCATATTTTGCGACTTTTTAACTCTGGTAGGATTCAATTCCATTCCTATAGTGTAAGATACTTAAATTCATGTGTGTATTATGCCACATGATGTGCGTAATAAATAATCATTTTTAAGTAGTTGGAGCGTTCAAGGTCATCTGTAGTAATCTATAGACTACCCCTCAAGCCCACTCTCAACACTTAGATTCCCCTAAGACAGGCGTCTTCAAGTAACATGAATGCGTAGAGATCTAAGGTGTTAGATTCCATATTATATAATTTATGTGCTAGGTTTAAGAACGCTGGCATTGAAGGATGGAAGGAAGGGACAGTAAAAGCGATAATAGGTTTAATGAAGGAAGTGGAATGAGGATGGAGGTAAGCGTTGCTATGTCGAAGGAAACGAGGTTGGATGGGGAATTACGAAGGGAGAGGAAAGGGAGCCAGAGATTATTAATCTAATTCTGCCACCACGTCCTCCTGATATGAATCCGATTGAAAACCTTTGGGCAATAATGATTAACGAATGGGAGCAACGCAATGAAAGAACATTTGAAGCACTTTTAGCTCACACAGGAATAGTTGGGAGAGCTTACGTCGAACACCAAACATTCCCTACAATCTGGCCTCTTCTATGCCGCAACGATTACAAGAAATTATTGATGCCGGAGGAAGCTATACGAAATACTGATGTTAAAGCCATGACGTAAATGTGTATCGAATATATATTTGTGTTAATATAGAATTTTATTATATTTTTATGTTTGACATCTATAAAAGTATATATTGTGACCATGAAAGAACTTATCCTTAGTTAGAATCTTTTCTTGCAATGTCTACGCTCGTGGAGATGATAATATATGCATTGTTGAAACAAACTGAGAAGGTAATAATTTCAGGAAAAAAATAAAAACTGGCAACATCGAGGCCATCACATGTTTATGGAATTGTCATATGATATGCTACCAATAAACTCTTATATAATAGTATATACAGTATACTATATTACGTAATAATTACGATGAACAAATCAAATGCAAATTTCTCTGATTCACGGCCCACCAGTCTTGCTTTAGAGTTTAGACTAATGACTTTCATAAGATGGAATAGGTTACCACTTAAAACAATGGATAAACTATCTATTAGTGAGACGACCGTAACTTCCTCGAAATGCGAGCGCGTGAGAGGTTCACTGAGGAATTTGATCGTTAGATTCTTCACGTAGGATATGTATCACAAACAACAATATTGACAATAATTCCCAACAATTACTTAATATCAATCATTGCATTTGAGCAAATAATTTAGACCTGCGTCAAAATAACAGGTATCATGCCACGATTTGGGATATTTGCGGAATTAGTCGTTCTCTATAGTCTACAGTATATATTGAGACGGTATAATGTAATGCCCAGCTATTATTATGATGACTAGGATTGCTCCATAACCATCCCAACATCCCGAAACTTGGTCATTCTGCTTCTTAATCATTTGTATTTTAAACACAAAAATGTAGCAGTGACGTAATAATGGACGTCATTGATGGGGTTAGAGCAATTATGTGCACCAATCCGAACACCTCCGCTGTCATAAGCACCGCCCATTTTATACCGAACAGACTAGCTTGGGAAGAGACAGAGGCGCGAAACTTATTGTAAGCACTGTACACTGCATTATTTCATCAATAAAGTTTTTATTCACTGCAGGCGTGAGCAGCCTTGAAAGACAAATTGAAAGATGCAATAAATTCTTTAAATCTGAGGAGGAACGTAAAACTTACTCGATATTCAGTGTCTAGTAGGGTATCACTTTTTTCTATAATGTTAATGTTGATGTTGATTAACTGATGTTTGTCTTCTATTTTTGTACGAATATCTTAGTCTCTATTTTTATAATTTACCACGTTATCATACTATAATACATTCTCTCTGTAGAAGAATAAGCGATTTTAGTTTGTTCGTTTTTCTACTGGTTTTAGATGTGATAAATGATCTGAGGAAAACTTATGAAAAACAGGAAATAAAAACATCTTTTTTAAAAAGGTTTATAATAAATATATTAATATTCCCGCAGCAAAACCAAGAGTGATTTCGTCTACTGAAACCACTATATACGAGGGTAAGTCAAAAAGTATCCACAATTTGTCTCGTCTTTTTTTCCAGAATTGTCTACACTGCTGACCGTTGGCGGCGCTGCAGTCACTGAGTGTACAGATCGCTGCTTCGTGAGATTGAGACCCTGACACTCAGTTGTTCCGTTGTGATCGCGCTGTAAACATGGCCGCACCACTTTCGACTTGAAACAAGAAAAGCGTGCTGTCGTTCGTTTTTTTGATAAAGATTTGCCACAGCGGTGTGTGTACGAATGGATCGAAATGTTTAAAAAATGGCCGAACAAGCGTCGACTTAGTGGTCGACGTGGATGGCCATCCTGAACGTTCTGATTCGGCGACGCTTGTTCGGCCATTTTTAAACATTTCGATCCATTCGTACATACAAGTGGGGGGGACCCAACGACAGCACGCCGCTTTTCTTTGGTGCAAGGCCACACCACTTTCGATAAGTTTACAGCGTGATTACGACGGAACAACCTAGTGTCAGGGTCTCGATCCCACGAACAGCGCCGCCAACAGTCAGCAGTGTAAACAATTCTGGAAAAAAGACAAGACAAATTGTGTGTGACACACACACACATACACACACACACACACATAATCTTCTCCAGAGTCCTCAGAGTAATTCTAGGAGACACTAATTGAACTACACTTGGGGACGCGGGGGACTCAGGAGGACAAGCCTGACCTCCGTGAAATGAGAATTATCGCACAAAACATCTGAAACTTAAAATTTTCTTTCAAACATTTAAAACTACTCAAAAATACGATGAAAATTACATCACAAAAATAAAAATTTATGTAAAAATTAAAAATTAACAACCTTCAGAACTGATTCGAATAGCTACTGGTGATAAAATGGTTTCAAATTACATTTTACTAAAACAAATTATATATTAAAAAAATTAAGCAAGTTTCCTTTTCACAATTAATAAAAATGCAGTTAAAAACCAGCAAAATCTTACTGAAGGAATTCAGAACGCAAAATGGGGCAAAGGAATATAATAATGACTTGAATTTTGTCCTGCAGAAGCATTTATATCCTCTTGTTGTTAGCTTTACTGAGCGAGCCTTTATCTTCCAATACAGTGGCTAGAAGAGCTTTATCCCCGAGAGCCATCTCGGCTTCTTCTTCATTCAGACGTAACAAGATCTGAAGAACACAAAGTTACATAAAATTCATCTAAACTCATCTCCAATGCTTCAGTTGGTATCACATTTGAAAACAAGGTCTTAATAAAAACTGTATTCGTAAATGCAATTATCAAGATACATACCGGCCAAAACCTAAATCTTTATGCAGGGTATGTAATTAATATAATGTACAAAACAAGAGATTCTTACCGCAGCAAGAGTAAATTAAACAGTCAGGGAAATCAAAAGGTGTGCTTTGAGTTACGAGCTAAGAAAGTTCTGAAGATCGAATTTAGGTTAGGCCAAGAGAAGAAAACTTAAAAAGCAGGAGCGATAGAGAAGACAGAACTGAAAACTTTCATACCATCCTCATACTTATGACCGTGTAAAGCTTTCGCACAAAAATAATCATTGTCACTGAAACAGTTTTCCTTCGTTATGTGGTCTTGATATGTACACTGTACAATAAACCAGCAACTGTATTCTTCAACTACTAACGTAAAAATTCTTCAAGGGAACGTAATTGTTTTACGGCCCACGATACGATTGTTGCAGTTCCGTGCGAAACTAGTTTTTTATGACTGAGAAGCTCTTCTTCTTCTTCCCCCAGCGACTACTGACAAAAAATAATGGTGAAAAAAGTTATAGAAAAGTAAGAAAAGTATAATGAAAGAAATAGCTTGAGTTCTTTCGCATCATGCATACAATATCTCGTGTACCCAGTTACTCATCAGAAGCATTAAACGCAACACTACCAAATCTCATTTACACCATGCATTTTTTGAAGTTATTTATTTATTCGTTAAACAAAAAAATAAAGAACTCATGGCTGAATGATAAACACTATCGCGCTACTCAGGTGAATATTTGTGGCGTTTGATTGAAGAAAGAGGTAAAAAGTACATTGGAAATTGAAAGTCAAGTGAAGCAGGGCATGCAAACCATTACCGCAATAAAAGTTCTAGTAGGAAGAAAGTGCTTCACTGCAGATGCAGCAAGAAGCTTACATGAAGGTGTACTGGTGCCAGTAATGATGCATAGCCGCATGATACTTATGATTGACCACTGTCAAAAGTGAGAACAGTCGAGATGAATTACTTTAACAGTATAAAACGAACTGACCGTATAAGAAATGAGGGTGTTCGGAGAAGGCGTTGGTATGATCAAGTGGAAGGAATAGCAGTGCTACGCCGGCGCTTCGACTGCCGAGGTCATATCGCACCGAAACTAAACTAGGGAGGGGGCAAGAAAATGGTGAGAGGAACACGAGAGAAGAATCAGCTAGAGAACGTGAGGAAGAGAGAAAAGGCACTAGGAACAGCAAAGAAAGGAAGAAATTATACCAGACACACTAAATAGGGAGCAGGAGACCAGTCTGACGGAGAAAAGAGAAGAGCGCGTCTTTCGGTACAGGCGTGGTCACTCAGTGTCCGCGCGTTCGTTGACTGGAACACTGATAAGGGAAGGCACCCAACAAAAGGCGACCAATTTACGGCGTGATGAAAGGACAAGCCAGTCATGAATCTGTTGCACCAGTGGATGCGGGAGACGAGAGAAGACAGGGCCTCAAGGGCGTTACGGGAGTCCGAATAAGTAACAAAGGACACACAGGAGAGTTGAGAAAGAAATTGAAGGGCCAAGACAATAGCCGAGAGCTCCGCCGTGAAGACTGAAGTATCAGTGAATACGGAGATAGAATCAGAATGGGAAGAGGAATGGGAGAGAAACAATTGTCTTCGGTGTAGTAGAGGAAGGATCCATAGGGGTAAGGTAGAAGGGGGAGAGGGAAGCACTCGTCCCCCCCACCCCTACAGAAAACGGGACGGGGCCATCCGAAGACCAAACAGTCGAACCAAGTGGGGACGGCATCTCGAAGTAGAAGGACCGAAGAGGGACTGGAAGATCGGGGTGGAAGAAAACTGTCGAAGAGTTTCTTTTTAAGCCCTCTGAAGTACAGTGGACATCTAACGGGGGATGGCCACTTTCCACAAAGATTGACAATAGGAGAGGACCAGAAAGCGCCAGTGCTGATGCGTACACCCAGGGAGCGGATAAGGTCCAGCATGCGCAGGGGCGGAGGAATAGGCCTGACAGCTATAATCCAACTTACTTTGGACCAGGGAGTGATAGAGCCGCCAAAGGGTATGGCGGTCTGCACCTCAATCGATATGGGAAAGGAACTTGAGAAGGACGCAAGTCTAAAGATATGAAGCCTTCAGAGGCTTCAGGTGGGGAATCCAGGACAGGCAGAAATCAAGAATGAGACCCAGAAAACTAGTTTCGGGAAAAACGTGGAACGGCGACCCATAAAGGAGGAAACGTCAGGTCCTTACCACTGCCTCGTTCCAACAGGAGGAGAAAGTACCCTCCACCCAAATCCAATTATAAAGGGTGAGTAGGAAGAAAAGAGCCAACGGGTGTAGGTGTCGGATTATTTCAAAACGAATGCCGTCGCGCCGGGAGCAGACTTGCCGCAAGAAAACAGTGCAGTGCAGAGTGCAGTTACGACATGGAAGAGTGACAGTTAAGGGAAATTACTGGTAGTCTGGAAGTGAAGTGAGGGAAGAAACGTAGGTTTGTCAGGAAAAGCGACGGGCCTGAATTAGCAAGTTACAGGTTGCGCTGAAGTCGGCGAAAGTCCGACTTCTTGGCACGAACGGTCAGAGCGCATGCCAGAGTCTACCATGGAACCGAAGAGGTGGAGGAGCGAACGAATGCAGAGTTGGAAATAGAGGACAGAGCGGCACAAGTGACGTGATTGGTGACGTAGGTGGAGGCAGCGTCGACCGACGTAAAGTTACTGTAGTAGTTCGGAATTCAGCCTGAGAGAGACCAAGGTAGGAAGAACTGAGGGGAAGGGAAAGTGGTCACTACCATAAGGGTCTGGATTGACAGACCAGAGAAATCAAGGAAGGCGGAAGGAGAAACAAGGGAAAAATGTACGGAAGTAAACGTGCGGGTCTGAAAGTGAAAAGTTGTGAACTGGGAGGTATAAAGGAGAGAGAATAGTAGTCGAGAGAAGGAAAACCACAACGCCACCCGGTTGACAGTTCACTCCACAGAGGATGGAACGCATTGAAGTTACCCATGAGGAGAAAGGGAGGACGGAATTGCAAAAGGAGAGCTGAAAGATTATTAACAGAAACTTCCTGTGACGGAGAGAGGTCTAAGGAACAAATCGTATATAACCGATCAAGGAAAACCCGGGCCGCAACGGCTTGGAGAGGAGAGGAGAGTGGAGGGGAAGGGGAGCAGACGACACGTCGGACCGGCCGAAGGCGAAGGCGGCCATGGCCTCACGGAGGGTTGCACTGGGGAAGGGGGAAAAGGTACGAAGAGAACCTGCGGAGAGGCAAGAGGGGCAGACCACTAGTTGGGTCTCCTGAAGGCAGAGGCATACCGGAGAAAAATCAGGATGAGGAAAATGAAGTAGTCCTAATTAGGGAGAAGGCCACGACAATTCCACTGCCAGCTGCCATCAAGCGCAAAAAACAGGAGGCGCGAGGGACGTAATCGGTCGAGACTTAAAAGTGTGAACGGTAAAACGAGCAGACGAAACTTTGGATCGGGATGAAGAGAAAGGCGAAGAGCAAATTAAAGAGGGCGGAGGGAGCTTGGGTTTCGGGGGAGGATACGAGAAGGGGTCTACGAAAGGGAGCTAGGTGGAGATGGGGAGAGGGTGGACGTCAGCCTGAACTCTTAGTTCAGAAGCCGTATGACCACCGTTAAGAATGAAAGAGGGAAGGGGACGGTCGCGAATGGAAACGGGGAACCCAAAAGAGACTGTAAAACGGAAGGGATCACTAAAGGAAGGAGGAAGGAGAGGAAGGAGAGGAAGGAGAGGAAGGACGAGGGGACGGGGAACCAAACCGAAATTTGGCAATGAGCCTTTTAACGGAAGAACGAGGAGAAGAGGGGCCAGAGGAGGTAGCTGTTGCGGATATGTAGGCCGAAATGGCAGCAAGGGTTTCGGGAGGATGGATAGACGGACAAGATACTACAGAGGTGGAACAAATAGGAATAGTGGTAGTGAAAGTTCGGCTCATAACATTCAGAAAAGTCCCAGGCGGATGAGCGGACGAAGAGGAGAACACAGAATGCGGACGAAGAGGAGAACACAGAATGAGGACGACGAGGTCGTCATTGGAGGTCGGAAGAGTCGAGCAGGTAGACGAGGCCAGAGCATGCCTAGAACGAAAGGATGAGGAAGGGGACGGCGCAGAAGCAACATAAGTTCGAGGCGGAGGGGAGGTAGTGGGGCGGGAAGGGCGTAAAGCCTGAGCAAGGACCGTGGACGAACGAATCGGGACTGGACACGGGCCCTCGCTTACTTGAAGCTGATCTTGTCAGACTCATGGACACATAGGACCTCTCGCTCAAATAAGTAGTTCGGACAGGAGGCGGCATGGTCACCTCCACAGTTGGCAGTGCCAACTTGGCACAGCGAAGAAAATTAGAGCAGGGAGAACCATGCGTCGGGGACGCGCAATTAACACAAATACCAGGTGCACTGCGACACATTTTAGTGACGTGTCCGAACCTCTGGCAAGTAAAACACCGACGTGGTCTAGAGAGATAACGGCGGACCGGGAACCGGGGATAACTGGAAAATGGCAAGTCAGGATAAAACGGGGGGATATAACCTTTGTCCCCTGGACAATACGGGGATGGTAAACACGGGTTACCTTCTGAGGAGAGAGGCGGGTGAGAAGATAGATCAGATTCAGTATTGCAAGAGACGGGGGGGGGGGGGGGGGGGCACGAACCACACGCATACAAGTGCTAAAAGGAAGAGTGAGGGGAAGCAGGCCAGAGGGTGGGGATGAGAAGCCAGGGCCTAGAGGGTCGAAACCTCTTGGTATTGGGCCATAGAGGAGCTTCTGCAATTAGGGAACACAATTGGCGGGGATCGCCGCAGCGGAAAGTAAAGTCATCAGAGACTTCAAAAACGTCACGCTGCGAGAGGGGAGGAGGCGGCGGAAGAATGGAGAACAAAAAATCGACGGTAGTTAGGATCAGTCTTCGAACCCTACCAAGGGGTCGAGAGGCCTGCGGGAACAAGACGGAAGAGAAATCTTAGAACGAGAACGCGAGCGACTCGTGGTCGACGGGGGAAACCACCGCCTCAAGACGCGGGGTTGCAATAGTAGAGGACTCGAGGGCCTGGTTGCTCACAACCCGAGTGAATCCATAAAAGCCCCAGAAAAATGAAAATGGACCCAGGGGACGCGAGGAACTGCCTACCGGTAAGAAAGGGGGAATACAGTCGTTTTAAAAACGGGGCCCTGTGATACGAAAGTTTGCCCCCAACGGCGCAAAGACCCCAGCCTCCCAACACGGTGACGCCCTAAGGAGGCCATCTCCGGATTAGAGCCCTAGAGACCTGTACCGGTAGCCAAAAACCTGCTGGCTTAGTCCGGTTACCCCAGTAGCCTGTCCTGCCTACGTAGTCCACTGGGTCAGAACACGCAAGCTCCCCACTTCTACAAGGCGGCCACCTAGGGGCGGGGTGAATACGGATGAACGTAATTAACAAACGTGCAGTTCATATAACTGTTGCAGGAGAGTTAACAGGACACTGAGAAGAACTGACGTGTTTCAGGTGTGTGAATGGAAACACTGGTCTCACCTGACTTACCACACTACAGGTATACAGTGACTATACACCCAACCTTCTGATGAAAAGTAACACTGGATCCCTACGTTTCGGGTGGTACCTTATTCCCAGAAGTGATCCCTATGTATCCTTCTGTGTTTTCAGTCCCAAATTCAAGCATCGTGCCCATCTCGTTGAGAATACACTGCATTTCTTACTTCTTTTCAGAGTAACTGTTTTCCACATACTGCTCCATCTTCCTTCCCAAGTTTTCATCTATTCCTTTTTAATGCTTTTTACCACTCGCTTTAACACTTTTACCGAGTTCTTTGTATAACTCGTTACATTATCGCCTTTCATCGCTGCCAAACCGCGTTCGGAAGTTTCCTAGACTCATTTCTTTCACTACATTGTTCACCTTATTGTTCCAACAATACAATCACCCGTCTTCACTCCATTCCATAAACACGAGATGCAATCTCCACTAAGCATTCAACATATTTTGTACATCCATTTGTTTACTATATCTCCAAGAATTTGATCTACTCTTCTAATCTCTGTTGCCACCTCACCCAAATTCAGACTTCCAGCTTTTATTTTCTCTTCCTTTATGCCAAACACCAATCAACTAAAACTTTACACATGATCAAATGGTTTGACAAACTTCCACTTAGTCCTCGAACAGCTTTTGTATCACATATACCCATCAGCATATCTTTACTCATTAACACAATCAAACTTCTCTCCATTTTCACTCTCTCTCTCTATATCATCTATTCTTGGAGATGTCCATTTGTTGAAATTGTTTATCTGTAACACAGACACCTCTTTCCAAACATAATTCTTTTATTCTTTCGCCATTGTCACTCATTCAAGGGACACAATGTTTCCCAGTCAGTCTAAGCTCAGGACCAGCCTACACTTTCCCATTATAATCACTCCATACACATTCCCTATATTTCCAACAAACCACTTTGCACATTTCAGAGATCATTATTCTTTTATACACATCTATCATCCAAATGATAGATGCTCTCAAATACACTTCTCCCTCTATTCTTCACTACACGCATATGCATTTTATACACAATCTTTTCAAAATTTATACATGTAAAGAAAAAAAGGCATCGTCAGCCTCAGAGACCTTGATTTCAGCTCTTATACAGGGGAGGGCATTTTGCTGGCGCTCGCCCTCAGCTTCTACTTCGTACATAAAAAAAAAATAAACTCACTCCACAACCAGTTATTGCCACTCCTTTAAACATATAGACATCTATCAACAACACATTTATACTCCTTCACACATCCATGCCATTCATCTTTCATTAGCAAAGAAATTTCTCTACTCTCCTACATTAAAAAATGAAGCTTACCTTGGAGTTCCTGAGCTCTTTAGTTTTCTTCACTTGCAGCATTCCTCTGGATTCTAAGAGAGTGCACAGTGAAAAGAACTCGCTTTGCTCAACATTTGTTAACTTCTGACGAAGACAAACTCTGCTGTAAACTTCATGGAACTGAAAAATAAAGAAGTATAAAAAATTCCAGAACTTCCAGTTTTGGTGATGAAATTTCTAGTATTTAAATGGTTATACAGTAAACCCTCGTCCAACGCGTGTTTGTCCAGTGCGAATTTGCTTATACACGGAAAAATAAATGGGAACAATTATTTACCGAAAGCGGGAAATTTTATTATACACGGTTACTGTATGTGTGCCAATGCACGCTCTAGTGTTTTCTCCTACACTCCTGTAGTGTTGGATTGTTTTAGTCGTATTTTGACGTTGTTTTGCTATTACCCTTAGACAGCAGTATGGCACCAAAACGTAAAGCATCTGCGAGTGATAGTGAAGAGAAGTCGTAAAAATAAAGATTCTAGATAAGTTGCATGGTGGTATGAGCATTAGGGTGTATCATGCTCAGGTCAAATATTGAAAAACTTTGAATTTCAAGATTGGCAGTATGTATTCCTATGTAAAATTGAATTTTAAGAGGGGTTCGTCTTCTGCAACTTTGGCGAAAAATCACATTTAAGTGTTCAAAATCGCACTTTGTCGAAAAATGGGATTTTTGGCCAATTTCAGACTTGGTAGCCAGAAATAACCTCCATATGTTCCATATTGTTCACATACACCCTGAAGCATTTCTAGGGGCAGGCTTAGACCCATTTAAGATAAGCCAGTGGTTCATAACCCCTAAAATAACCAAAATCACCCAAAATGGCCCAAAACTAAGGCATTGTATGATTTTTAGTCTCCTATACACCACATTTCGCAGCTGTTTTCTTCATCAGGCAGAATCTTTTTGTTCTTTCTTGGTCTTGCATTTTATTTTTTTTAGAAACGCCTCCACCAATTTTTATTTATTTTCTTTTCAGCATCACTGAGTGTGATGGCAGCTGCCCCCACCTTTCCACAAGCTGCTGTCACATTCAACCTTTTTTTTTGCAATTGCAATTCTTCTTTAATATTTGTACAAGTCCCTCCTCCACCCCCAGCTTGTAATAATATGCTGGTCAATTGAATGTTTTGTTTTCTTCTGAAAGCATCTTGATTTGTCTAGCAGGTCTTGTAGAGATCTAAAACATGTTCATAATGTCTTGCTTTGACTTGAAAACTGGCAACAATTCTCTGTGATCGATCCTAGCACGAACAAAACCATCTCCTCTCTCTTGCCCATACACTGCATGAGCTGCAGCTGAAACTTCCTGGCCTGCTCTTTTACAGCTTTGTGTGAACTGAGAAGTTCTCAACTTCTCCTCTTGACATCTTACAAGTGAAGAGTGGCTCATACAGTTTCTCCTTATCCCAATTAATCAGAGTAATTGGAGAAGTGGCATCAAAATTCAGTTTAGGGTTTCTATGAGTTCTCAAATTGTGTCTCCATACTCACTTACCTCTGATTTCTTGATCATCTCAACCCCCCATGCCCTCTCCTCCTCATCCTCACTGCACAGGAGAGAGGCAATGAGGTTCTTACTGTGAGCATGATATGCTCCACGAACTAACTATCACACAAGTGATTATGTTCCTGACTTCAGAGGTCTGGCTTCTCAGCAGTCCCAGAGCAGTCACAATATGGTGAGGTCCATACCTCATGTGGTGCTTCACCTTGATCTCAAAATACATCTTGAAGTAGAAGTCCAGGCAGAACTTCAGCAGCACCTCCAGCTTCTTCAACACCTCCCCCTTCAGACCATGCTGCCTCACCCACAGCATCAACAGAGCCTCACCTGTAGTCAGCCAGCGTGACTGATTCAGTGGGCCACACTTTAGAGGAGCAACTTCCTTGCTCAAATCTCCTGTCTTGAGAGCTTTCATCAGTAGGTAGCAGTTCTTCTGGTCAGTGCTAAGGTTCTGTACAATGTCTTCTGGCAGTTCAATTATATCTTCTCCTGGCAGAGCCTTGAAGCTAAAGTTGACAAGTATGTCATTGATCTTCTCCAAAAGTTTTCCTATTGGGCCACTGAACCCAGACGATTACTGGAAAATTCACCGATGGAAAAATCATCAACCTTCAAATTCACCCCCAGAAAATTCACCGACCTTGAAATTCACCGACAAACCAACCAACTTAATTAATTAGTTTAAAAACAAACTTGACAAATATTTCAAACCGCGACAAACCAACCATCTAAACTAAACATTCATGAGTTGGATAGGTCACTACTCCTTTTGACTCATTCGTTCCCCAACACCCTTAAGAAACGGCGCTTCGTTTTGTAGAGTCCGAGAAAGGAAAGAAAAAGCTTTGTGTTGAAGGTCACATGTACTACAAAGAAAAGCAAAATCACGATACAATTCATTGGAAGTGTGACCAATACCAGAAAACTAAATGTCATGCTCGAGTATCTACAGTTGGTGACAATATAATTAAGCATTCAAATGAGCACAATCACCATGCAGATGCAGCAAGCGTTAGTGAAATGATTCGCAAGAAGGCTACAGATACAACCGATTCTCCACATTCAATATTATCTGATGCCTTTGCTGCATGTAGTCAAGCAGCAATTGGAAAGCTTCCTAGTACAGATACAGAAAACATCAAAAGAACAATGAGAAACATGCGAAGCAAGAAGCACGCAGGACCAGTCATACCAACCCTTTGCAGAGACATTGTTTTTCCTCAAGACTACACAAAACTGCCGAATGGCGAAGTGTTTTATATTTTGACACGGGAAATTATGAAAATCGCATTATAGTCTTTGCCACTGTGCAAAATCTTCAAATGTTAATGAAAAGCAAACACTGGTATGCCGATGGCACATTCAAAGCAGCGCCGTTGCTATTCAAGCAATTATACACACTGCATGGTTTAGAAGATAACGTTTCAATTCCACTAGTGTATGCTTTGCTACCCGACAAATCCGAAGAAACCTATAAGATTTTTTTGGAAAGCATCAGAAGATTTGATCCCTCTTCAACCCCGTTAACAATAACTACTGATTATGAAAAAGCCATGATTAAAGCTTCTAAGCAAGTGTTCCCAAACACGAAACAAAGAGGATGCTTTTTTTCATTTTTCTCAATGCATCACGCGAGCCATTCAAGCACATGGTCTGAAACAACGATATGAAATGGATGCAGATTTTGCCCTAAACCTTCGTACGCTATCTGCATTAGCATTTGTCCCTCTGCATAAAATGCGCCATAATGTAGTTGAGGCTTTTGAAATTTTGTGCGACAGCGATATTTGGCCTCCTGAAGCTCAACAAGTCATTGATTATTTTGAGGATACTTGGACTGGTCGTCCAGATCGAAGGCAACGGCGTCGACCACCACAGTTTCCACATGAGATGTGGAACATTCACGATGCTATCGTAAATGATTTGCCAAAAACGAATAATAATGTCGAAGGTTGGCATAGGGGATTTGAAGAGCAGCTAACTTCCTGCCATCCCAATATTTGGAAATTCGTGGTGTATAAAAAAAGAACAAACTTTAAGCGAAGCCAAAATTGAACAATATATTACAGGTCAAGAGCCACCGAGAAAGAGAAGAAAATACCGGGACTATGCAAAAAGAATAAGAAGAATTGTACTAAAATACGAACCTGACCAGTGTGTCAAAGCCTTTGCAAGAGGCATAGCTCATAATATATCGTTTTAATTTTTAATGATTGTTAAAGTACCTTGCATAAAGCTTTTAATTTCTTTTAATTCTTTTAATAAACTATGAATCTTAATGAATTATGAAGTATTCTTTAATAAAGCTTTTAATTTTGCATATATTCTTTTAATAAATTATGAAATATTTGTACAGATTGGTAAATTAATAAATTACAAGTATTTGACAGTAAATTTGCTCATTGGTGAATTTAATGGTCGGTGAATTTTCCAGCGATGAATTGATTTCGGTGAATTTACCGCACACCAACCCAGACTTGTGCGTGTAGGGACCATCAAGCTTAATGATCATGTGCCTGAGGCTGAGTTCATTAATATGCAACTGGCATATCAGCCAGTGACACTTGTGACCTCGCACTCTCTCCAAGTGAGTGATGGCTCCTCCATCACATCCTGTGTTTGTGGAGTCACCACCAAGGACCACAATAGTATCTTCAGCACCATGAGCACTAATCCACTCAAACAGAGCCTGAGCTATCTTCATTGCAGGTTTCTCATTTCCTTCAGGTTCTTCTGGTGTACAATGGAAGCGATACTTCCCTCAGGTTCCCAGGTAACACAATAGTACTCTTCAGTTGTGATATCAGGATGGAAGCGGCCAGTTTCTTCATTGTACCTCATGATCTTTGTCTTCTTATCTTGTTTTCCATCAAAGAAAATTCCCTTGAACTCCTTTCCCTCTGTCCTTTTCTCCAGGGCCTCCACCGAGACACCTATTACAGACTCCTTGCCCCTCCACATCTTCATCCTGTCAACAGCTAGATATGCCTTATCAGCAGATAGATGGTCAGCTTTGATGAGATCTTGCAAGATAGCAGTTGCAAGGGCTGCTGCAGGAGTGTTTGCCACCTTGAACCTGACTGCAGCCACAGCAGTGCTCGAGATATCTATGTAGTTCCTCCTGGCAGAGGTGGACACTTTGCCAGTGTTGACACTGGAGCTTGTGCCTGGTGCAGTACTGGAAAAATCTGTGTCAGCAGTAGGAGCTGCTCTGCCTGGAGACTCTTGCAAGGAAGTAGTCACATCTTCATCACCACCACTAAGCAGTAGCTCCTTTTCTTCTTCCTCTGTTCTGTTTCTCTTCTCAGCTGCCTTCTGTTCTTCCTCCTTCCTCTTAGCAGCCTTCACCTGCTTCACTGTTTCCTTCACATCAACAGATGCCATCCAGAAGCCAGAAACTTCTGAGGTTTTGATCCTCTGGTAATGGAGCCACTCTAGCTCTAGCTTTGGAATCTTGAGGCAGAGGACAGTCACAGTTGACATGAACTCTAGCAGCACAGCCAGAGCAGCCAGATGCTTTAGTTCCACAGTGTGATATATCATGTCTGCAAGTTATGTCAAACAATGTATCAAGTTCAGATATTCTCTTCTCTCTCTTTGCAGCCTTCACTCTGCCATTCACTAGGTCAATCATTTCATTCCACCTGACAAGAATCTTCCTGGCAATGGATCTCTCTTGAATGATCACAGGAGTGAACTTAGCATTGCTTTTGTGCCACTGTGCCAGTACTAGTGATGCCAAGTCCTTAGCCAAATCTTGCAGAGGGTACTGAGCTCTCTTCATATCATCCAGAAGCAGCTTCTCTTCCTGGAGGAGGATTCCTCTCTGAAACATCTCTCCAGGTTGGAACTTCTGTGGGAAATAACTGCTTGCCTGGACCCACCAGATCACTCAGCTTTAAACCAGAACTTTTCCTGGTCTTTCGTCCTTGCTTACCATGGCTAAGCAATGCTTAGCCATGGTGGCTACACAATCTTCACCAAGCTTTGTATGTGAAACAGAAAATTATCACAGTGAAACTCTAGTAGCCTATAACAGCTGTTACAATGGTTTTGTTTGGTAAGAAACTGGTCTGTTACATTTGTACTACAGTGTACGCCCTGCACAGCTGTTCTGGACATAACCAGAAAATGAAAAAGTGGAAATTTGAACACTTAAACGTGATTTTTAGCAAAAGTTCAAGGAAACAAACCCTTCCTAAAATTTAATTTTACATAGGAATACATACTGCCAATCTTGAAATTCGCGCTTCAATGAACATGATACACCCTAATGAGCATAACATCACTTGGCCAAGAGTATCACGTGAATGAGTATCATATGCACCATCCGAAAGAGTGAAGAAAAGATCAGTACATGCTATTTTCATTTGATATATATTTTTATTTATCAAATGTACATATCATTAAGTTTATGATTTTATTACGTTCTTATTTCATATACAATACAGGTAGGGAAATTAATTTGTGAATAAAAAATCTACATATCTAAGTAGTAAGTATTAATGGGAGACTTTACACAGCTGCATTCACGTATCCCCATTTATCCCATAAGGATAAACTCCCACGTTGGACGAGGGTTTACTGTATATGAAATTATAATTGCCTAAATTCAAAATATACCACTAAACTTTTCAACATTTTATTTTTGCTTAAACTGCTGAACTTAACCATTCCCCAAAATGGATTATATATTAGACCAGGGGTTCTTAACCTTTTTAAGGCTGCAATCCAAATTCTGGTCTCGACTCTAGCTCAGCAACCAATGCCTTCAAACAGTTCACTCATGATAGACAATAAAATTAATATTGGCAAAATGATTAGGGATAACATAAATAAAAATTTAATGACCCAAGTTTGGGTCGCAACCCAGAGGTTACGAACCCCTGTATTAGACACACTAAAAACGAATCTAACATAAGTGAAAACCTTGCCATTAATGTGAAAATGGTTATTTTAGTTAAAATAAACATAAAAACTACAGTACCTTTCCTAGGCTGACATTTTTAGTCTTTGAATGTTTTAGTATGAGTAAAAGAGTACAAATGAGAATTTTCTGTTGTAGTGGAAATGTGTTTGGATTCTCAGTTATCTCTGTAGTGACTCTACTTCCATAAACTTCATTAAATATGATAAGGATCTGAGGAATATCTACTTGTTTTAGGACTGAATTGGAATGTTTTCGTGGGGACTTTGAGGGGCTTTCTGCCATAAAAGAAAAACAAAAATTAAAAATACAGTGATTTAAACAGTACTAATATTTCTTATTAATCACAGTATCTTTTAAAGTTTTGGAGTATAAACAAGCAAGGAATACTTATCCACATACTAGTGGGAACTAGTCTCATTTGATTTCTAACTTGGATTTCACAAAGTTCAACAGCTCTCCTGCAGACATCAAGAGCTTTACGAATATCTCCAGCAACAGCAGATACTTTCCCAGCCAAAAAATGAACTGCTGATGGTTTAAGCACCTGCATATCTCCAATATCAGCCTAAAATTAATAATATTTTAAACTATTCCTTAAATTAACAATAATAACTAAATATCTTATGAAACTGTGATGCAACTACTAAACATTAAATACAGTACAAAGCAAAACTATTAAAATTTGTCAGTTTGTTTGCACTAAATGCACCCGAGTGGGTTTTGCCATTTTCTTATTATGTTCAAAGAAACAGACAAATATAAAATTATTAGGAGTTACAAGTAAGAACACTTTTGCAAGTTCAGAATTAGAAATTTCTTCATATGCCATTTTATTCTTTAATCTTAAGAGTTTTGGCAGTGGGTATAGAATAAATAATCCTAAAATATTCTCCATATTGAAACAAACCTATATCTGAATATCATCTGTTTAATTTGTATCTAATCTTCGTAAAGGATTTACTGTAAAAAACAAGTCTTTTAGGAATATCGAATGACAAGATACTTTCACAATACGAGAAAAATAGACAAAAATGGTTTCAATATCATGCAAATTATTTTAGTTTTGGTACCTCTATTATTCTCTCATTTAAGATCCGAACAATTTCTCTCTTGTTGTATGGAGGGAAGTGCAGCAGCTGTGGCCTACACGAGTGATTAGCTTGAAGTCTGGGTAAAACTCTATCTGTAAGATCAAGCATATTTGCTATGCCAATGAGCACAAGTTTAGATCTGGCTAAAGAAGGCCATTCAAAGAGAGTATACAGAATTCTTTGGTTTTTGCTTTCCAACTGATCAACCTCATCCAAGATTATGATACTGGAAAAGGAGCTTAGTTTTATTTTAATTTTAGAGGAAACACTTATACTGCATAAAACATGTTGAAGACAAACTAAATTAGAGAGGCTAAATACAGAGAACTTACACTGGAAATTTAGATGATGTTAGTGCCTTCTCAATTTGAGAAATTATTTCCTTTTCTGTATGGCTTACATGCAGTTTCAAACCCTCAGCAATTGAAGTAAAAATTTCTTTTGAAGATTTTTTGGACATACAGTTCAAGATGACTTTTTTAAAGGGCACCTCCTAAAAGAAGTGTTCACTTAAAATCTCTCAAAAGAATAAAATATCCATCACAACTGACAACTTGCATGAAAAGTAAAAATTCACAGAGTACTGTAACTTACATTTAAGTCATCTACTATCTTCATCACTGAAGCAGTTTTTCCTGTTCCAGGTGCTCCTGATACGTACAATGAGCCAGCAGTTTTATTCTTCAAATGGCTATGTAAAAATTCTTCAAGGAAACTTATTTCAGTTTCACGGCCCACAATACAATTGTTGCAGTTCCTTGCAAAACTAGTTTTTAATGACTGATATGCTCTTACTGAAATAAAATAATGCTAGTAACCTGTAAGTTTTCCATAAAAATATAAAACTTTATTCAGTGTTACTAGTACTCATACCTGAATAATATCAAACACTTACACTCAGCTCTGTGAAGTCCTATGATAGTTCTTGGTGATTTTGGTGAAGACACATTAAGTTGGGATACCAATTTTGAGGGGGAGTTTTCAAACTCTAGTTTTCTTGAAGACCTTCTAACTGGAGAACCAAAATCTGAGGGTTTGGGAAGTTTACATGGGCTGGAAACACTGGAACTAATAGTTTCAATGAACTTGTTTGGAGACTTACCACAGGAATTATACACCACATTTTTCAAAGGTGTCCTTTTGAGCTGAACAACACTTACAACTCCATTCATACTACTAATTTCATTTTTATTTGAACTCAAAGTACGGGTACAACTTTTTTTAGTTGGACTTGACATATTTTCTTCATCATGGACATTATATTCTAGTATCTTCTTTCTGGGGGATAACCTTCGTTCTTCAGTAACATTACCTAAAAAAATGTTAACCTGTTAGACTAACTTAAATTTATTTGTAAAATTTTTTATTTATATCCAAATGACCATATAAAAAATACAAAATCTGATGGTGAAAAATACACAAAGAAAACTAATTCATTCACAATTTATCTACTGAGACCTCTGAAATTTCACTTCAATGCTGAGTTATGTTCAGGAAGGTAGGCAATTTTGCTATGAAATAAATGAACGTCAGTTTTAATATTTTTTTTTTCCATTAACTGCAGAAAACTCAAACATTGAATTTGATAATGCATCTTCCTTATTTTTTTGACCAAATATGGAAATTAACTAACAGGATACAGATAAAAATTTTACTAATAACTTTTTTTTTTACATTTTTCAAGTTATCAATGTCATGAAACCAAATGATTAAGCCAGCAATCAGCCAAATCAGTACTATTACTACATAATGGCTAGCCTAAACCCATTTTTTACAGTCTGAAACTGAACTGGGAGAGGTCTAATTACTTACAACCATTTAAATTTAGTAATTAATATAATGAAATGATTTTTATTCTTCTAATGTTGCACACCAATGTATGATATAGTCCCTACTTTTTAATGGAGTAAAATAAAAATAGAATCAAACTAGTTTTCCAAAACAAAATCAACCTTTTTCTTACTTGCTGCAATTCATGAAAATTAAACCAATAATTATTATAAGCAAACTCAAATTAGGACTCACCACCCGACAAGCCATCTCCTTTCTTGCGTGACAGCAAACTAGTCTTAGCTTCAGAATTAAAAGGTGACCTGTCAAGCTGCTGTTTTATAGATTTAGAGGAAGATCTTGTTTTCTGAACGGGAAACCTCAATACATCTTGTTTAGTTTTAGGAGCCATCTGAAAGATGAGTATACGCAAATAATTAGTTGTCTGACTACAAGAAAAGGCTTATTACCAGTTAAACAGCCCTAACTAATTTACGAACATCTAGTTCCTGTACAGAATGTCTTCCAAACAAAAATACCTAGCAGTACCAGTTAACATTTTAATTGTTTATTTAAAATGAACTAATTTAGCTTTCATCTTCATTGTCATAATACACAGTCACAATATAGGTTAGGCCAGGGGGTGGGGAAGGCCGCATTTCATTTAACCAAGACTAGTGATGCGAGTCGTTTTTTTGTCATTTTTTTTTGTTTAAAACTTTTTTTTTTTTTTTTTTTTTTTTTTCCCCCATATTTTTCTTCCTTTAATCTAATAAGTATATTAGTATTAGCTATAATTTACTATACTACCATACTTATACGGTTATACCTAGTATATATAGTCATCATTTAGAAAAACTGAATATCACAAAAAGTATATAATAGAAATAAAAAGTAAGGGTTTGTTTTTCCTATGTATATATATTTTTTAACTAGAACATGAAACATTCTTCCTCGTTTCAAACAATATACATAATTGTGATTGGCAAGAGTACCAGTATATATATTCCAGATAGAAAAAAAAATATTCACCTTTTTGTTAATCTATTGTTGTTTAACCTTCATTTCCATGGAAGAATCATCACTAGATTGGGAAGAGCATATATGCTAGTTTCAATATCACAGGTACTGGTATAATATACATAATAAAAAATACATAATACTGGTATAAAACAATATATATAATTGTGATTGGCAAGAATACCAGTGTATGTATATATATATATATTTTTTATTTTTTTCAGTTCAGGAAGAACCGATTCACCTCTATTTAAAGGGCATATCTCAGCGGAAAAACAAGAAAAAGTGAGAGGAAAGACAGAGGAAAAAGAAAGGGTGGAGGGACAGTCGAAGTGGAAAAAGACCAAGGATGACAAGGACTGCAGGGTCGAGCCCCATCATCCTTGGGTGCTAGGGCCGGAGGGCGCACGTGAAACCTCCAGGAACAAGCACGTACAAACGAGCACAAAGAGCACTCAAGAGCACGAGCTTAGAACCCCCTTGCGGGGATATATATATATATATATATATATATATATATATATATATATTCCAAATAGAAAATAAAAAAAAATAAAAATATTCATCTCTTTCTTTAACCTTTGTGTTAACCTAATGCTGTTTAACTTTCATTATCTGATTCTAATTCCATTGAAGAATCATTATCACTAGATTGTTAGAGCATATAGTTTCAATATCACAGGTACTGGTACTTATTGCAGATTTGGATGTTGACGAAGCCAATGTAGCACCATGTTTTACTTCACTTTCTTGGAATTTTGCATTTTGGGATATAAATACTAGCTTTGCTGCTCTGTCTGTGCTTAATCGGTTTCTTTTGGCTGTATGGATATTACTGTATGTGCTAAATGATCTCGGAGGTAATGAAAGGGCGAAATAGAGGTGTATGAGTTTGTGTAGGTATATATGTGAGTATGCTTGCGTATGTATCTGGAATTCTGGATGTATGCGTGTGTATGGGGTATATAATAGATATAAATATGTGTATATAAGTATTTATGTATATATTGGTATATATGTATATATATGGATGGTCTCGGGGGGAAAATGTCATCGCAGGTCTAAAGGATAGTTAAGTGGGAGATTCAAAATCCGAGGCATGGATGGGAGAGTCCTGGAAAGGTTGGACAATGGGCAGTCAGCTCCCAGCTAGTGTTCTCGCAAGTTTAACAGATCTCAAGATACGAGACTTTCAGTGCAAGAAGGAGGCCAGTTTTTTTCTGTAAATAGGCTGAAAAGGACATTCTATACTGGTACCATATGGCCTATTTTATTATTTATTTATTTATTTTTATAATATATATCATTGCAAAAGTATACCTTATAATTAAATTGGCAATATCTATATTAATTATTAAAAAAAACAAAAAATAATAAAAAAAAAAAAAATGACAAAAAAAACATGGACATAAAAAAACCTGTTTTTTAACATCACTAACCAAGACCCTATTAGGCCGCATGCTGAGAATTTAACATATACAGTACAACAAAATGTCATATTTTAGTCTACAATTTACATATTTACTAATTTTAAATCAAACTTGATAATATGTGAGGGTTTTTATAATAAATAAAAAATTCAGCAAGTGCACATTTATTTTTGGGGGGGAATAATTGACAATAGAACTAATATTAAGTGAAAAATGATATTAAGTGAAAAATGATATTAAGTGAAAAATGATATTAAGTGAAAAAGTGATAAACTATTTAATGACTTTTTTGTGACTGCTTATTGCGGGACAGGAGTCGTACATTTGGTTCCAACATCGTTGACCGTAGTTTTAGTTGGTCCTCCAGGTGAATATTCGTCATCTGAGATCTAAGCGCGTTTTGATTTGATCACATACGAAAACGTTAATTCACAACAGTAGGTTGTGCCAAAACAAGACAACATTCAACGAGCATGTTGGCGCAGATGTGGGTATTCAACAGCATTTTTCCATATTTCAACAGGACTTCTTAGTATCAAATAGAGACTTAAGGATATTATCTTCTAATAGCTCAATCAACTCCATCTGTAAATCTTCAGGTGCTTTGGAGACTCAACACAGGTTGGTAAGCTAGTTTCAGTGTGTCATGTTTCTCAAAATCTTCAAATCTTTCATCGTATTCTTCAATCAGGGAGTCTAGGACAGCTGTGTATTCTTTCACATCGCATTCCCCTAATGATTTGCTTGTATCTTGATCAATTACCTTTGCCAGTTCAGGGAAGTGTTCAGCTGAAAGTTCCGATCGGGTAAGGATAGTTTTGAAAAAGCGCAGCTTCCTCCGAAAAGCCTGGATTTTTTTGCCACATTTCATATATGGATTTAGTTTTACCTTGCAAAGAAATATTCAGGTCATTTTCGCTTTGACATTACGTCACATAGAAATGTAGCATTTCTGCAGAAATCCTTTTTGGACAATTCACATGGTTCACTGAGTTCCTCAAAACATCTTGTGATTTGTTTTTGCAAAGACAAAAGTTTTTCAAAGACTTGCACTTGTGACAACCAGTGCACTTTAGAATGATACGGAAGATCCACACTGAATGTTTCATCATCAAGCATAAACATATTGCAAAACTGGCGATGTCGTGATGCATTTGCTCTAATGTAGTTCACAATACGTATAACTTTACTTAATGTGTCACTTAAAACAGCAGATTTGGCACAGAGATTCTGTTGATGCAAAATACAGTGAAAGGAAATCAAGCTCTCTGGATTTAGCAGTTCTTTTTGTAGCAGCGCAACAAATCCTTCACATTTTCCTCTCATAGAAGGTGCACCATCTGTGCATACACTTACTAAATTACATAAATTCAGTTTCACTTCACAGCATTTTTCTTTGGAGAGACAAAAGCCGTCAATTCCATGTGTCTTTCCCGTAAGGGTACCCAAAGCCAGTAACTCCTCGTAGTATTGAAAATCTGCAGTTATAACACGAATAAAAAATGACACTTGCGCTGAGTCAGTAATATCAGTGGACTCATCCAAGGCAATCGAATAATAAGTATTTTCGCTTTGGCATATTGTATGAAGCTGTTCAGTTACATTGAGGGCTAATTCATGTTGCCGATCAGTTATGGTCCTTCTTGAAAGAGGTAGTTGTTTGTATTTGTTAACCTTGTCTGAATCTAAAGAGGCTACAACTTCAACAATGCATTCTTTTATGATTTCCACATCACTATATAGCTTACCTCTTTTTCCAAGTACATATGCTACTTTATAAGTTGCTTCAGTGATTTCAGTCCCTAGGCCTGACATCATTTTAAATACTTGCTGTTGTTGCTGCTTTTGAAGTTTCATCTTCGTAAGTGCAGACTTTCGGGGTTCTCCTTCCAATATAGCATACTTGTGGTTCTTATGAGTTGCATAATGCTGATATGCATTGTTTCTTCACTGTTGCAATTATGGCATTGCAGAGCAAACACATCATTTTATCTTTCTTAGCAACTATGAAATACTGCAATTCCCGTTCTCTCCCTTTAATTTTCTTTTTACAGTTTTTGACATGATTGGGGTACCAGAAGATTTTTAAATAAAAATGGTACACGAATTGATCAAAGATTTACAGTTTTAAAGGAAACAAGCGTGCGTGTGACTATTGGAGAATCGTCAGTAACTGTCATCCAGTAGAGTTGATCGTTGATAGGTAAGGGCGTAAGCCATAAGGCAACACTGCCAGTTTCAACTGGCAGCGTTGCCATATTTCCTATTGTTCAAGCCATAAAGAAGGCTTGTATGTGTAAGAAGCAGTGAAGCTGAAACCATGATCTAATGAAATAGCCTAAAACACTAAAGGGGTACCAGTTGCTGTCCATTATCGTACAGTATGAATTCTGAATGTCAAATGGGCAAAAGGCCGCAGGTTCCCCACCCCTGGGTTAGGCCTACACACGTTTCATATTCTTTCACTCTAGCTGAATTATTCAGTTCTTGTAAAAGAAAAATATTTTTTTCCCTGACCTTGGAAAACCTGAAAAATACCCAAGAAAAATTTTAAATAAAAATTTAGCACCACCTTAATCTTCATATGCCAAACATGTATTCATTCATATTCATTATCTTTACTACCACTGAATATGGAACCTACTCTTCAATACCATTTTCAAGTGTCTGCATTTGAATACAATGCAATCAAATGTGTACTTAGTCTGAACATTTTGGCATAAATGTGCAACAATTGTTTTTTCTAAAATAGTGGTGCTTCTAATTAGGGATGTACTGATATAATTTTTTTAGCCAATAACCGATACCGATAATTAAAATAGTATTAGTCAATAACTGATACCAATATCCAGGTAGGGTTTATTAGTTTGTCATATTTTTGTAACATTCATTTATTTTGTGTGTTGAAAATTTGGCAACAAAGCAATAAGGGTCATTCCATGTCAGTTCAATGGAATTTTGGGTCAAAAAAACGTGACCATCACCGATTTTTTTGAAAATTGGCACACTCATAGATCTCTGAGAAAAACAGAATGGCACTTGTTTCAACACTCTAGGTCATATGGTTCTGGAGATATTGCCATTCAAATTTTGTAACAAAAGGTCAATTTCCAAGGTCATACCCTATTTCAACATGAAATATCTTGGCTCCTATTGCACTTAGAGACCATTTAAACACTATTTTAAAACTTTTAAGCAGATCTACAACTTTTTTCTATTCATATTTTACATCAGTGGTTAAAAAAAAAAAGTTGATCTTATTTTTGACCTTTGACCTTGTGTAGGTCATTTGATGTCACAACCAATGCTGGGCAACTGCACACCAAATGGGAGGTTCGCACCCGCACTTTAGCCTCTTCCACACACCTCTAAGTTTTCGCACTTCCACACAACCGCACCCGCACCCTATTTACATATATAAAGTTTTATCGCAAGGAAATATTTAAGTTTCCATTAATATATTAATACTTTTATAAACTTTTATTTAATATTTAATTGGGAAAATAAAGTTTTAATACAATAAAGTCATTTTTTTTGTTATGAGAGGTCAGAAAATTACTAGAATACAATATCATTTAATTTTATTTTATACTAATACTATATTACTTTATTCACAGCTACTCAAATACAAAAGATACAATACAATAGCAAAAAAGTGTATTTAGGTATTTATATTTATTTTTACTTTTTTACATTATACAATTCACTTTAGCTCTCCTCCTCCAACTTCAGCAGGTTCTGGTTCCCCTTCCTCTTGATGGTCTTCATGTACTTTTTCCTGGAGGGGATCTTGAACTTGGGGTTCAGGTAGTGGAGGAATTTCTCAAAAGCTGCAGACTCTGTGACCCTGGCAGGTAGCATCTCGCCGACCATGAACCTCTGGAACAGATCCTCAGCCTTGGTCTGACTGAATCAGCCAGCCAGGGATGCCTCAATGCTGGACTGGCGCATCTTCATGGCTGCAGGATCGCTGGTGTCACCGGAAAAGGACCATCCACGCTTGGACCCACCCTCGATGGCAGCGAGGAGAGCATTGTACTTCTTTACCATGGACCTTTAAAATAAAAAAAAATTCATTTAAACATTAGTATAATTAGTACTCAGAACAAATTAAAACAACTTTATTTTACTCAATTTCTTTGAATTATTATCCACGCTTTTCTTTGAGTAGCATGCCCTACATGAATTTAAAATAGTTCCAAATAAGATTTCTGATACTTTTAAAATATTTTCAATAAATCTTAATAAGTTACTTACATTTTGATAATGGCACTTCATTGAAAAGTTGCTTGTCGTGCTAAAGCTCAAGATGGCCTTGCACAACTTGCACTTGATGGTGCCCTTGTGCACCAGCTTGCCCTTCTCTGTTTCCCTCCTCTTGGTCAACACAGGTCCAAAGAAGGCACTGAGGTGGGGCCAGGGGCTGGAGAGGTCCTCCTCCTGGTGAGAGCTAGCCTCGCTAGGCACAGGGCTTGTAGTAGAGGCAGCGGCCTCGGCCTGAGACTGAGGGCTGCCTACACTGGCTGGCTGAGTAGATTCACTAGCTTGCTGATCCATAGTTCAAAACTTCAAGTACTTGATAAGTTGTTGATGATAAATGAAATTAAGTTTGAAAATATCGCTAACTAAATAAAGTCTGTAAACTGTAAAAAGTAAAAACACTAAATTACACTGGTATGCATCAATTTTGCTGTCAAGGGTTTTGTAAGTGATTCTTATAGAGTTTTTCCTGCTGATTTCGAATCTGCAATCCGTTTTTCTCAATCAGCTCAGCTTATCCAGCTATGGCCTCATAAGTAAAATAGAATTTTTCGTGATTTTGTCAAAGCGGAATTGGAACAGTAACATCTATCATCACTTGTTTCACTTGTTAATATCTTTTTTTACTTTTCAGGCATATAGATAAAATATTTCATAATGAATAGAGCATGTAAAAATGATCCCAATAGATTCTGCTACATATGTGGGACGGTTACCATGCCAAATAACCAGTCCTAAATTACTAAATTTGTGAAGACAATGTATAGAGCATACTTTGGAATTAAGCTAGGGGACCAGGACAAAAATTTCACCCCTCATATGTGCTGCAAGACATGCATTGAAAATTTGAGATGATGGAGCAAAGGCAGAGCGAAATCTTTGCCTTTTGGAATTCCCATGATTTGGAGAGAAGGAAAGGATCATGTGACAGATTGCTATTTCTGCATGACAAACCTCCAAGGTAGGCTTATAAATTTATTTTTCTTAAATATTTTGAAATCCTCGTATGAAATTTGACATAATATTCACCATAATGTAATATTCACCATATATAGCACAATATTCACCATAATGGTAATCATACATTTACATATACATATTGTTATAGAAAATATATTTACACATACATATTGTTATACAAGTTACATTTACATATACAATGATTGTATATTTTCTTTCTTTTTCATTCATATTGTCCCCGAAGGGACAATATGAATGAAAAAAAGAAAATATACAGACTCCATCGACCTATTTCATATCTTACAGACCGCAGCCTTCCCTCACGAGCCCACTGTCTGAATGCTTCTTCTATTTCATATGCAAGTTTTATATCCATGTTTCTGTGTTTCTATTTTCAGGAGTTAAGAAGAAGAATAAACACATTGTTGTATACCCTGACATTCCTTCTGCTATGAGACCTGTACCCCATGGTCCTGGAATTCCAATACCCGACCCACCTCAAACCCTAGACTTCGATGATTCTGATGATGAATCAATGACCAGTCCCAGTCGTATATACACCTCAAAATACTGCTTCAAATGAGCCGAGGCCTCTCAACCAGGCCAAACTTAATGATCTTACCAGGGATTTAGGACTTTCCAAATTAGCTGCCGAGATCTTGGGCTCACGACTTCGAGAGGACAACTTGCTGGCTCCGGGAACAACATTCTCCTGGTATAGGAAACGAGGAAGAATTCCACAAGTTTTTTGCAGTGCACGAAAATACCTCTTCCTTAGTGTACTGCTGCAATGTTGAGGGGCTAATCGAATCCTTGGGCCTGCCATATAACGCATCAGAATGGAGGCTATTTATAGACTCGTCTAAACAAAGTTTAAAAGCAGTACTTCTCAACATTGGGAATAGGGTTGCATCAGTCCCTGTAGCACATTCCGTACAACTTAATGAGAGCTATGATAACATGAAAATTTTACTGGATGCTCTCGTATACGACCAACATAACTGGAGGATCTGTGGAGATTTGAAGGTAATACTAATATCATAAGTAAACTATTGCTATTGACTATGTTGTTTTTCCAAAGGTTATTTGAGAGCGTATAAGAACACTTAACTTCCCTACAGAAGTGATACAGTCCAATGCATAGATTTTTTTATCTGATAGAACAAATTCTCTAAATTCTTTAAATATTTTCATTTTTTTTCAGATTGTGGCATTTGTATTGGGAATGCAAGGGGGATACACGAAATACCCATGTTTCCTCTGCAAATGGATAGCCGAGCGGATGAGAAGCACTATGCACAGCGTGAATGGGCATCCAGAGAGAATTTTGAACCTGGGTCGCATAATGTCGTTTCAGTGCCCCTTGTACCACCAACAAAAATTTTGCTCCCACCACTTCATATTAAGCTGGGCTTGATGAAAAATTTCATCAAATCAATGAATAAGGAGGGTTCAGCATTCCGATATCTCGAGAGTAAATTTCCTCATATATCTGATGCTAAACTAAATGCTGGGGTTTTTGATGGTCCTCAAATTCGAACTTTGCTCAAGGATACTCAGTTCGAAAACGCAATGACTCCCAACTGAGAAGAATGCCTGGCAGGCATTCAAATCAGTTGTCACTGATTTTCTTGGCAAGCGTAGAAGTCCAGAATATGAGTCCATTGTCGAAAACTTGATGGAAGCTTTCAAAGCTCATGGGTCGCGCATGTCCATAAAAATGCACTTTTTGTGGTCCCACTTGGACTATTTTCCTGAAAATTGCGTGGATTATAGTGAGGAACAGGGTGAATGATTTCACCAAGATATCAAAATAATGGAAGAGGTACCGGGGAAACTGGGATATCAATATGCTGGCGGACTATTGCTGTTGTTTGAAGCGAGACGTGCCCGAAGAAAAACACAGATGGAAAGCCCAAAAAACTTCATTCCTTCCTCAAACTTTTTTCCATATTCATTGTATGAATAAAAGTATTTATTCACACAGTGTTTTCATTTTTCACGAGTGTTCTTATAATATTACTCGTATCTACAGTGTTTAAGCTAAAAAAATCAATAAATTTGGGGATAAAATTGGACTTATAATAAATGGCCAATAGAGAAAAAACCTGACCTGATTGAGGAAAACCAATGTCATTTTCGAATTCAGCATGGTCAAATTATATAATATGAGTTGAAAAAACCCTCACAGCAGACAAAACAATTTCATATGCATACCAGTGTTAGAGATGTTGACTGGTCAATAGTTGACAAAATTCTAAAGTTCAAGTGTGCGAACGGGTGTGCGGACCAATCCGCACACCTTCCGCACCCGCACCTTTTTACCGAGGTGACCGCACACCATTTCGCACTTCCACACAGTGCGAATGTGTGGAAGGTGTGCAGAACTTGCCCAGCACTGGTCACAACCAATTTTTTTCTCCTTTCACCCAATTTTGGGTACACATGTCTACCTTAACCTAGAACAAGATTTTTAGTGTTAAGTTAGTATAGATGCTACAGCCATTTCAGTGGACTACCTACCTCCATTTTGACCAAGTACCTTTTTCCACCAAACTTTTGAGTGCCATTTCTTTGGAACTGTTACTTAAGCTAGTGTGAGAAAAGTACCATTAGATTTGTCTCACTGAGATCTATAATGTCCGCTATTTTTAAGACAATTTGCCTTTTAATATGTATATTAAAATAACCTATTCCTTTATTTTTACCAACTGAGTTACAAGAACTGATTGTCTAGCTGGGTGAAACCATAAAAAAAAGAGGCATCAACATAACTTTATATCTAAAAAAAGGTAGTTACTAGGTATTTACAATATATTTTATGGAAGCCATTATTGTTACATTTATAACACTGGTATGCATATGAAATTTTTTTTGTCTGCTGTGAGGGTTTTTTCAACGCATATTATATAATTCGACCATGCTGAATTCGAAAATGACATTGGTTTTCCTCAATCAGGTCAGGTTTTTTCTCTATTGACCATTTATTATAAGTCCAATTTTATCCCCAAATTTATTGATTTTTTTAGCTTAAACACTGTAGATACGAGTAATATTATAAGAACACTCGTGAAAAATGAAAACTGTGTGAATAAATACTTTTATTCATACAATGAATATGGAAAAAAGTTTATTGAGGAAGGAATGAAGTTTTTTTGGCTTTCCGTCTGTTTTTCTTCGGGCACGTCTCGCTTCAAACACCAGCAATAGTCCACCAGCATATTGATAGCCCAGTTTCCATGGTACCTCTCTTCCATTATTTTGATATCTTGGTGAAATCGTTCACCCTGTTCCTCACTATAATCCCCGCAATTTTCAGGAAAATAGTCCAAGTGGGACCACAAAAAATGCATTTTTCTGGACATGCGCAACCCATGAGCTTTGAAAGCTTCCAACAAGTTTTCGACAATGGACTCGTATTCTGGACTTCTACGCTTGCCAAGAAAATCAGTGACAACTGATTTGAATGCCTGCCAGGCATTCTTCTCAGTTGGAGTCATTGCATTTTCGAACTGAGTATCCTTGATCAAAGTTCAAATTTGAGGACCATCAAAAACCCCAGCATTTAGTTTAGCATCAGATATATGAGGAAATTTACTCTCGAGATATCGGAATGCTGAACCCTCCTTATTCATTGATTTGATGAAATTTTTCATCAAGCCCAGCTTAATATGAAGTGGTGGGAGCAAAATTTTTGTTGGTGGTACAAGGGGCACTGAAACGACATTATGCGACCCAGGTTCAAAATTCTCTCTGGATGCCCATTCACGCTGTGCATAGTGCTTCTCATCCGCTCGGCTATCCCATTTGCAGAGGAAACATGGGTATTTCGTGTATCCCCCTTGCATTCCCAATACAAATGCCACAATCTGAAAAAAAATGAAAATATTTAAAGAATTTAGAGAATTTGTTCTATCAGATAAAAAAATCTATGCATTGGACTGTATCACTTTTGTGGGGAAGTTAAGTGTTCTTATACGCTCTCAAATAACCTTTGGAAAAACAACATAGTCAATAGCAATAGTTTACTTATGATATTAGTATTACCTTCAAATCTCCACAGATCCTCCAGTTATGTTGGTCGTATACGAGAGCATCCAGTAAAATTTTCATGTTATCGTAGCTCTCAGTAAGTTGTACGGAATGTGCTACAGGGACTGATGCAACCCTATTCCCAATGTTGAGAAGTACTGCTTTCAAACTTCGTTTAGACGAGTCTATAAATAGCCTCCATTCTGATGCGTTATATGGCAGGCCCAAGGATTCGATTAGCCCCTCAACATTGCAGCAGTACACTAAGGAAGAGGTATTTTCATGCAGTGCAAAAAACTTGCGGAATTCTTCCTCTCGTTTCCTATACCAGGAGAATGTTGTTCCCGGAGCCAGCAAGTTGTCCTCTCGAAGTCGTGAGCCCAAGATCTTGGCAGCTAATTTGGAAAGTCCTAAATCCCTGGTAAGATCATTAAGTTTGGCCTGGTTGAGAGGCCTCGGCTCATTTGAAGGGGTATTTTGAGGTGTATATACGACTGGGACTGGTCATTGATTCATCATCAGAATCATCGAAGTCTAGGGTTTGAGGTGGGTCGGGTATTGGAATTCCAGGACCATGGGGTACAGGTCTCATAGCAGAAGGAATGTCAGGGTATACAACAATTGTGTTTATTCTTCTTGTTAACTCCTGAAAATAGAAACACAGAAACATGGATATAAAACTTGCATATGAAATAGAAGCAGCATTCAGACAGTGGCGGCTCGTGAGGGAAGGCTGCGGTCTGTAAGATATGAAATAGGTCGATGGAGTCTGTATATTTTTTCTTTCTTTTTCATTCATATTGTCCCTTCGGGGACAATATGAATGAAAAAGAAAGAAAATATACAATCATTGTATATGTAAATGTAACTTGTATAGGGTCATTCCATGTCAACTCAGCCACAAAATGGCACTTTTTGCACTCACCCCTTTCAATTTTGCTCATACTTGGCACAATAGCAGATATACATGCCAAACTTAAATTCCCAAATTATTAGAGCTGACTGACCTTTGGTTACTGAGATACAAGGTCACAAAGTTGTGACATTTTGACCTTTTTGCGCTAAATGACTATTTTCAAAATGGTGTAACTAAAAAACTATTAAAGCTAGAGCATTGATTTTGGTCTCATTTTAAAGCTCTTTAGTAGCCCCTTGTTTATTGTCTCTTGTTAAATATCTCTACTGTGAAAAATAAAAAAATCCCTTCAAAAGTTGACCTTTGACCTTGAATAAAAAAAAATACCTTCTCCTAAAAAATTCAATTTTTTTACATTAATACCTTGAGTCATGTACAACAAAATCCCAAGAAGCTGTAAGTGGCTGATAACTAGTTCAATGTATAAAAAATAAATGAAGTTGGCATCATTCTTCAATTTTAGATTTTTTTTGTCAGTTCATTTATTTAAAAGTTCTGTTCTGATATAGTGTCAGTGAAGACTTAGTTCAACTTAACATTATTAGTTCAAAAACCTTTTTGTGACCTGTGCCAAAAGAAGTCTTTTAAAAGACAACCAGGGTTAAACCCCTCGACAGCCCCAAATCTACTGGAGTAGCGCTGATCCAAAGGCCCAACTAGTATATAAGTACTGTCAACTTTACAGAGTTGACTCCTGACTTCAAGTTAAAGTTAATTTATTTTTACTAAATACATGTATAAAAATTTATTTAATAATTCATTAATTGTTCATTGTTTTCTTTTCAGGATTTTCTTTGTGCTTTTGTGATTTCAGAGTACAAACATGGAACATTTAAAACTGAAACAGAAGTGTGCTGATCCTTTGCTGCATCACAAAGGTCAGTGTCGAAAGAGAGTTTGAGAATTGTACCACAGAACTTGTAAATAAGTTTCCCGATCTGCACTTAACACTACATCACAGACTTTGTAAGCAGTGTAGAGAACATCTTGAGTCCTTGCCTGAGAAAGGAATAGGCACTTTGAATTCAGACATAAATGATGATTCTTCTTTAGTAGTGAACCACCTGAAGATCTTGAGAAAATTGAAAATGTTGACAATAGTGATGCATCAACTTCAGAGCAAAACCATGAGATGTGTACTTTGAATGCTTCTTTTGTTTCAATTGGTGAATCACCCATAAAAAGAGAAAGCTTGTAGAGCAAAAGTCATATGGAGCTAAAAAAACTAAGCAAGGTGACAGAGACAGTTAAGAAGAGAATGGAAACAGTTGCAGGAAGAGAGATTTCTGACTCACAATTTAAGGAGCCATCTGGAGATGTAGACTGTTTAGAAATAATAAATCAACTCGAGGAAAAATTCAAAAATGAAAATACTAAAAGAAGTGATAAATAAAAATCCTCACTGTATTGCCCAAAAGTTGGAGCATTAGGAAATTGCTTCAGAATTTAACACAAGGCATACAGCATCTATTGCTAAAAAAGTAGTTGAAGAAAAAGGTGTCCTTTCAGACCCAAATCCAAAGGGTGGGAAAGAATTAAACAGGATACTGTTGACACTATTAAAGCATTTTATCTTTCAGAAGACATCAGTAGAACAATGCCAGGAAAGAAAGACTATTGTATCATTGAAATGAAAGAGGAAGGATACATTTGCAAAAGCATCTTTTACTTTGCAATTAAAAGAAGCCTATTAATTTTCAAAGAAAGAAATCCTTTGGTTAAGGTGGGATTCAGTAAATTTGCAATTGCATCCAAAGCAGTGTTATTGCTGGAGCAACAGGAACTCACTCAGTATGTGTGTGTACAATTCATCATGTAGTGAATACTCTTATTTTAGTTTCAAGATAAATGTTAATTTTACCGTCTTGAATTTCGGAATAGCTATAAATTCATTTTAAATTAGTTACCCATCATAATTCAATTGTAAACCACATTAATATTAATTTTATGTATACTGTATTATTTTATTGTATGTAAACATAATTAATTATATATCACAATTGTCAGTTAATTATTTATATTCAAATAATTATTTTAATCTAATACCATGTCCATTTTGCAAATAATAATAGAAATCCAAGGTTATTTTTCCACCTTTGGTACTGTCGCAGTTTCGCCTAACGGACTCAATACGGCTAGTGAGATAATCACTGGTTGGCACTTAACCAGCGGCAGTGCTTATGGCTACATCATCCAGGTTAACCTATACCGATAGATGCGCTACAGTCCCAAGCCGTAGCTTGCCTAGGCACGACGACGACGACGAAAACCAACAATTGGTGACTCCGGAGTTGGATTCCCCCCTTTTACCGAACGACTAGGACTAGACTGTAATGTCGTTCGTGCCCATCACCCCCTTCACCCGAACGACTAGGACTAGACTGTAACGTCGTTCGTGCCCATCACCCCCTTCACCCGAGCGACTAGGACCAGACTGTAATGTCGCTCGTGCCCTCTGCCCCTCACCCCTGCCCGTGCGCTCTGTGCCTGCGCTCGTCTCAACCTCCACTCCTTCGTTGGTAACTTGTCGTCTTGCTTGTACGTCAGCAAGCATAGGAGAAGATGCCTGACGACGCTGGTGCCATCTCCCACTTGAGCGTAAAGCTCCCCGTCTTCTGGCCGGGTGATCCATTTATTTGGTTCAACCAAGTGGAATCACAATTCAACTTGGGAAGGATCACCGCTAGCAGGACAAAATACGATCATGTTTTGTCCTCTCTACAGCGAGCATCATCTCTGAAGTCCGTGACGTCATCGTGTCTACTTCCACGAGTGAGGACCCATACAACGATCTGAAGTCTGCCATCCTGTGCCGCACCACTGTCTCCGAGCGTGAGAAACTACATCAGTTAATCTCAAAAGAACAACTTGGAGACCGTAAGCCCACTCAAATGCTGAGGGCTATGCAGTACGCTCTAGGCTAACGCGCACAAACCTTCGATAAGGACATCTTTAGACAGTTGTTCTTGCAGAAACTTCCTCCATCAGCTCAGCGTGTCTTGGCCACTATGGATCCTGCTACTCCAGTTGATAAACTAGCAGAAACTGCCGACAAAGTAGTGGAGATTGACACAGCTCCGGTCAACAACGTGAACACACAATCGGAACTGGAGTTGAAAGTGGAAGAGTTAAGTCAACAACTCAACCACGTTTGTTCTCTGCTACAAAATCAACGGCAAAGAAGCCATTCTCGGTCAAGATTTACGAAGAGGCATCGTTCGAGTTCCGGGAAGATCTGCTTCTACCACTCAAAATTTGGAAAGAAGGCTAGGAAGTGCATCTCCCCTTGCAATTTTTCGTCGGAAAACCCCAGCAGCGAGTCCTAATGGCGTCTAGTACTCGCACTGCCAACCTGTTATTCATAAAGGACAGGAACTCTGGTGTCAATTTCTTGGTCGATACCTGAGCGTCAGTCAGTGTATTCCCTCAAAAATCTGGTCATACGCACTCGGAATCTCCGCCTCTATATGCTGCTAACGGTTCACGCATACCCACGTACGGTACTCAGTCGCGTGAACTAAACTTGGGCCTTCACCGATCCTTCAAGTGGATTTTCATCTGTGCTCAAGTGCAGCATCCCATAATCGGCGCTGACTTCCTCCAGCATTTCAAACTCCTGGTGGATCTTGACAAGCGACGCTTATGCGACCAGGCCACACTGCTTTCTGTTCTTGCCAAACAGATTGCCCTTCCGGACGCCTCGAACTCTGCACTTTCCCTTGTTCCCCCTAATTCCATGTACCAGTGCCTTTTCCAGCGATATCCAGGAATTCTTCAACTGATGCAGATGGGTGATACCATTAAGCACACCATTACCCATCACATTACAACAAAAGGTCCCCCTGTGTTTGCAAAACCCAGACGTCTTGCCCCGGACAAACTGAAAGCTGCCAAATCGGAATTCCAGCTTATGATAGATCTTGGGATAATAAGACCTTCCAAAAGTTGGTCCTCTCCCCTACACCTGGTCCAGAAGAAGTCAGGAGACTGGAGACCATGTGGGGATTACCGGTTTTTGAATTCGACAACCATCCCGGACCGATATCCAGTACCAAATGTCCAAGACTTTACTTCTCTTCTCCACGGCAAATCTATCTTCAGTAAAATAGACCTCGTTAAGGCTTTCCACCACATTCCCGTAGAGCCTTCGGATATTCCCAAGACTGCAGTTTGTACACCATTTGGGTTATTCGAATTTGTGAAGATGCCGTTCGGGCTACGGAATGCTGCGCAAACCTTTCAGAGGTTTATAGATGAGGTCACCAGAGGCTTAGACTTTGTTTATGCCTACATCGATGATTTGCTTGTGGCCAGCTCAACGGAAGAGGAACATAAGGAACATCTTTCACTCCTCTTTCAACGCTTAGAACAATACGGTGTTACTATTAATGCATCTAAGTGTGTGTTTGCACAGCCAACCTTGGAATTTCTTGGTCACACGATTTCGCAGCACGGAATTACCCCCCTTCAGGACAAGTGTGAAGTGATAAAAAATTACCCTATGCCAAGTAATCAGCGTGAGTTACGTCGGTTTCTAGGTTTGGTAAATTATTACCACAAGTTCATTAAAAACTGTGCCAGTGTTCTTGCTCCTCTACACGCTATGATCACACACAAACGCAAGGTAACGAAATTGGTATGGTGTAGCGATAGTTTACAGGCATTCGACAATGCCAAAAATGCTATCAATAGTGCATTGTCTCTGTCATTTCCTATCAGTAATGCCCCCTAACTCTGACGGTCGATGCATCAGATGTTGCGATCGGTGGAGTGTTGGAACAAACCATTAACGGTCAACAAGCACCCATCGCGTTTTACTCGAAAAAGCTGCAGCCAGCCCAAACGCGTTATAGTGCTTTCGGACGTGAACTTCTTGCTATTTACTTAAACGTGAAGCATTTTCAACATTTCCTTGAAGGCCGAGAGTTTTGTGTTTTTACCGACCACAAACCTTTGGTCACTGTCTTCAATAAAAACAGCTGTAACCACTCTCCCAGAGTCATCGGGCAACTCGATTATATCTCGCAATTTACCACAGATATCCGCCACATCAAAGGTGTCTTGAACACTCCAGCGGATGCACTTTCAAGAATAGAGATTACTTCTGTTACCCTCAGCTCTACACTGTGGAATGCTATTGCACAGGATCAAGATAAGGATACGGAACTACAAGACCTGCTCAGAGAAGACTCCACTCACTCACTTTCCCTCAAGAAAATGAGTATGCCAGGATTGTCTATGCCCCTCTATTGCGACGTATCAACAGCTGCTATTCGCCCTTATGTCCCTCCATGTCACAGACAAGCAGTCTTCACGGATCTTCATAAGCCCTCCCATCCTGGTATCCGTGCTTCGCAACACCTGGTTACCTCTCGCTTTGTTTGGCCCTCGATGCGGAAGGATGTCAAACATTGGACCAAAACGTGCCTTGCCTGCCAGCGTGCCAAAGTCCAAAGGCACACAGGTCCCCCTTTGACGCATTTCCGCCCCCATCCCAGCGATTTGAGGTAATTCATGTAGACATTGTTGGCCCTCTTCCAGTGATTCAAGGCCAACGTTATCTGCTCACCTGTCTCGACCGCTTTTCCAGATGGCCTGAAGCCATCCCACTTCCTGATATCCAAGCGGACACTGTTGCAAGAGCCTTTCTTCATGGATGGGTATCAAGATTTGGATTGCCGACAAAAGTCATCACTGACCAAGGTCGCCAATTTGAGTCTTCGCTTTGGAAGAAGTTTACCAGCTTGTTGGGTACAGTACATGCGCATACCTGTGCGTATCATCCGCAAGCTAACGGCCTCGTCGACGCTTCCATCGCCAGCTGAAGTCATCCCTTATGTGTCACGAAGACTCCCATTGGATGGATAAGCTTCCACTCGTGTTGCTTGGTATTCGCTCTGCATTTAAGAGTGATCTGAAGACTACAGCGGCTGAACTAGTCTATGGAACAACACTGCGGCTACCAGGTGGCTACTTCACTGCAGGGGATAAGTCATGTGATCCTACGGAATTCGCTCAAACACTTTCCTCTCACATGCAGTCCCTTCAGCCTGTTCCCCCTCGATTGACTAGCCAACAGAACATCTTTGTTTCCCCAGCCCTCCAGTCTTGCACCCACGTTTTCGTTCGTGTACCTGTCCCAAAACGGCCTCTCCAATGTCCATATGATGGGCCCTATGAAGTTCTCCGACGTACGCGCAAATCATTTCTCATCCAGCGTGGTTCCAAGGTCGACAAGGTTTCTATCGATCGTCTTAAGCCTGCGTTTTTGGAATCAACCTTAAGCGAGGTACATGTAGCTACCAAAAAGGTTCAGGGGAAATCTGTGTCGTTCGGAACTCTTTGAACTTCCTCTCTGGTGGGGGAGTGTGTAGTGAATACTCTTATTTTAGTTTCAAGATAAATGTTAATTTTACCGTCTTGAATTTCGGAATAGCTATAAATTCATTTTAAATTAGTTACCCATCATAATTCAATTGTAAACCACATTAATATTAATTTTATGTATACTGTATTATTTTATTGTATGTAAACATAATTAATTATATATCACAATTGTCAGTTAATTATTTATATTCAAATAATTATTTTAATCTAATACCATGTCCATTTTGCAAATAAATAATAGAAATCCAAGGGTTATATTTTCCACCTTTGGTACTGTCGCAGTTTCGCCTAACGGACTCAATACGGCTAGTGAGATAATCACTGGTTGGCACTTAACTAGCGGCAGTGCTTATGGCTACATCATCCAGGTTAACCTATACCGGATAGATGCGCTACGGTCCCAAGCCGTAGCTTGCCTAGGCCGACGACAACGACGTAAACCAACAATCAGAATGCCAAACTTATGTTTGTAGGAGCTGAATTAGAAAAACTAACTGCAAATGATGACACACCTATTAAGAATGTACGTCATTGTGTTGCCTTTATGGAATGCAATCCTGCCTCACAGAAATGCTGCCTCAGACAATGTGAACAATGTGGAGATCCATCAGATTTAAAAAACAGACTACTGGACATATTTACAAACAACTTCATTGATATCATAAATTTTAAAAAGTGGACCAATACAGATCGGTCAAATCTTGAATCAGTAGAACTGAATACAGATGAATATATTGACCAATTCTGTAACCAACTGAAAGAATACCAGATACATGACTTCAAGACAAAGATGCAAGCAACTTATTACTGTGAAACAAAAATGTCTTTGAAAGATGGTGAGGTCCTTGCTGTGTGTGATTTTGCTGAAAATTATTCCTTTATTCTTCAAGATGAGGTTCAGAGCTTTCACTGGAACAATGAGATGGCTACTCTACATCCATTTGTTATTTACTATAAAAAGGAAGATGAGATTGCTCACCTTAGCTTTGTTATTATTTCAGAGTGTAACATCCACAACACAGTTGCTGTACATTTTTTTCAAAAGCATCTGATAAAATTCCTAAAGATAATATCTCATCCATCGGTTCCATCCACAAAATAATTTACTTTTCAGATGGGTGTGCAGGACAGTATAAGAACTGCAAAAACTTTTTGAATCTTTGCCATCACAGAGATGATTTTGGAATTGAGGCAGAATGGAATTTTTTTGCAACAAGTCATGGAAAGGGACCCTGTGATGGTGTTGGAGGCACAGTTAAGAGATTAGCTGCAAAAGCTAGTCTACAACGACCTTATGATGAACAGATCCTTACTGCAGAACAGTTATATACATTTGCAAGTGAAAATATTGTAAATATAAAATGTCATTTTTCAACCAATAAAGAGCATGAAGAGGAAAGCCAACTTCTCCAAGAAAGACACTCAACTGCAAGGACTATTGCTGGTACACAGAAATTACACCATTTACAGCCAGTTTCATTGACTTCTCTTAAGGTTAAACATTATTCATTATCAGATTATTCAAATATTGAGAAAGTTACTGAAAAGGAAGAAGTTGTGACTGAGGAGAAAATACATGGTTTTGTTACTGCTGCATATGATGGCCATTGGTGGGTGGCATATGTGCTGGAAAAGATACCAGAGAATAGAGAAGTAAAAGTCACATTCCTTCATCTTCATGGCCCAAACCCATCATTTGTGTATCCTGGTCGGCCAGATGAATTAATCTTACCATATTCAGATATTCTAACATAAGTTGAGGCATCTACTACTAATGGATGAACATACAGGATTTGCAAAGAAGTTACTTTGAAGGCATCCAAAGCTTTGGCAGATCTACAGCACAGAAAGGTAAGAATTCAAAATTAAAATGGTCATGTAACTATATATACACTGCATACATTTTAAGTTGTGATAAATGGAAATCAATGAGCACTATACCTATACATATTGTATGTACATTTTAATATGTTACTTGTATTTGTTAATTAGGTAGCTATCTAGGTATACATTAAAAATTGTTTTCTCTTCTAGAAATCACAATAAATTGGGTGGCCCACAAGAATCTTGTCAACTACTGAAAACCATCACATACATGCACAACATACAGGTGAGGTGGGTAAAGAACAAATATTTAAAAATAAGTATTTGCTTGTTTGTAGAAGGCTGCAGATAGTATGTAGATATGGGTTGTATTTGTAAGAGATTGAGCTGACCTTAGACAAAAATGGTTACTGACATACAAGGTCACAAAGTCATGACTTTTTGACAATTTTTGTATAAAATGACTTTTTTCAAAATGTTGCTTGAATTCATTATTTTTTATACATTGAACTAGTTATCAGCCACTTACAGCTTCTTGGGATTTTGTTGTACATGACTCAAGGTATTAATGTAAAAAAATTGAATTTTTTAGGAGGTCATTTTTTTTTATTCAAGGTCAAAGGTCAACTTTTGAAGGGATTTTTTTATTTTTCACAGTAGAGATATTTAACAAGAGACAATAAACAAGGGGCTACTAAAGAGCTTTAAAATGAGACCAAAATCAATGCTCTAGCTTTAATAGTTTTTTAGTTACACCGTTTTAAAAATAGTCATTTAACGCAAAAAAGGTCAAAATGTCACAACTTTGTGACCTTGTATCTCAGTAACCAAAGGTCAGTCAGCTCTAATAATTTGGGAATTTAAGTTTGGCATGTATATCTGCTATTGTGCCAAGTATGAGCAAAATTGAAAGGGGTGTGTGTTTTAGGTGGCTGACTTGACATGGAATGACCCTATAACAATATGTATAAGTAAATGTATTTTCTATAACAATATGTATATGTAAATGTATGATTACCATTATGGTGAATATTATGCTATATATGGTGAATATTACATTATGGTGAATATTATGGCAAGTTTCATATGAGGATTTCAAAATATTTAAGAAAAATAAATTTATAAGCCTACCTTGGAGGTTTGTCATGCAGAAATAGCAATCTGTCAAGTGATCCTTTCCTTCTCTCCAAATCATGGGAATTCCAAAAGGCAAAGATTTCGCTCTGCCTTTGCTCCATCTTCTCAAATTTTCAATGCACGTCTTGCAGCACATATTGCTACAGTGGCGGCGTAGGCCGTAGTCCCCAAGTATCTGTGTTTCCAACCACCCAGCACCTTTTCACGTTTCTGGGTTTGGAACAGTCAAGAGACTGGGCAAAGATGTAATCTCCTCTGGTATCTAGGAAGGCCTCTCTGGTCAGTGGTTTATTTCCAGATTATTCAGGTCTGACTCGCACATTAACTGTAAAGGACTTCCCCTAGTGCAGGTGTCTCAATCTGACTCTCCACTGAGTAAGAGACCCAACCGCTCAGGGTCCAAGAAAAGGCTAGAATTCAAAGGTAGACCTAATAGAAGTAAACTACTTGTGTTTTTCTCTTTATTATATCTGAAATAAACAACTATTCAGTGTGACAGTATAAACATAGCAAAAGGACTGGCGATGCATCGCACTTGACAAAACACCTGGAACCCCAATAACCCTTAATGAGATTTGGCAGAAAGGATAGAAAACAAGTGGGAGACAAGTACCGGAAATGACTTGCACAGAATGTTAACCCTTGTCCCAGCTTAACTACCCTCCAAACTTGACCCCCCCTTTTATGACCTGAGTTCCAATTCCTTTATTGGCTGGCTAGTTAGTAGGGTTAGGGTCACAGGCCTGATTTCAGGGCAGATCCAGTGGCCAACAGTGGTTGACACGAACTGCGTAGCTCCCACTGGATGGGACCCACAATCCAAGCCTGATGAATCCGGACCACGTGAGTTGAATCCCAACTGGTTGCCTAGACAACACAAGATTATTAGTTACATGCATCTAGCACCATTAATCACAATAATAACAACATAACAGGCAATTAACCACAAACATTAACTGGAATCATGACTTCATAATTGATCACTGGAAAACATAATTTACTCATGAAATCAAAGCACATAAATAATAAATAACCAACATAAAAAATAATAACTACAAACATTGACAATTATGGCAAACCTATCTCACATGAGTTAATCAACCTATAATCATTGCCAAACAAGCATGGGCAAAACCTAACTCTGGAATAATATGACTGGTGACCTATAATAATGATAATTGGTTCTCTAGCTAGTTACATGACAGGGTGGCAAACCTATCTATACTCAGTCACAGTTTCAACAACCTATATGTATGTCTACTCTTAATAATAATAATTAACCATGATAATGATGGTGAAATACAAATGAACTCTAGCCAAGGATTACAGAAACTCATACCTTTAAAGGCTTTCCACACTTCCTTGGCTTCTGACAGGATGTCCGTATTAATGGTCTATTCGGGTTTCATAACCTTAATCCTAATTACCATTAATGGTTTCCTAACTAAACTCCTGTGGGGAAAGAAAAACTTGTGAGGGGACCCAGATAGGACTTGAAAATTAGGGTGAAGTTTTTGTGAAAAACTCCACAACCCCCAAAAAGGGGAATTTGAAAATCAAGGGGGGGTTGTGAGAAACTTCACAACCCCCACAATATGAGGGGCGAAATTTTTGCCCTGGTCCCCTAGCTTAATTCCAAAGTATGCTCTATACATTGTCTTCACAAATTTAGTGATTTGGGACTGGTTATTTGGCATGGTAACCGTCCCACATATGTAGCAGAATCTATTGGGATCATTTTTACACGCTCTATTCATTATGAAATATTTTATCTATATGCCTGAAAAGTAAAAAAAGATATTATACAAGTGAAACAAGTGATGATAGATGTTACTGTTCCAATTCTGCTTTGACAAAATCACAAAAAATTCTATTTTACTTATGAGGCCATAGCCGGATAAGCTGAGCTGATTGAGAAAAACGGATTGCAGATTCGAAATCAGCAGGAAAAACTCTATAAGAATCACTTACAAAACCCTTGACAGCAAAATTGATGCATACCAGTGTAATAATAATAAAGTACGGTATTTGTATACGCCTTTCAAGGTAATTATTTATCCTACCAAAGATTTGACTTTAGACAAAAATGGAGATCATTATTCAACAGCAAACAGTAAGAAAGAAAAACCTATAATAAGAGACTTTAGTCCTGCCTAATAAAACATTTAAATAGGAATGTTAAGATACTAACCTAAATACAAAATATAATTAATAGATAAATGGTACAATAAACATAATGGGTTTTAATAAACAATGATAAAAAATTTAAGTACCACTGAACTAACTTACAGACATTTCATATGAAATATGTACCTACCTGGCAACACACATTCTTTTGGCCAAAGCTCTGCAAATTTTGAAAATCCTATTTTAATTGTTGGATGGTTTGTTTTAAAAAGTTCAAATGCTTCTTTTAGGTTGCATAAGATTAGCAATTTTTGTTTTCTTTCCCGCCTACCATCAGCTCCTTTTACAGAAACAGTCTTTCAACCCTGGCATTTGTCTACTCACATCTGGCAAATGATAAAAGTCAATTACTTTGGTAGCAGTTTCACTATTCAGGCATTTCCCCAAACGCAGATTATGAGTTGAAAGCACTCCCTTCTCCTAACTCTTTGCTTGCCTAGCGATGTAATCTGAACACTTAAATTCTTCTCTGATCTTTACTTGTCCATCTTTTTGGTAGGATAGTAAGAATTGTCAGTTTTTCACTTCAACTTGTCACTTGATTAAATTTCTCTTTTTAGTTGTTGAAGAATCTCCAGTTCTGTATCATCTGAGTCAATGCATGAAATTGGTTGTTTAGCTGCAAGTTCAAGCTTTCTTTTCACAACTACTACTATTTCCTCAACTTTCTCTTTGTGTAACCAGCACTGTCAGAGAGTTTACATGATTTTATTGGGGTCTCATCAAGTGTGGCCAATGAAGCATTGAATTTACTAAGCTCATACTGCATTTCAACTACATCAACAGTTTCTAGCTCAGATAGGGCACTTGAGGTGGATGGTGATTTTTCAAGTGGTTCACATTCAGACATTGGGGATGGATGATTTGCTAGTATATTTCGACAGGTTGCACATGCTTTATGATTATTTGTTAGTTTCAATTCAGGATTTTGATCAATCAAACTTTTAGTCAATGCACGAATACCTTTTTTCACTTTTCCCTTGTGTTTTTTAAATGGGTCACAACAGAACCTACCCATATTCAAACTGCTGAAATCCATGTTTATCTAAAAAAAAAAAAAAAAATATCTGTAGCTTAAAAGCCAGGGTTGGGTTCGATTACACAAAATGGAAACAATTACAATTTTTTTTTCTTCAAATTAATTATAATTAGTATTGTACTTCACAATTTCAAGATCAATTGCAATTACAATTACACAAATATAACTATCTATTCAATATACCTAAATATATATCTACATCTAAGTATAACTAAATAAACTATCAAAGGTTTATTTTCATTGGATGATGTATGACTGCCAGATCTAGAGGTATAATTTTTAACAATTGACATTAATTGATCAATTACATCAGTTATAGCTCAAAAATCAATTACAATTACCTTTATTTTATTTTGAATCAATTACAATTAATGGAAATTAGAATCAAATTAAAATACAATTATAATTATTCATTGTATCCAACCCTGTTAAAAGCCATTTTTGCTTAGATGGCACAAATAAAATTTGGGACCTACTGATCTTGTTTCAGAGGTCTACAACCAATGTTCCCTCTAAGGTGTGCGCGTGTGCGCGCGCACATGCGTTGTGAAACCCGCGCACACAGCAAAATAAAATGCGCACAGGCTCAAGCGTATCATGAGTCACGACAGTAAATGAAGTAATTTCAAAAATATACCGTCACACAAGGTCTGACCATTTGCATCGACATACTCTATAGTCGCTCTTTTAAGTATTGACAACTTCCGCCCGACTTCGCTGACGTCCGCGCAATATAAACCTTCTCTTTCTTATTTTTGCATAAAAACGAATAGTAATTCTCTCATAATTCATAAAAAATAAAATTATTTTTTATTTTATTCCTATTTTGTGAATGGATAAAATCATGTATTAATCTTGATAGTCTATTTTAAATTGCTAAATGCTAAAAATTGTTTTGAGAAATGATAACTAATAGTCATTTTCAATTAATGTTATTTTTATTTTATTTTGTTGAATTTTATTTTACTATTTTTTATTTTATTCATATTTTTAGAATGGATAAAATTTTTTTTTTTAAGAATATATAATATCGTAAACAGTTTTTTAATATCCATTTAATAGTACCGTAATGATCGAGCTATCACCTTATGGAAATAATATTTATTAAGTATTTAATATTTATATATATTTCATTTTGAAGATAATAGCGCTCAGAAAAGTTGGCACAATTTTTCACCATGAATCTAAATGTACGCACAACGAAAATTTCTTGCGCACACGGACTAAAAAAAATTAGAGGGAACATTGTCTACAACAAGAAAAAATGTGCAGTTTGATTTACAGATTGGAATAAATACAGATGCCAAAAAAATCTTTGTTCCAAGATTTAAATAAGCTTATTTTCACATGGGCACATACTGTTGTACACAATGAATAAATACACAAAATTAAGTAATTCTATTAAAACTCTTCTAACTCTTAAAACTGAACTTATTCTATAGGGTAGCACCTATAGCCTAGTATAAGGTACTTATATACGTACATAGCTTTACCTTTAAACAGGATAGCAGCTTCGAAGTTCTTCACACTTTTGAATGTCCATATAAATTAATTAATTATGTAATTTAAATTACCTATATTATATAATTCTCTGAAATATACAAAAAAAAAAATTTTATAATATGGCCGATACTTATTCAACCAAATAACTGGGTTAGGTTAGGTTACATAATTACCAATTTTTTTTGAAAATTAGCAGACATTATATATCTCAGTAAGAAAAATCTAATGGTATTTTTCTCAACACTAGCTCAAACAGTTCCAAAGATACAGTGCTCCAAAGTTTGGTGGAAAAAGGTACTTGGTCAAAATGGAGGTGGGTATGGTCCACTGAAATGGCTGTAGCGTCTATACTAAATCAACACTAAAAATCTTGTTTTAGGTTACGGTAGACGTGTGTACCCAAAATTGGGTGAAAGGAGAAAAAAAATTGTTTGTGACATCAAATGACCTACACAAGGTCAAAGGTAAAAACTAAGATCAATTTTTTTTTTTGACCACTGAGGAAAATATGAAAGAAACAAAGTTGTAGATCTGCTTAAAAGCTTTAAAATAGTGTTTAAATGGTCTCTGTGAGTGCAATAGGAGCCGAGATATTTCATGTTGAAATATGGTATGACCTTGGAAATTGACTTTTTTTTTTACAAAATTTGAATGGCCATATCTCCGGAACCATATGACCTAGTGTGTTGAAACAAGTGTCACTCTGTTTTCCTCACAGAGATCTATAAGTGTGCCAATTTTCAAAAAAATCAGTGATGGTCACATTTTTTTTTGCCATTGAACTGACATGGAATGACCCATACAGTAATCCTTTTCATTAAAGATGGCAACACTGCATTAGATGACAATTTTGTTTGTTATACAATTGGACTGTGGGCCTATGTTGGGCTTAGTAAATGTGTTTTTAACCAGCTAGCTGGGTTAATATTGTGAGCTATGACTACAAGATAGTTTTTTGGTTTTCTAGGCTTTATATCTATTTCTCAAAGGATTTACACTTGTCTGATTGGCTGTTTGAAAAGTAAATTGGGTAAAACTTGTGCTACATTTCTTAGGACCTAGGCTATGATTAAAATAAAATAAAAGGCTATGATGAAAAAATAACGAGTTATGTGAAGTGATAAAACAATAAAATATTGGAAATTCCATCTTCTAAAGAGTCTTTTATTCATAATTTTGAAAAAAATCATACTTTTAAAATATCAGCCAATACCAATACAGTAAACCCTCGATTTAACGGACTAATAGGGGGGAAGGGGTGTCCGTTAATGCCAAAGTCTGTTAAATCGAATGTAACCTAGGGGGGGGGGCCATTTTTTATTGTTTTTAATGTAAAAAAAAAACTTTAATACAATATACAGTACTGTACAATATAAAATAAATTATAATAAAGAATATGTAATATTTACTCGCCTTTCTGACAATTTTTTTTTTTAATTTTTAATTTTTTTAAATTATTCTTAATTAATGTACTATTATTATTATTTGTCCGTTCGTTAAATCTGAAATCTGTTACATCGGGGTCCGTTAAATTGAGGGTTTACTGTACCATTAAAAATCTACCAATATCACTGATACAGATATATCAGTACATCCCGACTTGTAATTCAGGGCTGTGTACTGTACCAGCAATATAAATGATACTGGTACTGGCATTTGTGACTTAAGTGGTACTGATATTACCAAAACTTCCAAAATGGTACTGGTTGCGGTATCAGCTAATAGTTATAGGGCCAACAAACACTTCATAGCTACTAGCTACATCTAGAATCTACTTTTAATATTACAAAAATGAAATACTATTTTTATACATCCATAACTAAATAAAATTGTTAACCACCTGATCACGGCCTCAGGCCGTCCCCCGGTCCCTGGACCGGGTTCCATGGGTCTCAACCCAACTCTCTCTCTCTCTCCCTACACGCAACACTATCCTCTCCTTTCCATTTTTCTAGCTCATGGGAATGATGTCCCGGCCATCATCTCCCTTCTCCTCCTACTAGCCGGTGACATTGAATCCAACCCCGGACCCCACTCCTACATATGCCCTACCAGCCAACATCAAATCAGGTGAAACCAATGGTCAGTCCGTTGCTGTCAATGCTCGGAATGGCTACACCTCTCCTGCACATCACTACCCTCAGTACAATTCTACACACCCCAATGGGCATGCCAACACTGTCTAGCTAACCCTCAACAACCAACCACACATACCCCCCAAAACACTCACTAAACATTTTGCAAATAAACATTAATGGCATCAAAACAACAAACCAGGAACTCAACTCTCTCCTCCACACATATAATATACATATAGCACTTATCCAAGAAACTAAACTCCCACCAGACACCAGGCTCCCAGCCTTCAACAATTACTCAACATTAAGACAGGACACTAACCCCATAGAACATGGGCTTATCACACTCATCCATAAAGACATCCCATACACAAATATAACGCAGCACACACACGCCTCCTTAATAATGACCCTACCCTAAAAATCCAGACTATCAAAATCAAATCATCCACTTTTCACATCTCAAACATATACATACCCCCTCTACCTCTGCTCACTGCCCCCCACGCTACGAGCCCCCCCTGCAACCACTTACACAATACGAGAACCACATTGTGGGAGGCGACTTCAATGCTCATCACCCACATGGCTCTCCTCTCACATACCAGACGCTCGTGGCACGCTACTCCTAGATGATCTTCATACATACAACATCCTCAACAATAGGAATCAACCCACACGCAAACCCTTGCAACACAACCAACAACACACCTCCCCAGACATTACCTTCTGCTCACCATCCCTACACACGCACAACATGGCAGACATTACACCACCTCCCCTCCGATCACCTCCCAATACTAATCACCTATCAACACACACACCCCATCCACACATCCTTCAAACAAACATACACGAACTACAAACATGCAAACTGGCCTTCTTTTACAGGATACATTGAAAACAAGCTTCAGGAATTCTCCACTACTAATTTCCCCTCTATAGACAAGGCTACCACCCACATAAACAACACTATCACTCGCGCTAGCAAACAATTCATCCCACAAGGACACAGGAAACACTTCAACCCAAACTTCTCCCCACAAATACACAATCTAATCAAACAAAAACTCATTACGCCAGAAACACAGTCCCACTGCAGAAGACATCGACCTCATACACCACCTTAACACTGACATCACAAATCTAATTAACACTAAACAGTCAGAAAACTGGGAATCCTATTTAACTACACTCAATCACAAGACCAACAGCACCCAACTTTGGAAAACCTTGAAAAAAATCCACACTTCACATACTAACCCACCCCCCACACACGAAGCTCTCCTTTCCAACTGTAACCAAATTCCATCCCCACAAAAACACTGCAACCTACTCATGCACCACTACTCAAAAATTAGCCATAAAATCACTGTTCCCAATAATAGAAAAATCCTCAAAAACATACGGAAACTCTCGGCCACCCACAACAACCACATCCATTTACACCCCAAGGCACAGCTGCAGCCATAAAATCCCTTAAAAACTCTCATGCCGAAGGCCCAGACCACATTTCAAACATACATCTCAAACACCTTGGTCCAATTGCTCTTGCAGCCCTCACAAACATATTCAATTACTCCTGGCTTCACAATATCATACCCTCTACCTGGAAGCTGGCACACATCATCCCGATACTGAAACCCAATAAACCCCCCAACTACCTGCTTCATACCGGCCAATCTCCCTTCTCTCAACCATTTCCAAAGTCCTCAAAAAACTGATATTAAGACATACAACCACACATTACATTTTCACAAACCCAACACGGCTTCAGGTCCGCCCACTCCACCATAACGCTTCTTACAAACCTAACCCAACACATCTTAGATGGCTTCAACCAACTATCCCCCCCTGCCCGCACAGTCCTTGTTGCCATCAACATCAACAAAGCTTTCGACACTGTCCCATGCCACATTCTTGCACAAAAGATTATGGATCTCAACATCCCCACCAATGACAAGAAATGGCTTACTAATCTCATTGCAGGCCGACTTGGCAAAGTCATACACAAACAACACTCATCCAAAACCTACAGACTATACAATGGCATCCCACAGAGCTCCATACTCTCTCCAATCCTCTTCAACCTTTTCATGCACGACCTCCCACAACCTCTCTCCCCCCATGTCCACGTCTCCTCCTATGCAGATGACCTGACCATAACAGCACAACACCATAACCGTAACACCGCCAAACGCCTGATCCAGCAGTACATTACCAATCTGGAACTCTGGCTGACTAACAATAGGATGTCAGCATCCCCTCAAAAATCCTCCATCACCCTCCTAACCTCAGACCACCACGAATCCCAAGCACACCCGAGGTCACCCTCATGGGACATCCCCTACCTCTAAACAAAACCCCAACAATCCTTGGCCTCACCCTAGACACACACGTCCTTTTCCCCTCACATATCAAACATTTGCTCCAAAGCAACAAAAAAACTCAACACTCTCAGAACACACCTCCACAACATTCGGTCAGCAGAAGGAATCCCTTAGTATCCTATACAAACAGTTTGTACGTACTACCCTAACTTACGCTGCCCCGCCTGGTCCCCGTCCATCTCCCACACAAACCAGAAAAAGATACAGACCACACAAAACAGAGGTCTCAGAAGCATTACTGGCTGCCTCCGAACCACACCCATCCCACATCTACATGCAGATACAAAATACTCCCCATCAAACACCACATGAACATGACAGGGACTCAATTCTTCTCCAGAGCACTGGCCCCAGACCACCCCTGTCACCATCTCACATTACACAATCCCCCCACCCCCAACAAAAAATGTACTCCTGCTGCTCACTATTCGCAGCTACTGAACAATATCCCCCCTCCTCCCCTAAACATCAACCCCATTAAACATCACACAGAATTTACCCGAAATACCTACTCGACCAACCACACAACACTGTCCTTCACGATACTCCCCCTGTAGTCCATCAGAGCGAACAAACCCTCTCAAGGAAAACAAGTTACTCTGGCCAGGCTCCGTTCAGGCCACCACCCCTCCCTCCAACAATACAGACACAGACTCCACCTAGCTGACACCTCCACCTGTCAAAAATGCTACCTCCACCCTGAGGACACAGAACACCTACTCTTACACTGCCACACTCTCTCAACAAAGATACAACTCCAACATTACCTCTTTACGAGACCTATGGACCCGTCCCACGGTGGTCGCGGGATACCTGAGTGCCGCCGGGTTCGCATAAGAGAACCCAGGGGCTACGAAGTAAGTAAGAAGTAAGTACGAAGTAAGTATAAGTACAGTAACAAAATCTATAACCCTCCTCTTCACTTACATATAAAAAAGCTTAAATCATTTAACTGAAATTTGAAAAAAACAAATGTCTGCTTCAGTGAAGTCCATTAGACTTCAAAAACAAAATGTTATTCAAGGAGGTTTCTGACCAAGATGGGTTAATCTTAAGATGTCAATCTGAATTTCAAAAAAATAACTACAGTATATAGCCATAATCTACATAATACAGGAATACCCCACTTTACGAATTATTCCGTTCCTAGCGCCCGTCGTAAAGCAGAGCATTATTTCCCATACATATAATGTTATATTTTGGGTTACGTTTTTTCTTAAAAAATCGGAAAAAAAAAAAGGTTATAAAACAGCAAATTTTGCAGAAAAAAATGTTATTAACATAGAAATGAAAGCAATGAACAAAGAAATAATACAAATGAAAGTAATGAACAAAGAAATACAATAAAAATGTAAGCAATGAAACAAAGAAATAGTACAAAACATTACATATGCAAATTTAGTTTTCATTAATAGATGGTCAGTAGACTGCTTTTGGATTCGTTTCTTCTGATTAAAATCACAGTCTTTACTATCACTCTTTCGTTTGGCATAATTGATGATGGGTACTGTAATTGCAATGTACGAAAAGAATATCAGTGAAACACTTAGCGTGCGCGAGAGTGAATAAAGCACAAACTCTCTTGTCAAAGCGCACATATAAACTGACAACAGCTGCGTTGCCACAGTGCAAAGTGAGCTAAAAGCGAGCTAACTTGGCACCGCTGTAATGCAGAATACGCAGGGCCGGATTAACCATTAAGCAAAATAAGCCCGTGCTTAGGGCATCAAGGGAAGGGGGGCACCACAGAAACTTTCCATTGTCGGATTTACCATGGATTTATTATACTATTATAATCGCGGCTTATAGCCTATAAGCTGTTGAAAACTGAATTATATATATTCATATATAGTATTTTTTTTTTTCATTGTTTGAATTTGTAGTGAACAACATTTTATTTTATGGTTTATTTTTGTTTATATTTTGAATTACATATATATGGGGCACCAAAATCTTTTAAGTGCTTAGGGCCTCTAAAGGTCTTAATCCGGCCCTGAGAATACGTAATAGAGTACAGTACAGTATGGTATGCGCGACGTAAGCATATTATTTTTGTCTTAAAATCAAGCTAACTAAGCACTGCTGTAATGCAGAATATTAGATTGTGGTATGTGCAACGTACGCATTTTATTTTTGTCTTTTATATTTCTTCATTTAATTTTTTATTTAGCGCAAATACAATTTCATAAACCCGGGGTTTCGTAAAACGAAGCATCGTAAAGCGGGGTATTCCTGTACAACACTTTTTTCAAGATTACCATTTTTTGTGCAAATACATTGCATATGTTATTAGGTTAGGCTAAAGTTTTTTTTTTTACTAATTACACTGTACAACAGTGAAAAAAAAATGGAAATGAGATTGTCATTTTTATGGCTAATTATATGTGTTAGATTGAGAAAATAACACTCATCCACCAATTTCATGAAAATGACCCTACTTCATTATATCATTTTGAGAACCACTGGTTCTCTGAATGCATCTTTTACATTTTGTTCAGTCATGCATATGCTGTGATGATGGTGTTCAGCTCTGTTTTTCCACTTTGATTTTATGAAAAATTTCTTTCATTAATCATTTAAAACAAAATTAATTGTTAACTATATTTTATCATAAATCAGTGCTATAAGTGAGTATTATTGAATAACAGCTATCAAATTATGTATATTTCACTAACAACATCTGTATTGTGTGAAATTGCAAATTGATCTATCATTTTCTTATTTTACAGGTTTTAATGATGTTATGCTACAATGCCTAGAGTGCAAAAATTCACCACACAGTTTGTTATATTTGTGGGACTAACGTTAAAACAGTATAAAAGGAAGTTGACTTCTCATGTGAAAAAGCTTTATGAATTATACTTCGCATGCAAAGTTGGTGATCAGGACAAGCACTGGGCGCCTCATATCTGCTATGTGAGATGTACAAGCTCATTATCTGCATGGTTCAAAGGCACCAGTCCTGGTCTGGGATTCGGTGTCCCAATGGCATGGAGAGAGCCGCTGGACCAAGCAAATGATTGGTATTTCTTCTTAACGAACATCACAGGTTTGAATCTTTTATTTTTCTGAATGTCAAATTTGGTGTTTTTAGCACATTTTAGCATATCCTACACTGCATAATGTATTACACAATTATGCTATCTTAAGTAGTCAACAATGCCTATTGTCTCACATTACAGGTTGCAACAGAAAAGGGGAAAAGGCTATAGTCTACCCAAAACTTCGTTCTGCTATGCATCCTGTGGAACATTCTACAGATATACCCATCCCTCATCCTCCAGCTGAAATGCCGACCAATAACACGACTCTGACAAATCAGAATCAGACAGCAAATGCTATGAAGCTCAAGTCGAGTCCAAGAAAGAATATCTTATCACACAGCCTCAACTCAATGATTTGGTCTATGATTTAATACTTACCAAGCAACAAAGTGAACTGCTGGCCTCATGTCTACAAGAATGGAATCTGCTGGCAGAAGTCGTATGAATTACAGCATTCCGAAAGTGCTGCTTGGATTTGCAGGAATATTTCACAATGAAGAACAATCTTTGTTATTGCATTGATATACATGGTCTGTTCAATGCTCTGGGTTTGTCTATGAACCAAATCAGCGGAGATTGTTCATTGATGCATCTCTGTACAGTGTTAGGGTGTAATGCTACACAATGGGAACACAATGCCTTCTGTTCCAATCACTCATTCAGTCATCTTGAGAAAAACGTATGACAATGTTGCTTTTATTCTGGACTGTATAAAATACAATGAACATGAATGGCTTATCTACGCAGATTTGAAGGTTGTGGCTATTCTCAGTGGATTGCAAACTGGCTATATGAAATACATGCGTTTCCTATGCAAGTGGGATAGCCAAGCAAGGTCTGAACAAGACACATGCTCAGTATGGCTGCCGCGAGACAATTCCTCACCTGGATATATCAGTTATTCGTGAACCACTAGTACAAAAGGAAAAGGTTATCTCGCCGCCACTTCACATAAAACTAGGGCTGATGAAACAATTTGCAAAGGCATTGAAACAGGATAAGCCTGCCTTCAAATATCTAAGGGAAAAATTCCCAAAAATAAGTGATGTCAAGATTAAAGGTGGCATATTCGTCGGCCCTCAAATTCACAAACTCATGCTAGATGAACACTGAAGCGGTGATGGATGAGGTTAAGTTGGCAGCCTGGCATGCATTCAAAAACGTGTGTAGTGGTCTACTAGGAAAGACTAAATATGACAACTATGCTGCACTTGTGGATCAACTTTTCAACTCATACCAACATCTCGGATGTAAGATGTTATTGAAAATTCATTTTTTGCATTCACATCTCTCATTCTTTCTAGAAAACATATCTGCTGTTAGCAATGAACATGGGGAGAGATTCCGCCAGGATATAGCCACAATGGAGAGCCAATACAAAGGGAAGTGGAGTCCTGCTATGCTGGCCAATTTCTGCTGGAATTTAAAGCATGACCAACCAGAAGCATCACACAAACGCCAGCATAAATACAAATAATGAGTTGAAAACAGTATAATACGAGAGTTTTATGTTAATTTTGTGCATATATGTTGAAATATAGCAATAATTAAACTGTTCCATATGATAAAGCCTATCTGTTTATCAATATATTCTTACTTTTTGGTATGAAGATGTGATGGAAAAAAACTATTTTCAGATTTAGAATCAGCACACTTGAAATATTATGACCAAATGTTATTCCCATTTTTTTTCTGAATAAAAAATTTGTTGTACAGTTATTTAAAAGACTGTAGAGCTAATAATTTGATGTTGAGATGATGGTATCACCTGAATTTTTAAAAAATAACTATATGGTCATAATCTACATAATATAACTTTTTTCAATAGTAGTTTTTTGTGCAAATATGTTATAAGCAAGTTATTATAAGTGATGACATTTCCTTAACATTTACCCAAAGATGACCTCAAATCATTGAGAATGAAGTGTATAGATGAAAGAGCTTCTACACACTGAGTTGGAGGAAGGGCAAAAACTATGAGCAGCTTCTACTAAAGGATTTCATCATCTGGTTTCAGGTTTTATAAATTCAGTAATAAAAATAGAGAGAATATATAGTTCTTACAGGGCCTAGAGCATCAAGGACCTTGAGGAAGGTTACTTGAAAAGGATCAGGATAGGGTTGGTGTTTTAAATGAAAATACCAACAAAATACCACCAGATTATGTGGTGGTATACCAGCTGCTTTTAAGAGTTACTGGTACAGGCATTTGAAATTTTAAATGGGTGGTAGCTACTGGTATTTGGTACTGATACTGTTACTGGTTCCCAGCCCTGGCTTCTATGATCATGTAAGCATGACTAACTCTAAGGATCTGAATTAAGTCTTCAGGTGGAGAACCTTAATCTAAGGAGGTCACCTTAGTTACATAAGGTCTATCCTATTGCATTCCAAGACAGTTGGAATAAAGTTACCATACCATGAAGTACAAGTTAGAATTTAAGTACACTAAACCCCTACTATTTCACGATTCATTATGTTGGGCTATTTCATGGTTTTCAGTAATTTGATTAGACCAGAGACCCAAGGGTCATGAATTAGCAGGGATTTAGTTATAATTCTAATTTGTACTTTTACTCCATTGTACAGTAACTTTATTCCAACTGTCTTGGACATATTCTTTGTACCATACTTAGAAACACTGTTGATATTAGCAAGAATTTCCCTACTATGCTTAGTCACTTTGCCTATTGCCAACTTTAGCTGAAGTGTTAGCCTATTTATACATTTTGTGTTATTTATCTTGCTATACATTTTAACACTATCAAATTAATAATGAATGACAATGCAATCTATTTCACACTGCAATTGACATCTAGTAAAAATTTCTTTAGCTAGCTATTGGATGTATCAAAAATGGTCCTAATAGCATCAAAAGGTCTACCAGACTGAATGAAATTGCTTCTTAAAATGCAAAAGTTTTCAGGGTAAACCCGCAGAGCCTCACTTTGCTCAACCCCTAGGTACACCTCCAGCTGCAGTTCCCCAGTTCCTGTACAGCTGAGGGATAAATGGACACCCTGCCCTAAAGGATGAAAAAGTTAGCAAGATGACATCGCTGAAACTTGATCCTTGTATGTCTGGCACCATGGTACCATATGGAATTTTCACTGTTCATTTGGAAATCAGCAATGCTCCATGGGAGATACATAAAAGTTTCACAAGCTTGCGTATTATAAAGTGTGACCAAGCATATCCCCAAGTGACCAAACCACAATGCTCTAAGAGGTTACTGTAAAAATGCTTAGGCCCTAACTTAGGCTATCACACCATACATAAGAATGACTAACAAAACTTAAAAGAAATTACTGGGAGGCGTGAAAATTCAAATGTTGAGATAGCCTGTAGTGATCAGCTGTGAAAGGTATTTTACAATTTATAGATGGCCTTGTTGCTAGTGCTCTGATTAATATATATAACCATGTTATTGGGATACTGAGTAGTAGATAACCATATATTACCCATTTATTTAGCCGAGTAGGATTTATTAATTTTTTTTTAACAATGTTCATTAAATGTACAAGGGTGCAAGATAAAAATTGAAGTGGATAGCCAGAATTCTTAAATAGCCTATATAACTGCTATTTTTTTAAATCTGTCTTCCTCCAACCCCTAATTAGGATAAGTTCATTATGCATTGTATAGTTATAACCTATATTTAGCTTATACTGAATAAGCTACTAATAGGTCTTTTATTATTGCCCTTGTATTCCTCTGTGTATCACTAGCAATTTTATGTAATGAGCCTATATCTCTATTTAAATGAAAGCTTCCCATTTCTTACTGGGTTTAAAGGCAGGACCTAAAATAACTTTTTTCAAGAGTGGGACAATATTTGAAATCCTTTATAAAGTCTGGACTTCATTATGATTTATTCCAAGGCTGGACATTACAGTACTGTATGACTAGACATTCATACATAGTTGTAAAAACATTACAACTGGTTAGCCACTTAACCAGTTGCATTTAAAGGAATTAGGAACAATCCAAGACCTGTACAACCAGGTTATTCCCTTCCCATGGTAATCTATCTTGTCACGGTACAGCTCTTTATTGTAAATGCTACTGGAAGAAGCTTAAGATCAATCTTACCTTCATGGAATGGTATAAAATAATGGACAATTTATAGAGAAGCTAAACATAAGAGCCTCAAAGAAATAAAAAATCTTTTATAAGATTTACAAGCCAGTACAAATACTCTAATTTATCTGCATTTAAAATAGTGACTTCAAAAATAGATTATTAAAAAAAAAACTATATCAGGTCAACAGTTTAGAAATCATCCTATCCCAGAGTTTGCATGAATAGCATAAAATATGTTACGCTGGAGATAGTCAAAGATACCGTAAATATATTATTAGTCTAGAGCAGGGGTGGGGAACCTGCGGCCTTTTGGGGTACTAGTTGCGGCCTTCTGCCTATTTGACATTCAGAATTCATACCGTACGATAATGGACAGCAACTGATACCCCTTTAGGGCTTTAGGCTATTTCATTAGATCATGGTTTCAGCTTCACTGCTTCTTACATATACAAGCCTTCTTTACGGCTTGAACAATAGGAAATATGGCAACATTGCCAGTTGAAACTGGCAGAGTTGCCTTACGGCTTATGCCCTTATCTATCAACGATCAACTCGACTGGCTGACTGGATGACAGTTACTGAAGATTCTCCGATAGTGACACGCACACTTGTTTCCTTTAAAACTGTAAATCTTTGATCAATTCGTGTACCATTTTTATTTAAAAATCTTCTGGTACCCCAATCATGTCAAAAACTGTGAAAAGAAAATTAAAGGAAGAGAATAGAGTATTCCATGAAGAATGGGAATTGCAGTATTTCATAGTTGCTGAGAAACATAAAATGATGTGTTTGCTCTGCAACGCCATAATTGCAACAGTGAAGAAAAACAATGCATATCAGCATTATGCAACTCATAAGAACCACAAGTATGCTATATTGGAAGAACCCCGAAAGTTTGCACTTACGAAGATGAAACTTCAAAAGCAGCAACAACAGCAAGTGGGTCATTCTCTGTCAGATCAACCAAAAAAAATTGAAATTAACACCCTCATCTCTCATATTTTGCTGAAATTTGGTTTATAGGGAGGTTGTGAGCCCTGAATCCATTTCTGAAATTATAAGGTCAATCCGACCAACGGTTCAAGAGATATGACCTCAGGCAATTTGAGGTCACTCGCGAGGTTACTAACATTTGGCGAGCCATAACTTGGGTAATAATTGTCATAATTATATAAAAGTGTATATATTTAGAATCAGAAAACGACAAGGAATCCAAATATGCAAGTTTTAGAACTCTAGGTTGAAAAATAAAAAAGTTACACTGTAACCAAAATTTGAGGTCACGATTTGACCTCTGGGGTATCAAATGAGAATTTTTTTTTTAAATGTAAAAAATGAAGGCATAGGCATTGGCTATTAGAATCGGCAAAAAAAAAGTTTGTTTATGTTAGTATTTTTCATGTAACTAACATATAAGTGAACACCATATTCATAAGTTCGGCGTCAATTCTACCTATTTTTTCACACTTAAGCTCATAATTTGACCTATAGAAATTAAAATTACATTTTTTATAGATATAAAAAACAAAGTCAGAGTTCTTGACTAATAGAAACAATCATAAAAAGTTTGTTTATGTTGGTACTTTTCATGTAACTAACTTATAAGTGAACACCATATTTATAAATTGCTTGTCATTTCAAGAAATTTTTATATCTTAGCTATCAATTTGACCTCAAGCTCCAAGAATTAATAAAAATTGTATTTCACTGCTAATCTACACTGGCAATAATAGTTATAATAGTGAAAGGGGAAGACTAAGCTCACATGTAGCCTAAACAAACCTGTTGAAACATGTTGCTACTTGTCTAAGTGCAGAATCAACAGAGATAGTTGCAAAATTCCTTGTCTACAGGTTAGTACAGTTCCAGCCAGCACTGTGGGTGGCTGGTGGGTATGGTGTTTTAATGAGCCTCAGAGACTATCAAGGCCTAAAATATTAAGTGTGTATAGCTATATATTTTCTAAAAAATATATATTACCTAATTGTAAATCCTATATCTTTACAGATCAAAATACAATGGTTCGGCACTTGAAATACTGCCAGGACCCTATTCAAAAACACAAGAAACGCATAACAATCAATCTTAGAAAAGTGACTGATGTACTTATTGAAAAATGTGCTGGAAGAGTGAAAAAGACTCATTGTTGTGTGTGAACTGCTGGACACTGATAATGAAAAACCCCACTATACTTAGTACCACTGAAAACAACGAGTCTGAGCAGGATTCAAATGAATCATCTACTATCAGTGGCTTGAGTAACATCTCTTCAATTCAAGATCTGGACAATGACAGTGATTGCTTGATAAAGGAAAATCCTTCAACTTCAGTTGAACCAGTTCTAGCATTTCTGGACCAAACACCAGTTAAAAAAAGTAAGTAATAAAATTTTAATATAATAACTATATACTTTACTACAAGGTCTGTTTGATCTACTATATAGCCAATTATATAGCATTTAAGGTACTATAATTAATATTTAATTACTAATATTCAGGTGTGTGAAACCTTTTTTCTGTTCTTTTCAGAAGGGTTGTCATTAAGCCAGAAAAAGCGCAAGGCTCGTGGTAAGCTATCATCTGCTCAGAAACACCTGAAGGAGAGGCTAGAACTCAGTTATGGTGTTCAAATTACCGAGGAGGTAAGTGATACTTCAAAACCTGAAACTAAATCTGAAAAACATCTAGACAAATTAATGAATGAATTGAAACAGTCATTCCTGGAGAGCAAATGTCACCATCACAAACTACAAATATTGACACTCTCACCATACACAATTGAAAAAACAGCTAGTTTCTTTCAAACTACAACATACATGGTAAAAAGAAGCCGTTCACTTAAATCAGAACATGGAATCCTTCTGAAGATTCCACTAATGAGCAAAGGAAAAGTGATATCTGAAGAACACAAACATATAGTTAGAAGATTCTATGAGTCAGAAGAGGTTAGTCGTATGTGTCCTGGCCAAAGGATTGCGTGAAAGTTATCAGTGCTGAAGGTGCAATGAAGGTGCAAAAACGATTGGTCCTCTGGAATTTAAGAGAGATGTTTGAACTATAAAAAATGATGAAAAGAATCCCAAAATAGGATTTTCCACATTTGCAAAATTGCGGCCATCATATTGTGTGCTTGCCGGTAGTGGTGGGACTCATTCTGTCTGTGTCTGCACATACCATCAAAATCCAAAATTGCAGCTGGCTGCATTGGGAGAAAGAGGTCTTTCATACAAGGATCTTATGGATTACAGTGTCTGCAGTACAGAGAGAGACTTGCATGATGCAACTTTGCAATGATTGCCCAAGAGAAGAGGGTGTCCTGGATTTTCTTGAGTTACTTGACAGTGTGAAATCAGCTCCAAATGAAATATCTTACAAGCAATGGGTGACTGTTGACCGTGGTACAATGGTTGATAAGGTGGAGCCACTTCATGAATACTTATCATCCCTAAGCATGAAAATATCCTGCATGGTTCGTCATCACTTTGTTGCTCAGCAACAATCACAGTACTTCAAGCAGTTGAAAGAAACACTACCACCTCAGAGCGAGGTAGTTATAGTAGGTGATTTCTCTGAGAATTATTCTTTCATTGTCCAGGATGCTGCCCAAGGGTTTCACTGGGACAATTCACAGTGTACAGTTCACCCTTTTGTCATCTATTATAGATCATCTGCAGACCAGGAACTTAGCCATTTTAGTGTCTGTTTCTTATCTGCATCACTAAAACACAACACTATAATGTGTCCTGGCCAAAAGGATTGCGTGAAAGTTATCAGTGCTGAAGGTGCAATGAAGGTGCAAAAACGATTGGTCCTCTGGAATTTAAGAGAGATGTTTGAACTATATAAAAATGATGAAAAGAATCCCAAAATAGGATTTTCCACATTTGCAAAATTGCGGCCATCATATTGTGTGCTTGCCGGTAGTGGTGGGACTCATTCTGTCTGTGTCTGCACATACCATCAAAATCCAAAATTGCAGCTGGCTGCATTGGGAGAAAGAGGTCTTTCATACAAGGATCTTATGGATTACAGTGTCTGCAGTACAGAGAGAGACTTGCATGATGCAACTTTGCAATGATTGCCCAAGAGAAGAGGGTGTCCTGGATTTTCTTGAGTTACTTGACAGTGTGAAATCAGCTCCAAATGAAATATCTTACAAGCAATGGGTGACTGTTGACCGTGGTACAATGGTTGATAAGGTGGAGCCACTTCATGAATACTTATCATCCCTAAGCATGAAAATATCCTGCATGGTTCGTCATCACTTTGTTGCTCAGCAACAATCACAGTACTTCAAGCAGTTGAAAGAAACACTACCACCTCAGAGCGAGGTAGTTATAGTAGGTGATTTCTCTGAGAATTATTCTTTCATTGTCCAGGATGCTGCCCAAGGGTTTCACTGGGACAATTCACAGTGTACAGTTCACCCTTTTGTCATCTATTATAGATCATCTGCAGACCAGGAACTTAGCCATTTTAGTGTCTGTTTCTTATCTGCATCACTAAAACACAACACTATAATGGTTTACTCATTCATATTGAAGCTTATGACATATGTTAAATTCAGATGCCCACAATTGAAGAAGGTGCACTATTTCTCAGATGGATGTGCTGGCCAATATAAGAACAGATACAACTTCACAAATCTCTGTTACCATGAAGAGGATTTTGGTCTGTCTTGTGAATGGCACTTCTTTGCTACATCCCATGGCAAAAATGCATGTGATGGGATTGGAGGAACAGTGAAAAGAGCTACTGCTCGTGCCAGTTTGCAGAGAACTACAGAGAGGCAAATTCTTACACCAGAACACATGTTTCAGTTTTGTGAAGAAAACTTGAGCAAGAAGATAAATTTTTTCTTTGTAACTACAGCTGATTTGAAAGATGCAGAAGAACGGTTAGAACATCGATTCAAGGATAGTAGGGCTATTCCTGGAACTCAGAAATATCATAGATTTGTTCCCCTAAACAAGGAAGAACTGATGGTGTATCCCATTTCAAGTGGCATTGGAGAAAAGAAAAGAATAAGGAAAAGTCATTTTACTAATGAACCTGCAATGCTTGGTAACCTAAAATGTGTCAAACCAGGAGAGTATGTTGGCTGCATTTATGACATGCAAGTTTGGTATGGAATTGTGGAGGTATATTGTGAAGAGTTTGATGATTTCACTGTGAACTTTCTACATCCCTCTGGGTCATCAGGATCAAGTGCATATTATTATCCATCAAACAAGGATTCATGTGCAGTGCCAGGACATCATATATTAACTGTAATGAGTTGTCCTACCCTAAGAGGCGGCAGCAGAATTCAATACATTTTTCCACAAAAAGAAATTGATGAGAGCATCGAGCATGCAAAAATTGTATTAGGCTAGCACATGAATCCTCTAAGTAGGTCTTCCCCTTTCACTATTATAACTATTATTGCCAGTGTAGATTAGCAGTGAAATACAATTTTACATTTTTTGCCTTTGTTTTTATATCTATAAAAAAATGTAATTTTAATTTCTATAAGTCAAATTATGAGCTTAAGTGTGAAAAAATAGGTAGAATTGACGCACAACTTATGAATATGGTGTTCACTTATGTTAGTTACATGAAAAATACTAACATAAACAAACTTTTTTTTGCTGATTCTAATAGCCAATGCCTATGCCTTCATTTTTTACATTTAAAAAAAAAATTCTCATTTGATACCCCAGAGGTCAAATCGTGACCTCAAATTTTGGTTACAGTCTAACTTTTTTACTTTTCAACCTAGAGTTCTAAAACTTGCATATTTGGATTCCTTGTCGTTTTCTGATTCTAAATATATATACTTTTATATAATTGTGACCATTATTACCCAAGTTATGGGTCGCCAAATGTTAGTGACCTCGCAAGTGACCTCAAATTTCCCAAGGTCATATCTCTTGAACCGTTGGTCGGATTGACCTTATAATTTCAGAAATGGATTCAGGGCCCACAAACTCCCTATAAACCAAATTTCAGCAAAATCTGAAGCAACTTATAAAGTACGTAGCATATATACTTGGAAAAAGAGGTAAGCCATATAGTGATGTGGAAATCATAAAAGAATGCATTGTTGAAGTTGTAGCCCCTTTAGATTCAGAAAGGTTAACAAATACAAACAACTACCTCTTTCAAGAAGGACCATAACTGATCGGCAACATGAATTAGCCCTCAATGTAACTGAACAACTTCATACAATATGCCAAAGCAAAAATACTTATTATTCGATTACCTTGGATGAGTCCACTGATATTACTGACTCAGCGCAAGTGTCACTTTTTATTCGTGTTATAACTGCAGATTTTCAATGCTACGAGGAGTTACTGGCTTTGGGTACCCTTACGGGGAAGACACGTGGAATTGACATCTTGTCTCTCTTCAAAGAAAAATGCCGTGAAGCGAAACTGAATTTATGTAATTTAGTAAGTGTATGCACAGATGGTGCACCTTCCATGAGAAGAAAATGTGCAGGATTTGTTGCGCTACTACAAAAAGAACTGCCAAATCCAAATAGCTTGATTTCCTTTCACTGTATTTTGTATCAACAGAATCTCTGTGCCAAATCTACTGTTTTAAGTGACATATTAAGTAAAGTTATACGTATTGTGAACTACATTAGAGCAAATGCATCATGACATCGCCAGTTTCGCAATATGCTTATGCTTGATGATGAAACATTCAGTGTGGATCTTCCGTATCATTCTAAAGTGCGCTGGTTGTCACAAGGGCAAGTCTTGAAAAACTTTTGTCTTTGCAAAAACAAATCAAGATTTTCTGAGGAACTCAATGAACCATGTGAATTGTCAAAAAAGGATTTCTGCAGAAATGCTGCATTTTTGTGTGACGTAATGTCAAGCAAAATTACCTGAATATTTCTTTGCAAGGTAAAACTAAATCCATATATGAAATGTGGCAAAAAATCCAAGCTTTTCCGAGGAAGCTGCGCTTTTTCAAAACTATCCTTACCCGATCGGAACTTTCAGCTGAACAATTCCCTGAACTGGCAAAGGTAATTGAAGAAGAAGATACAAGCAAATCATTAAGGGAATGCGATGTGAAAGAATACACAGCTGTCCTAGACTCGCTGATTGAAGAATACGATGAAAGATTTGAAGATTTTGAGAAACATGACTTCACACTGAAACTAGCTTTCCAACCACACCTGGTTGGTGTCTCCAAAGCACCTGAAGATTTACAGATGGAGTTGATTGAGCTATTAGAAGATAATATCCTTAAGTCTCTATTTGATACTAAGAGGATCCTGTTGAAATATGGAAAAATGGCGTTGAATACCCACATCTGCGCCAACATGCTCGTCGAATGTTGCCCTCTTTTGGCACAACCTACTGTTGTGAATCAACGTTTTCATATGTGACTCAAATCAAAACGCGCTTGAGATCTCAGATGATGAATATTCACCTGGAGGACCAACTAAAACTACGGTCAATGATATTGGAACCAAATGTACGACTCCTGTCCCGCAATAAGCCGTCACAAAAAAGTCATTAAATGGTTTATCACTTTTTCACTTAATATTAATATCATTTCACTTAATATCATTTTTCACTTAATATTAATTATATTGTTAATTATTCCCCCACAAAAATAAATGTGCACTTGCTGAATTTTTTATTTATTATAAAAGCCCTCACGTATTATCAAGTTTGATTTAAAATTAGTAAATATGTAGATTGTAGACTAAAATATGACATTTTGTTGTACTGTATATGTTAAATTCTCAGCATGCGGCCTAATAGGGTCTTGGTTAAATGAAATGAGGCCTTCCAATGAAAAAAGGTTCCCCACCCCTGGTGATATTACAATACTATAGTGTACTTTATAATGTAATAGTATAAAATAAACTAGGTGTATATATACCAACAAGAGTATACAATTTTTTTTTGCAACATTGGTTTCAATTGTTATTCAAAAGACATTGCACATTTAAACACCCATAAAAAAGTAAAATCAAATCTGTATTAATGTATAAAAATAAAAAAAAATTAAAATATAAAAACCTTGTCAAATTAAAATGACATGTCTACAGCCCTGATGAACCATACAAACTGGGTCTTATAGTAAAAAAAAATTTACCAATCACAAAAGCAGAGATGAATGACAGGAAATGAAAATTAAATTAGCTATATTTTATTAAACCTGTTTATTAGGTGTAAGAAATAACATTTAAAATGAAAATTTCACCTTTTTCTGTTGCTATCTTTATGATCATCAGTCAAAGCATACCCCATATTAAATTTTGGGTGAAACTGCATACACCAGACACAGTTAGTGATGTTAAAAAAAACCATTTTTTTTTATGTCCATGTTTTTTTTTGTTTTTTGTTTTTTTTTGTTTTTTTTAATAATTAACATAGATATTGCCAATTTAATTATAAGGTATACTTTTGCAATGATATATATTATAAAAATAGATAAATAAATAATAAAATAGGCCATATGGTACCAGTATAGAATGTCCTTTTCAGCCTATTTACAGAAAAAAACTGGCCTTTCTTGCACTGAAAGTCTTGTATCTTGAGATCCGTTAAACTTGCGAGAACACTGGCTGGGAGCTGACTGCCCATTGTCCAACCTTTCCAGGACTCTCCCATCCATGCCTCGGATTTTGAATCTCCCACTTAACTATCCTTTAGACCCGCGATGACATATTTTCCCCCCGAGACCATCCATATATATACATACATACACACACACACCCATATACATATATACCAATATATACATAAATACTTATATACACATATTTATATCTATTATATACCCTATACACATGCATACATCCAGAATTCCAGATACATACGCACGCATACTCACATATATACCTACACAAACTCATACACCTCTATTTCGCCCTTTCATTACCTCTGAGATCATTTAGCACATACAGTAATATCCATACAGCCAAAAGAAACTGATTAAGCACAGAGCAGCAAAGCTAGTATTTATATCCCAAAATGCAAAATTCCAAGAAAGTGAAGTAAAACATGGTACTACATTGGCTTCGTCAACATCCAAATCTGCAATAAGTACCAGTACCTGTGATATTGAAACTATATGCTCTAGTCAATCGTGATAATGATTCTTCAATGGAAATAGAATCAGATAATGAAAGTTAAACAGCATTAGGTTAACACAAACGTTAAAGAAAGATGAATATTTTTATTTTTTTTTATTTTTCTATTTGGAATATATATATATACACACTGGTATTCTTGCCAATCACAATTATATACTTTTTATTATGTATATTATACCAGTACCTGTGATATTGAAACTAGCATATATGCTCTACCCAATCTAGTGATGATTCTTCCATGGAAATGAAGGTTAAACAACATTAGGTTAACAAAAAGGTTCAAAAAAAGGTGAATATTTTCCTTTTCTATCTGGAATATATATACTGGTACTCTTGCCAATCACAATTATGTATATTGTTTGAAACAAGGAAGAATGTTTTATGTTCTAGTTAAAAAATATATATACATATAAAAAATGAGGGTTTGTTTTTCCTTTCTATTATATACTTTTTGCGTGATTCAGTTTTTCTAAAAGATGACTATATATACTAGGTATAACCGTATAAGCATGGTAGTATAGTAAATTATAGGTAATACTAATATACTTATTAGATTAAAGGAGAAAAATATGGAATAAGTTTAAAACAATAAAAAAACAAAAAAAATGACAAAAACAACAAAAAAAACGACTAAAAAACGACTCACATCACTAGACACAGTATAGCTTAGTACAAGAATTATGTCTGAATGACATCAAAGTCCCCTCCTATATTCATAACCTTCACCTTTGGTGCAAGAACCTGATCTTTGCTTGCAACACAGCAACATATAATGATTCGTATGTGTACAAAATTTCAGGAATTTATGTTGAGTGGTTCAAAAGTTATGGCATGGACTGCCATTCAACCTTTAACCTGTATTTGAACTTTGGCCTATATTTGAACTTTGGCCTCTATTTGTGACTTTGACCTTTGAAACTCTGGAAGAGGAAGCAGATGTTGAAACTCCAGAAGCAGAACCAGGAGAATCTGATGACAATTGGGGAAAAACATGGAATTGCAAATGTAAGCAGACTGAGTGAGAGGTACAATTTCAGTTACTGCAACAGTGATTGGGGTGATAGAAGTAGATGGCAAGCCAGGCAAGGACAACTTCAGATATCAGATGAGGTTGATATTGGGAATTGCTTCTCATTTTCATATGGCATTTTTAGATGCATGTTTGTGTTCATTCAATTTTTTTTAAATTAATTTCAAGCTGGTATGACTAATTACCACACCAGACCTCATCAAACTGCACTGGGACAAAATATTAATAATATACTCATCAAAATCAATGATAAAGCAATGTTATATGCATTCTTAATTTTAAATTTGTTAACAATTTGTTTCAAGTTTTGAAGCATCATAATAATTGAATGCCCAGTTTGGTCAAATGTACGCCCTTGATGAGTGGTTAGGTAGAGTACAGCAATACCTTGCACAGCGTGATTAATTGGTTCCAGAATTTGTCCGCACTGTCCAAAACCACACTGTTCAAAGCATTAGAAATTAGAAAACAATAGGAAAATTGCGCACTAAATTTAAAAAATTGACGAAAATACAAACCATGCTACATCAAAACCACGCTGTTCAAGGTATTACTATATATCAAAGTTATATATGTATTAGGAATGTTCTTATTTGGGCTTAAATTTTAAATTTTGCAATTTTTATGAATGCATCCTCAGATATTATGTGAATGGCTATAAAAACTAATCCTGTAAGTTTGAAAGCATCACATAATTTTTACTACTTCCCCCGGGTACTTTTATATTTTCCCCCAGGTGAGTCATAGGATAGTGTTGTACATTTTTTGAAAATTGCACTGCCCAATACCAATTTTGCTGATTTAATTCTAACACCTGTTTTTAGGTAACTTTGGTGTGCTGATTTAAAAAATCACCTTAGTTTTTGCCTATCACGTCAGGTTTTCGAGCAATCAAATACGGATATTTTGGAGATATCGCATTTTGGCAGGGTTATGCCCAATTTTTTTTCTTTTCAAAAAATAAGTTTTTACATACTCAGAATCAGCATGGAAAAGTAAACAATTGTGCAGGGAGTGAACTTTAATATACAATGGTAATATTGACACAAGTGATTAAAAGTGTTTAAATAAAGCAAAAAAATGAATCCATATTAAAGCAAGCACGGGACCAGTTTCTTAACATTGTCTTTTTCTTGTTTTCTTACTTTTCAGTACTGATAAATTTTCTCTTATAGGACTTCCTAGAATGAGAGATGTCAAGACAATCTCTCTGCAGGCTCCAGCAGTAGTCAGCCATCATATGGGTATCCCATCTTCCTTGGTATCGTTCTTCCATCACTTTGATATCTTGGTGGAACCTTTCACCTTGCTCTTCACTAACATCAAGATTTTCTGGAAATTTATCCAGATGACTGTTGAGATAGTAAACTTTAATGCTCATGTTGCAACCCAACTGCTGAAAGTTTACAAGTAAATCCTTTACAAGATCTTTATAATTTTCAGACTTTTTGTTTCCTAGGAAGTTCTTAACTACTGCCACAAAAGCATTCCAAGCTCTTGCCTCCGTTTCAGTCATTGAGTTACTGAACTGCGGATCTTTCATCAGTTTTCTTATCTGGGGACCATCGAATATACCAGCTTTAAGCTTCAAAAATCATCAATTTTGATTAGCACCCTTCATGGATCACCCAAAATAATCATATTGCATTGCATGAAAACCTGATATGATGGACAAAATCTAAGGTGATTTTTGAAATCTGCACATCAATATTATCCAAAAACAGGTCTTAGAATTAAATCACCAGCAAAAAAAATTTTTTTGTTGGGCAGTGTTGTTATTGCAAAATGCTGTTGGATGGAACTGATATCTTCAACATGTCAGTACTTTGTAGTTGAATTGTATACTTGGTTCCCCTCTACTTGAGTATTAGCCCCTCAATGAGGGGGTGTCATGGGAGCCGAACTCCCACTCAATGTTGCGTAGTTTGCAGAAGTCACGGTGGACCTGCTGTTGCCCATGGCATTTCAGCAGCAGCAGGCTGGCAATGCTGGATGTCGACAGCTGGGCATGGGCATTGTTGCTTTGTCAAGGGCACCATGGGCTGCCCTCCCTGGAGCTGGAGTTGAGCTTGGTCACTTCCACCTGGTGTGCACAATCCTCTGCAATGTGATGCACCTGTCGCACCTCACTCTCAGCAAGGAGGCAGTCAATGCCGAACATCGCCCCACACCAACCATACATTACACACTGGGCTATGAGAAATGCCTTGTTCTCCTGAATGACAAGCATCTTCAGCGCATTCCCGTGGGTGATGTCAAATAGATTGTTGAGACTGCCTGGACACGCTTTCTGTTTGTTCACAAGGAACGGTGTGGTTGTCTGCATTCTCTTGTGCATCAGGTTCTTCCACTCCTCATGCAACTTGAGCTTCTGGGTGCAACAATGATGAATGGAGGTCAGGATCCAGGCAATTTCCCAAAACTTGCAGACTTTCTTGATGATGATAATCAGCCACTGTCCATATTGTCTGCCAATGATGTGCACATGGAAGCAGCGCAGGACCTCTCCTTTCAATGGCAGCTTTGAGCCAGTCAGGGACTCAGATGGGTGGCCTACCAGAAACACCTTGGTTGACTTCCACGTCATACACTTAACAGTTGATGACATGATTTCAAGTCTGTGAAGGGAAAAATGTTAAAACTTATTGGAAAAATAGATGCCATATAACATGAAATATAATGATTAATATACAGTAAATTAATGATATAGATTTAAATGAATTAAAATGAATTAAAATGAAATGATAAAATTAAAATATGATTCCCTTGCTAGCAAGCTAACATTGTCTTCTAGAAGTTTACTTTTCCACACTTTACAGGAAGTTCCTGCCTTTACGAATTAATTCGTTCCCAGTGATCATTCATAATTTTATTTAATGGGAATTTGTAAAGCAGGAAGTTATTTCCCATAGACGTAATATTATAAACGGGGGTTACATTCTCACAATGAAATTTGACATAAGAAATATATGATAATGTTAAATAAAGGGCAACAAAACAATAGGTTATGCATAAACAATGATTTATTTATCAAAAGAAATAAAAACACCATTTAAAATCAAACAGATACCTACTAATACTAAGAAATTATTTACATATACATATTAAAGAATTTCTTCATCGTCATCAATGATCAAATGTGCACTCATTGTTGCTTCAGCGTGGTTATTTACGATGTCATATTTTGTTTCTAATGTTATTGCTTTCCGTTTCTTTTTATCATTAATATCAATCTCCGTACTATTCCTTCGCTTTGGCATATTAACAGTGGGGGAATAAATTTGAAATGTTTAATAGACAAGACAGCAAAGAGGGAGATCAACACAACCACTCTTAACATCAGCAGGGTAACTGAATTAATAAATTAGATGAGCAAAGCTATAGTCTGCCTGAACGAACAAACGCACGCACAGTATAGATCCCCGCGTGGTGTATATACTGTAAATGAAATCTTTATGAATGTTTAGCATTTATTTCGTGCAGTTAATGTTTATATTTTCGAAAAAAAACATTTTTTGAATTTGTAAAGCAGGAATTCGTAAAGTGGGAACTTCCTGTATTTGAGAAATCAATACCTTGGAGGCTTGGCTTCTAGGCCTATAAGACAAGATGAAACTAAAATATCTACCTTACACAACCAACTCCGATGCTAGGATGGCAATAACCGAGTTACTGCGTAATATTATTTACTAAAACCAAATGCATTAAGAGGTTGAGCAATTGAAGAAGCAACCCAAAAGTTCACTAAGTTCACAGGGGTAAGAATACAAAAATGCCCAGGGAGGCTTTAAAAATTATCCAATTGCTCTCAAACTTCATACGATTTGTTTTTAGGGCTATTCGCACAATATCCCAGGGGTGCAGTCATAATTAAAAAGTTGCAAAATAAGAACAACCCTAATATACAGGGTGTACATAAAGTCAGGATCTATTTTTGTGAAGCACTTGGAAATTATATGGAATTCAATCATAAAATGATAAAGTGGTAACATTTATTAAATAATTAAGAGTAGGATTCGACGTGACACCCATCAGTATCCCTGCACAGCTCAAATCATTCCGCAGCATTTCTAAACACATTCTGGAGCATTTGCAGGGTTATGTTATCTGCAGCAGTTCGTATACGTGTACGTAAGTTTTCAAGACTCGTAATCTTCGTCTGATAGACGTGCAATTTGATAAAGCCCCATGCAAAGAAATCTAAAGGGGTTAAATCTGGTGATCTCGCTGGCCAAGGTCTTTGGTTGCTTCCGCGTCCGATCCAGCGATTTGGAAAACGTCCATTTAGATAATCCTGAACAATTTTGGCATAGTGACAAGGAGCACCATCATGTTGATGGACGACGGTACTAACAATCCTATCCCCAATCAGCTGTGGTTCAAGGAATTGCTGCAACATGTCCAGATAAATAAGCCCTGTAACTGTAGCTTCAGCAAAGAAAAAAGGACCATAAACTTTAGATTTTGTTAAACCCATCCAGACATAACTTTAGGCGAGTCTCTTTCCCAATTTTGGACAAAATCATTCGGTCTTTCATCTGCCCAAATTTGACAGTTATGGCGATTTACTTTTCTACACGTATGGAAAGTGGCTTCATCACTAAAGAGAATGTTGTCCATTAAATTATCACTCCAGATTTGTTCTACGAGATCAGCACACACAGCACTTCGTCGAGAGAAATCTTCCTCATGTAAATCATGTAAAACCTACAAATGATAGCTTTTCTCCTGCAAATTAACTTTCAGAATTTTGTGCACAGATGACGTCGGGAGGCCGAGTCTGTGTGATGCAGCAGGAACGGACGTACGTGGCTCCTCAGTGATAATTCCGCGTACTGCATTCACAGTAAGATCTGACATACACAGTCATCCTGATCTTGCTTCATCATTTACAGATCCCATTCATTTTAATTTGTTCACCAATTTTCGTATTCTCTTTTCTATTGGCCCCAGCTTATGAAATCTCCTTCTAAACTTCTCTCTGATGTCATTGTATTTCTTTCCCTCGATTTGCCAAATTACTATTGCCACAAACTCTTCTGTATTCATTCTAAGGGCTTCTGAAAAGAAAAATATAAAAAAATAATTTTTTCACAAAAATAGATCCTGACTTTATGTACACCCTGTATATATATATATACCATATATATATATATATATATATATATATATATGACAGCTGCTGTAGACTTAAAATTTGCCAAAATTTATACTCAGTCAGATGAAAATACATCTAATGTATATAACTGATTTATTATTGATTTTGACAAGTATATTAATATTTTTTCCTGGTGCAGTTTGGTGTGGTAATTAGAGAGACCTATTTCAAGCTACAATGTTTATACTTCACTTTTGATTAACCTTCAACCCACCTCTGTAGTGCAGTGGTTTGTGTCACTGACTACAAATTGCATCAGCCCCAGGATCAAGACTCAGTCATGGCAGGTGGTGTGCAGCAAAACCCAGCTGTTTATCCTTCCACACAAAAAAAATTGGTTAGTAGATAAGTGGATACCTTGGTAGCCTAGTGGTTAAGACACTGGGCTGCTGGTGGAGCATGATTCAGATTCCACATTAAACTGTAGGTCTAAGATGGAGTGACAAGCTTGACCTTCATCAGAATGAACAATTCGGGTAGAAGCAAAACCAAGGTTAGTTAACCAAGGTTTGTTACTTTAGTTCACTATCACTTGCCAGAGTTAATGTCATTCTACTAATTTTCACTTTTTAAAGTTTATGAAATCAGTGAACAACTATTAAATTTTATTAATACTAAAAAAAAAACATATGTAATTAAAAAGTTATTCTCGAGTAACCTATCCTGAGTATACAGTAGGGTGGTCCTTAAAATTCAAAGTTGGGAAGTTTCAGCTCCCACCCCCGGAAATCATTCGAATGGTTGAGAAAACTCTCGTTGAATTTTTTATTAAATCAGACATTATTTACCCCTCCCTCATCGACCTTGAACTTTTACCCCCGGAGTTGTTGCCTGGTTGCAGTTGTTGCCCAGTTAGCGATCCTGGGTCTGTAGGGTTCGCTTCCGAGAGTCCGGAAACTGGCAGCGGTGGCGAGCGACGACTTGCAGGAGGAACTGGAGTTGCTCCTCGTCGTGGGTCAGCATCCCGTTGTACTCTTGGACGAGGGCAACTCCTCGCTCGGCATGGTCGTTGATTACGGCGAGCCCTCCCACACGTGCCGCCGCTGTCTTGAAGTCTTCCCGCTTCAGCCAGGTCTCCGGGTCGACCTCGAGGAAGCCGTCCTCCAGTCGAAGTTTCTCAAAGAAACCTCGTGTGTTGGACGACACCAGGTCTTCCAACTGAAGCCCGGCGAGTACTCGGTTTGGCAGCGTGGGCCGCTTCGCCGGGGACTCCTCACCGACCCGGTCGTGGAGAGGCGATGATCTTCCTCTTCTGATCGACGGCGATCCCCGGATCGAACAGCGCCAGCGCCACCAGCTCCTCCGACAGGTACCAGAGGTGGTTCTGGAACTTGGTCAGCGCCGCCTTGGCCACCGCACGGTTGATGTCAGAGTAGGCCAGCAGGTCCTTGAGGAGGGCGAAGTCATTTCGGGGGGCAGTTGCGGCGATCGGAGCCTCCGTCCACGCCTTGGTGTAGACCCGACAGACAAAGATGCAGATGCTCCGGAGGCCACTCTCCTCCCTCGCCGTGAGTTTGAACTGCTGTCGGAACATCCAGACCTTCAAGGCATAGATTGCCTTCGCCATCCAGCGGGCATGGTGAATCGGCCCGGGAGCTCGGAAACGCACTCCTCGCGGGGGGACGTGACCGACGAAGAGGAGGGTGAGCTCGAGCAGCTCACGGTAATCGTCGCGCAGGTCCTTGCGCTCGACTATCGCCTTCTCAAACCACTCTGTGTCGACAGTGGTGAGCAGAGGAGCGACATCGGGGTGCGCAGTGCCGGACTCGTACTGGCTTCTGTCCAGGAAATCCCAGCACTCCTGAAAACGCTTGAAGAGGGTCATGTCAGGACCGGACGTGGGGCCCATCACAGCCGTGAATGCCGCACCGAGGAGGAGCTCCAGCACATGATGGCGGCACACGAAGTAGAGCAAGTATTTCGCGAGGTGTTGCTCGATGAGGACGCACGCTCCATTGTTCCGGCCGGTGGTATCGAATGACAAGCCACTCACTTGCTCAGTGAGCTCCCACTCCTCCAACGCGTTGAGGACGGCCTTGGCCATCTCAGAGCCCGTTCCACTCGGCAGCTTCGGGACGCCCAGGAGCTGCACCGCGCCATTACCGGAGACCAAGATGGGAAGCCGATCAACTTGCTCCTTGCTCGTCAAGTCCTGCATGAGCTTGCCGTCCCAGTGAACGACAAGATTGCCGGCCCTCAGCTCTTCCTTGAGCGCCACATTGAGCCTGAAGCGGTGCCTGCGCCGGTGTCAGCGGATGGAGCTGCGGTTGATATTGAGCTCTGCGACGTCGTGCCCAAGCGACCGGGCAACCTGTCAGGACGTAGACAGCTCCTCGGTCGGTCACCTTCGTGCGATCCAGCGACGACGCCACAGCCGCCGAAACGATGTTCGTCGTGCCCCGCCTGGAGTGCTTCGGAGCCCGAGGGCTCCCTTCTTCTCCATGGTCGTCGCTCTCCGCTGCGCTTGCGGCACCACTGGAAGAGGACGAAGACCACTCGAGCTCCACTCGGGCCGTAGATGTCGTCGCTTCTTCCTCGGCTCGCTGCCTCCGTCGGTCTTCTTCCCCTTGGCGTTGAGATGCGCGGGCATCGACAGCAGCTAGTGTCGAGTCGACGGACCCCAGCTTGCCACGCCGACAGGGTTCGCGCTGAGCGAGGAGGAATGCCTTGTCCTCCTCGTTCTTGAGCAGCTCCATGGCGTTAGCGGCAGCGACGTCGAACAGGTTCATCATCCGCTCGCTGAACTCGTCCTCCCGCTTCGCTTGAGCGCCAGCTCGCCCCTTGTTCCTCTTCACATCGTTGAACTCCTTGTGGAGCTTCTCAATCTTGGTGATGATGTGGTCCTTCCGGCGGAGGGGGATTCGCGCCTTGGACCACACCTCGGTGACGAGCTCGACGACCTGGTTGGCGGCCTCTCGAAGTGACTTCTTCTGGACGTCGATCCTGTAGACCGTCATGGCCAAGACCTCTTTTTGCGAAGGAAGTTGCGACCGGCGATCGATTCCTGCGGGGCAATCAGGTAGCGCAGCTTCGCTGCCATGATCCAGGTTATCTACTTAAAGGTTGAAGGAGTTATTCACTATTCAGTTTAAATTATAATCATTAGAATTTACAGTTTTACACACATTAGTTATCCAACCACTGACGGGTAGCTTGACTTATGGTTAAAGGAGTTATTCAGTTTAAATTATAATCATTAGAATTTACAGTTTTACACACATTAGTTATCCAACCACTGAAAATCTGGAAAGAATGAAAAAAACAAACATTACAAATTATGTAACATTTACTTGAAAGTAAAAAAAATTAGCTTAATGGTAATGCTCAATGAGGGAGGGGTAAACGTTGTCTGATTAAAAACATAAATCACCTAGAGAGTTTTCTCGACCATTCGAATGATTTCCGCGGGTGGGAGCTGAAAAATGTTCAACTTGAAATTTCACCCCCTAAGCAAGGACCACCCTAGTATACAGGCCCTAACTATATGATATGTAGTTTATTTAAAAAATGGTAACATGTTTTACATTTGTAAACTAAAAAAATTGTCTATCAAAGCATCTATTGTTTTAATGACCTAGGTAATGAAATAATTTTGGCAACCCTGTATTATGAAAAGAATGATAATTTGGTTAGGTTAATTGAATGACCAGTTAGGTTAAGTTGCAATATTTTTGTTTAAACTAACAAGGGCATTCAAGTGACCAGGGGCAACTCACGAGTAGATAGATCACAGCACTGTGCATTATCACATGCTCACACAATAATATTCAGACTAAACTAGGTCTAAGCAGGAAACAAATAAACATTAATAACGACAATATGACATAAACAGGAACAAATTTACATTTTCTGAATTTGACCACAGCTTACATACCAGCACAGCATAAGAAATAATTATCAATTACCAAATGTATGCAGTTAGCGAATAAAATCAATACTTACCTTTATTTATTATTCAGTTCCAGCAATACCCTCCCTTCGTGTAAACTTAAGTTAACCTCAGTGCCTATTTATTTGGATTTCTTGCCGTAAGATCATAAGTACCTACCATAATTTATATTTTTCTTATAAAATAGTGCATGGTGCATCATTCGTGAGTTTGAATTAATTAATTTTAAAGATGTGATGTGTGTTTGGTGAAACTGTTTACTAAAACAAAGCAAAGCGAAACAAAACCACCAGATAACAAGCCTCATGCCAGGATCTCATTCAAAGCAGAAGCCAAAGTCATATAGCCAACTAGAACTTCTACAAGCTGTTGCAGCTGTGAAAAATGGACTCTCCTATAAGAAGGCATCTGAAAAGTATGGTGTCCCAACAACCACAATTTGTAATAAAATATCAAATAAGTACACAGAAGGGAAGTAAAAACCAGGCAAGTGTTATATATATAACAGTCCCACCTACTCTATCTTAATTGTAGAGCTTGTATTATATTATTCAGGTTATAGCTATATAGTTATGTAGCTATATAGCTACTATGCAAAACTATTGTAGGGTATGGTACTGTATATATAAGTAGAGCCATATAAAACTTTGTGATAAGATAACCATATGATGTTTAAAATTAGTATGGTAGTGGTACTGATGAATGATCCACAAGATCCAAAGTTTTGAAGTTATGTACAGCTAGTAGATGTGTGACAATCTGCAGAGATCAATTGTATCTTAATTTTGCATGTAACTGTGTTTATGTTCATATTAACAGTGGAGCCACCCAGCATGGGCCGAAGGGCCCTGAGTGTGCCCACTATAAAATTTATACCATGTTACCATATATATATATTAAATGAAGATTGAATGTATGATAGCTGTAACTAGGTGTTACATAATCTCTTATGTTTACAAGTCCATCATCCAAGCTCTCAGTTGACCAAGAAAGAAAACTTGCTGACTGGTTAGTAGGCATGGCAAAAATTGGAGCAGGAGTTACGAAAAAGCAAATCCCTCACGTTGTAAAGTCTACTAGATGCTACAGAGGCTGAGAGGGGTTCAACATCATTGGATAAGGAAAACAGGATTTTTAAAAATAACTTAGTCAATGTTGAGTATATAGATTCTTAAACCATTTTCCAGTATTGTCTTCAAGGGTGCCTGAAAATTTAGGATACCAACGTGCATATGTTTCTAAAAACCAAAAAGAAGTTGGTTCCTAAAGTTGGAAGTGTTCCTAACAGAGGAACATAATATTGTTGCCAAGGACTTTATTACAGAAGACAATGCTTCCTGTAGCTTTAATTTGGATGAAGATGGGTCTCCTTTGGCAGGCACAAATGGTAAGTTATCTATAATTACCAAAAGGGGTTCAAAAAATGTTTATAGGCTAGCTCCTGACAGCAAAGAGCAGGTAACAGTTCTAGGGTGCATATCTGCCAATGGCACATTTTCAAAAACATATGCAATATTTCCTGGGGTACATCCACGGTTCAACTTTTGCAGAGTTGATCCAGATTGTTTTCATGTCGGAAACTCACCTAATGGTTGGATAACAGCAGATTGTTTTTTTGGCTGGTTAGCCAACTTATTCTATCCCATCATTAGAGATAAGGTAAGGTTCCCATAATTGTATTTATGGATGCTCACACCTCACACATAAACATAGCTGTATCTAAATTCTGCAGGCAAAATGATATTTTATTTTGCTTTCCACCTCATGCTAGCCATGTAATGCAACCACTTTATGTGGCTGTATATGGACCTCTGAAAAAAAAAAAAAAAAAAAAAAAAAAAAAATATGGAACGAGTCTTGAAAACTTTAATTCTCAAAACAAGATCCCATGTCAAAGGGGCACTTCTTTCCAGGGTTTTATTCAGCATGGATGGAAGCAGTTTCTCATCCAGAGAATGTGAAGTCTGGTTTTAGGGAAGCTGGATTGGTACCTTTCACTCCTGATGGGGTAAATTATGATCAATTATTGCTTAAAAGTGATTCTAAAAAGCTTCAATTCAATATAAGGAGGGAAATGTGCAGTGCAAATGAAAAGCTAGGAATGATAAGAATGTTTCAGGTATTTAAACACAATAGCTAACAAATGAGTTGAAAGGTTTGAAAGAAGATTAGAGGAAGGGTATGATATTGAAGATGAAACTCATTCGGGAATCCTGTGGAAATTCTACAAGAATGCTATGATGATGCTTGAGAGTAACGGCAGGAATCCAACTAGTTCTCAAAATCTTCAAACTGCGAGAGAGGCTGGTCAGGAATCAGTGTCTTTAGGCAGCGTGGAATCTGCTGACAACTCCCTACAAACTCCATATAATGAAAGTGAAATTGAGGCAAAAATGGGACAAAGTGTAAGTTCTTCACATCCTACCATGCAAGTTCCCAATAATCTTCTAACTATGTCCAAAGAACCTGGCATCCAGCGAACAAGGGACACCTAATCTTGCAATTTCACCTGCATCCCGAGAAGCTGGTCCCTCAGGTGAACAACAGACATCTGCCAAAAGAAAGTTGCCCTTTTCAGAGTGGGAGGTTTCTCCATTCAAGTATTTAAAGATCACTGACCATGTGATAATTACGAGAAAGGTAATGAAATGAGCAAGTAAGATGCCTCCAGCTGTTTCAGGCAAAGATTATGAAAATTTATGCAAAATTCAAGAAAAAAAATCTCATGAACAAGAGAAGCAAAAATTGCAAGAACTCATGGCTCAAAAGAAAAATTCTTTGGGTAAAACTAACCAGAAAAAGGTGAAGAGCAGGAAAAGAGATGACACAGATGATGAAAGTGAAGTATCTCTGGGTGAGAGTGATAGTAATGATGAAGTTGAAGATTTTGACAATCCAAAAGATATCTGCCAAGCATGACTTGGAAAGGATGAATGGGAGGATGAGTGCATGGGTTGGGTGCTCAAGCTCAAAATGTGGTAAGTGGTTCCACAAGTCATGCCTGAAAGTGGATTTTCTTAATATGTCTCAATTAGAGATTCATCAGTACAATTTACTTTGTAAGCAGTGCGAGCTGAGAGAGAAATGGCGAACTAAAATAAAGTAGTTTGTGATAATAGGCTAAGGCCTCCTACTCTTGGTGCTTACATTAGTCCTTTCATACAGAATATATTTTTTCCTAAGGATTATATTTTGTATCTTACATGTCACTTTGTACCAAATACAATGCCAAAAAGGAAAATTGTTATGGGAATTTTTGTACACTAATTTTTAATAAAAATGCAACACTATTATTATATTTATTAATCCAAGCCCTCGCAAACAATTTGAAGTGTTTAATAGTGTACAGATAATAAGAAAACAGCTATAATAACCAACTTTTAATTATAATTTGGTGTCTGTGTATTCGGCATATGTTTATTGTTTGTCAACAAAACAAACTGTTAAACTATTCACTAATATGAGAAAATCACATTTTCAAAACACCAACTTTGAAATAAAAAAAAATAAATAAAATCACGTTAAATATACCTTCGCTGAGCTATTATGTCTATACTGTGTCCAAAACCACCATTGAATTTGTAATAGGAACATTGATGAATCAAGAATGTCTTGAAAGGTGGTGGTGTGATAATCATTCAGTAATTGATGATTTACCTATATGAATTGATAGAGCAGAAAAAATGGTGCAAGCAGCTATCTATCATTTTGAAAATATTACAAAATAACAAAGTTATGATACTATGAAGATGTTACAGTACTACTGAGTACTAGGCCTATCATAAGCTCACACCATTTGGATCTTTTCTATTTCATGTACCATTTCCAATTTTGTTGAAAATAAGATATTTAATGTAGGTCAACTGAATGCCCTTGATTGGTTAGGTTAAGTTATGATATTTTTATTAGTTTTAACGAAAATATCACAACTTAACCAATCATTAAGGGCATTCTGTTGACCTACATTAAATATGTTATTTTCAACAAAATCAGAAATAGTACATGAAACGGAAAAGATCCAAATGGTGTAAGCAATGATAGGCCTAGTAACATCTTCATGGTATCATAACTTATTTTCTAATATTTTCAAAATGATATATAGCTGCTTGCACCATTTTTTCTGCTCTATCAATTGATATGTTTCATTACATAAGAACATAGGAAATTTTTATAGTAGGCACACTAGGGGCCACTTCGGCCCATCGAGGTGACTCCACTATGTAAAAACTGCCTATACATTGGCAACAACCAATTTTTACAAAACATTAATTACACAGGCCTGCAAAATTGAGAGTCCTAAAAACTTTTTTGAAATTGTATGCTGGTTTTATAGGAATTTGGGGTGCTAAATCCAAAAACAGCCTCAGATTTGCTCCATCACGTATAGTTTTTTCACAATTTGCTATGACGTTTTTATGTTGTAATATGTTACTGAATAAAATAAGTAGTGAAGAATTACCACATGAAACCTATTTCCTGACCATTTCTGAATATATTTATTTTAAAAAACTATAAAACTTGGATACTTACATCTTTACTTAGTGGAATGGCTTAGTAGTCCCATTTTCTTTTGCCAGTGAAGCTGCGCCTGTTGCATTTCCTTTTGTGCGCTGCTTCCAGATTTTCACAATGCAGCATCCAGCAATAATCCCCCATCATATTAACGTTCCACCGGCCTTGGTATCTCTTTTCCATCTCCTTAATGTCTTGATGGAAATGTTCTCCCTGTTCCTCACTTACTGCACCTAGATTTTCTGGGAAAAAGTCCAAGTGTGCATTCAAGAAATGAATTTTGATACTCATTGAGCATCCCAAAGCTTTGAATTTCTCCAGCATGTTTTCAATAATGAGTGCATATTCAGGGTCCTTATTATTCCCAAGGAACTTAGTAACCACACTTTTGAAGGAATTCCAAGCCTCTTTTTCTACTTCAGTCATCGTAGACAAGAAGTTTTCATCTGACAGCAGTCTTCTAATGTCTGGGCCTACAAAAATACCTTCTCTTAATTTTGCTTCTGATAGGTTAGGGAACTTCTTGCAGAGGTACTTAAAGCATTCTGCACTTTTTTCTAATGCCTTAACAAACTGTTTCATAAGGCCTAGTTTTATATGAAGAGGTGGTCAAAGTACTTTCCTTGGGTCAAGATTTTTACGCAAAATATTCTTGCTTCCAGGTTCTAGAGATCATCTTTGTGGCCAGTGTTTTTGCTCCCAGTGTTGACTCTTTGCTCTGCTATTCCATTCACAAAGGAAACATGGGAACTTAGTATATCCTCCCTGCTGCCCCAGAAGCATGCACAATACCTTAAGGTCTCCACAAATCATCCAGTGATGATCATAATATTTTATCTTTGTAAGAACCAATTCCAAATTCTCAACTTTCTTGGAGATGTACCGAGTGACCAACAGGTACAGAGGCATACTTGTTCCCATTGTGCAAAAGAACAGCTTTTAGACTTCGTTTAGAAGAGTCAATGAAAAGTCTATTCATCCGCTTTGTACTCAATGCCAAATGCCTGTACCAAACCATCAATATCACTACAGTAAACTAAATTGCCCTCATGTGAAAAGTAGTGAATAAACTCCTTTTCTCTTCTTCTATACAAATATATCGATGTTCCAGCTGATAATAAATTTCTTTCTTTTAATCTGGAGCCTAAGAGTTAAGCAGATTCCTTGGATAATCCCAAATCTCTCACTAAATCATTTAGTTCAGATTGAGTGAACAACTGGGGGTCTTGACTTCCTATATCACACTGAAATTCTTCATGATCAGTATCTGAACCAGAATTACTAGGCAAATCTTCCAATGTTTCTGGTGGAAGCGGAACTGGAACTTCTGGCCCATGAGGAACAGGTCAAAAAGCTGATGGAAGATTTGGATAGAATATGGCTTTCTTATTTTTTGAGTTATAGCCTTAACATCACAAGAGCAAAAATAGCAGTCATCAGTGATTTTTTGGCTCCCTCCATACCATTGGCACACCAAATCTGAATACTTTCTTTTTGCCTTTACACCATTTCCTTAGATCCTCTACGCAAAAAAAAACTTTGTGTGGTGCCCATGGTTGTCTTGGTCTCCTAGTTCATTCCAAAGTAGGCATGGTACACTTGCCTAATAAAATTTGTTACATTTCTTTGATGTTTCTTGATCACAAATTCCCTGCATATGTAGCAGAAGCTGTCGGGACTGTTGACACATCCACGGCTAGCCATGATTCACAACTTACTACAGTACCCAGAACACAATAAGTCTTCAATTTAATTTAATAAAGGCTAAATAAGGCTTTCCGGAAATCTGGCATTTTCCCGAAGTCACTTCACAACAAAATCAAATTTGTGAAATAACTTTGTCATATGACATTTTTATTGCATTTTTTGAATTCAGCATACAAAAATACATTGTAAACAGCTAAAATTATGAAAAAAGTTTTTCTATCACAGGCCTGTGCTATCAATTTAAAACTAAAGATCTAGAATCTCTGGATCCAGAGAATCAAAGTCATAATAGGCTACTACGGTATCCACAAATATGTTACTCTCTATATCTATTTATAACTGACATGCAAATATATTAGATCCAAAGAATCCAGTCAATTTCATTATGGTACCCATCAATACCAGTACATTGCCAACCAAAAATAAGTCACGGTCCATATCAATTACGGACTAAGTCACAATTTACAACTGTTGGTTTACGTCGTCGTCGTTGGCCTAGGCAAGCTACGGCTTGGGACCGTAGCGCATCTATCGGGTATAGGTTAACCTGGATGATGTAGCCATAAGCACTGCCACTAGTTAAGTGCCAACCAGTGATTATCTCACTAGCCGTATTGAGTCCGTTAGGCGAAACTGCGACAGTACCAAAGGTGGAAAATATAACCGTTGGATTTCTATTATTTATTTGTAAAATGGACATGTATTAGATTAAAATAAATATTTGAATATAAATAATTAACTGACAATTGTGATATATAATTAATTATGTTTACATACAATAAAATAATATAGTATACATAAAATTAGTATTAATGTGGTTCACAATTGAATTATAATGGGTAACTAATTTAAAATGAATTTATAACTATTCCGAAATTCAAGACGGTAAAATTAACATTTATCTTGAAACTAAAATAAGAGTATTCACTACACACTCCCCCACCAGAGAGGAAGTTCAAAGAGTTCCGAACGACACAGATTTCCGCTGAACCTTTTTGGTAGCTACTTGTACCTCACTTAAGGTTGATTCCAAAAACGCAGGCTTAAGACGATCGATAGAAACCTTGTCGACCTTGGAACCGCGCTGGATGAGAAATGATTTGCGCGTATGTCGGAGAACTTCATAGGGTCCGTCATATGGGACATTGGAGAGGCTGTTTTGGGACAGGTACACGAACGAAAACGTGGGTGCAAGACTGGAGGGCTGGGGAAACAAAGATGTTCTGTTGGCTAGTCAATCGAGGGGGAACAGGCTGAAGGGACTGCATGTGAGAGGAAAGTGTCTGAGCGAATTCCGTAGGATCATCATGACTTATCCCATGCAGTGAAGTAGCCACCTGGTAGCCGCAGTGTTGTTCCATAGACTAGTTCAGCCGCTGTAGTCTTCAGATCACTCTTAAATGCAGAGCGAATACCAAGCAACACGAGTGGAAGCTTATCCATCCAATGGGAGTCTTCGTGACACATAAGGGATGACTTCAGCTGGTGATGGAAGCGTTCGACGAGGCCGTTAGCTTGCGGATGATACGCACAGGTATGCGCATGTACTGTACCCAACAAGCTGGTAAACTTCTTCCAAAGCGAAGACTCAAATTGGCGACCTTGGTCAGTGATGACTTTTGTCGGCAATCCAAATCTTGATACCCATCCATGAAGAAAGGCTCTTGCAACAGTGTCCGCTTGGATATCAGGAAGTGGGATGGCTTCAGGCCATCTGGAAAAGCGGTCGAGACAGGTGAGCAGATAACGTTGGCCTTGAATCACTGGAAGAGGGCCAACAATGTCTACATGAATTATTTCAAATCGCTGGGATGGGGGCGGAAATGCGTCAAAGGGGGACCTGGTGTGCCTTTGGACTTTGGCACGCTGGCAGGCAAGGCACGTTTTGGTCCAATGTTTGACATCCTTCCGCATCGAGGGCCAAACAAAGCGAGAGGTAACCAGGTGTTGCGAAGCACGGATACCAGGATGGGAGGGCTTATGAAGATCCGTGAAGACTGCTTTTCTGTGACATGGAGGGACATAAGGGCGAATAGCAGCTGTTGATACGTCGCAATAGAGGGGCACAGACAATCCTGGCATACTCATTTCTTGAGGGAAAGTGAGTGAGTGGAGTCTTCTCTGAGCAGGTCTTGTAGTTCTGTATCCTTATCTTGATCCTGTGCAATAGCATTCCACAGTGTAGAGCTGAGGGTAACAGAAGTAATCTCTATTCTTGAAAGTGCATCCGCTGGAGTGTTCAAGACACCTTTGATGTGGCGGATATCTGTGGTAAATTGCGAGATATAATCGAGTTGCCTGATGACTCTGGGAGAGTGGTTACAGCTGTTTTTATGAAGACAGTGACCAAAGGTTGTGGTTGGTAAAAACACAAAACTCTCGGCCTTCAAGGAAATGTTGAAAATGCTTCACGTTTAAGTAAATAGCAAGAAGTTCACGTCCGAAAGCACTATAACGCGTTTGGGCTGGCTGCAGCTTTTTGAGTAAAATGCGATGGGTGCTTGTTGACCGTTAATGGTTTGTTCCAACACTCCACCGATCGCAACATCTGATGCATCGACCGTCAGAGTTAGGGGGCATCACTGATAGGAAATGACAGAGACAATGCACTATTGATAGCATTTTTGGCATTGTCGAACGCCTGTAAACTATCGCTACACCATAACAATTTCGTTACCTTGCGTTTGTGCGTGATCATAGCGTGTAGAGGAGCAAGAACACTAGCACAGTTTTTAATGAACTTGTGGTAATAATTTACCAAACCTAGAAACCGACGTAACTCACGCTGATACTTGGCATAGGGTAATTTTTTATCACTTCACACTTGTCCTGAAGGGGGGTAATTCCGTGCTGCGAAATCGTGTGACCAAGAAATTCCAAGGTTGGCTGTGCAAACACACACTTAGATGCATTAATAGTAACACCGTATTGTTCTAAGCGTTGAAAGAGGAGTGAAAGATGTTCCTTATGTTCCTCTTCCGTTGAGCTGGCCACAAGCAAATCATCGATGTAGGCATAAACAAAGTCTAAGCCTCTGGTGACCTCATCTATAAACCTCTGAAAGGTTTGCGCAGCATTCCGTAGCCCGAACGGCATCTTCACAAATTCGAATAACCCAAATGGTGTACAAACTGCAGTCTTGGGAATATCCGAAGGCTCTACGGGAATGTGGTGGAAAGCCTTAACGAGGTCTATTTTACTGAAGATAGATTTGCCGTGGAGAAGAGAAGTAAAGTCTTCGACATTTGGTACCGGATATCGGTCCGGGATGGTTGTCGAATTCAAAAACCGGTAATCCCCACATGGTCTCCAGTCTCCTGACTTCTTCTGGACCAGGTGTAGGGGAGAGGACCAACTGCTTTTGGAAGGTCTTATTATCCCAAGATCTATCATAAGCTGGAATTCCGATTTGGCAGCTTTCAGTTTGTCCGGGGCAAGACGTCTGGGTTTTGCAAACACAGGGGGACCTTTTGTTGTGATGTGATGGGTAATGGTGTGCTTAATGGTATCACCCATCTGCATCGGTTGAAGAATTCCTGGATATCGCTGGAAAAGGCACTGGTACATGGAATTAGGGGGAACGAGGGAAAGTGCAGAGTTCGAGGCGTCCGGAAGGGCAACCTGTTTGGCAAGAACAGAAAGCAGTGTGGCCTGGTCGCATAAGCGTCGCTTGTCAAGATCCACCAGGAGTTTGAAATGCTGGAGGAAGTCAGCGCCGATTATGGGATGCTGCACTTGAGCACGGATGAAAATCCACTTGAAGGATCGGTGAAGGCCCAAGTTTAGTTCACGCGACTGAGTACCGTACGTGGGTATGCATGAACCGTTAGCAGCGTATAGAGGCGGAGATTCCGAGTGCGTATGACCAGATTTTGAGGGAATACACTGACTGACGCTCCGGTATCGACCAAGAAATTGACACCAGAGTTCCTGTCCTTTATGAATAACAGGTTGGCAGTGCGAGTACTAGACGCCATTAGGACTCGCTGCTGGTGTTTTCCGACGAAAAATTGCAAGGGGAGATGCACTTCCTAGCCTTCTTTCCAAATTTCGAGTGGTAGAAGCAGATCTTCCCAGAACTCGAACGATGCCTCTTCGTAAATCTTGACCGAGAATGGCTTCTTTGCCGTTGATTTTGTAGCAGAGAACAAACGTGGTTGAGTTGTTGACTTAACTCTTTCACTTTCAACTCCAGTTCCGATTGTGTGTTCACGTTGTTGACCGGAGCTGTGTCAATCTCCACTACTTTGTCGGCAGTTTCTGCTAGTTTATCAACTGGAGTAGCAGGATCCATAGTGGCCAAGACACGCTGAGCTGATGGAGGAAGTTTCTGCAAGAACAACTGTCTAAAGATGTCCTTATCGAAGGTTTGTGCGCGTTCGCCTAGAGCGCACTGCATAGCCCTCAGCATTTGAGTGGGCTTACGGTCTCCAAGTTCTTCTTTTGAGATTAACTGATGTAGTTTCTCACGCTCGGAGACAGTGGTGCGGCACAGGATGGCAGACTTCAGACCGTTGTACGGGTCCTCACTCGTGGAAGTAGATACGATGACGTCACGGACTTCAGAGATGATGCTCGCTGGTAGAGAGGACAAAACATGATCGTATTTTGTCCTGCTAGCGGTGATCCTTCCCAAGTTGAATTGTGATTCCACTTGGTGGAACCAAATAAATGGATCACCCGGCCAGAAGACGGGGAGCTTTACGCTCAAGTGGGAGATGGCACCAGCGTCGTCAGGCATCTTCTCCTATGCTTGCTGACGTACAAGCAAGACGACAAGTTCCCAACGAAGGAGTGGAGGTTGAGACGAGCGCAGGCATAGAGCGCACGGGCAGGGGTGAGGGGCAGAGGGCACGAGCGACATTACAGTCTGGTCCTAGTCGCTCGGGTGAAGGGGGTGGTGGGCTGACATGCAAATATATTAGATCCAAAGAATCCAGTCAATTTCATTATGGTACCCATCAATACCAGTACATTGCCAACCAAAAATAAGTCACGGTCCATATCAATTACGGACTAAGTCACAATTTACAACTGTTGGTTTACGTCGTCGTCGTTGGCCTAGGCAAGCTACGGCTTGGGACCGTAGCGCATCTATCCGGTATAGGTTAACCTGGATGATGTAGCCATAAGCACTGCCGCTAGTTAAGTGCCAACCAGTGATTATCTCACTAGCCGTATTGAGTCCGTTAGGCGAAACTGCGACAGTACCAAAGGTAGAAAATATAACCGTTAGATTTCTATTATTTATTTGTAAAATGGACATGGTATTAGATTAAAATAAATATTTGAATATAAATAATTAACTGACAATTGTGATATATAATTAATTATGTTTACATACAATAAAATAATATAGTATACATAAAATTAGTATTAATGTGGTTCACATGAATATAATTATAGGGGTAACTAATTTAAAATGAATTTATAACTATTCCGAAATTCAAGACGGTAAAATTAACATTTATCTGAAACTAAAATAAGAGTATTCACTACACAACCATATACAGAGTCATGCAAGAAGTAAATAGACACCCTTAATTTTATGGTAAAATGTATGCATCCAAATTTTTTTGCCATTATTATGACTAATATTCATTTCCTTTTTTTAGATTGTAATATACCCATCCTAGAACATGCCTCAAACACAAGATTCCAAAGAAATTTCTGACTTTCAACAAGGACAGATTGTTGGTCAATCTGAGGGTGGACTGTCCTAGCGACAAATAGCTAGGAATCTCAGAATACCCCTTTCTACTGTTAACAGAATAAGTCTAATTTAAAGAAAAGGGCAAAACATCAATTGAATCACTACCTGGTCAACCTGGGCCTTCTGACAGATATCTTCGTTTTGTTCAAAGATCTGTTGAGAACAACGCTCGTTTAAAAGCTTCAGAAATGGCAGAAAAACTCAAAATTAGCCCAAGAACAGCAGTAAACTATCCTCATCAGCTTGGTTATTATGGACATGCAGCTATATCTTGTGTTAGAGACATGTTCTAGGATGGGTATATTACAATCTAAAACAAGGAAACGAATATTAGTCATAATAATGGCAAACAAATTTGGATGCATACATTTTACCATAAAATTAAGGGTGTCTATTTACTTCTTGCATGTGTCTGTACATTACAATATATATACACTTAGGAAGAAAAACGTAGGTGTGGCTATAAAGACTGTACAGTAATATAGAAATGTGTGCACCCATTTTGGGTCTCCCATTTAAAGGTGTTTGTGAGGCAAGTGAAGATCATGAGTTTTTCAATACCCCACAGTACTATGGGGGGCACCACTCAGCAAAGGAATCTCTTTAAATGGGGTGTGTAAGGACAGAGAGTATCGCCTAACCCAAGATGCTGCCTCCCTATATCCCACAACACCCATGTTGAGCTGTGGGATCTATCACCCAAATGCACATAATATATATGAAATAAACTAGTACCATTCATGTAATAAAAATGGGCTTAAACACCATCACCAGATATCCCTTGCAGACATCAAACTATCCAACCTTCTTTTGAAAGAATCAAGTATATCTGAAGTCACCACTTCTGTCAAACTATTCCAAAACTTAATTACTCTGTAAAACTATATTTTCTTAAATTTGTTCTACATCTTGGCTTAAATAATTTCATACTATGACCTCTAGTCTGGTTATGATGATCTTTAATGAAAAGAGAATCAAAATCTATCTTATCCAACCCTTTTATCATTTTATACACCTCTATCATATCACCCCTTACCCTCCTCCATTTTAATGAGAACATGCTTAGATACATCAGTCCTTCCTTATATGTCAATTGTCTCAGAGATGGGATCATTCTTGTTACTCATTTCTATACTTTTTTCTAGTTTTTTCAATATCTTATATCAAATAGGGACTATTAAATTGAATGCAGTATTCAAGGAGGGGTCTCACATATGAAATGTATAGTTGCTTTATAATATTGGGTGATTTGTATTCAATGTGTATCTGCATGAATGAGTCTAGCATTTGCTTTATTTCTGATTACCGTACAGTGATTTGAGGGTTTAAGTTCATTAGTCACAGTGACACCCGTCTCTCTCTTTATCATCATTTTTAATCCAAATTCCATTCATATTGTATTCAAATTCTAGATTTTTTAGCCCAATATGCATAACCTTGCACTTATCAACATTAAATTTCATCTCCCACTTATCTGCCCAGGCTGTTACTCTAAGTCTTTGTGTATTGTCATTGCTCCTGCTACTAACTTAACATTATGGCCTAATTTTGTATCATCAGCAAATTGAGGTTTTACTGTAGCATGTTTCATGGCAATGCGGATGTCTTGCAAAGTTTTACCAATTTTGCAGTCTGGGTAAGACACAATGGGTGCGCACTATAAATAAAACTCTCAGGCGATGCGTCGTAAAGTTCAAACAGATTTTGTAGTCCAGTATCCACTACCTACACTAACTACAATTAGAACTACACCCTCCCCTCACTTTATCGTTGTATCCCAAAAATTTTACACCAAAATCACAAGTTGATGAATTTTGCAGATAATCTTAAGGTATCATCAGATAATAAATACCCTTTGAGGGCTAAGTTAGATCTTGGTGAGGGCAATATCCTATTTTGGCATCCCAAATTATTCAACCAACCAAAAATAAACGGCACTCCAACTCTTTCAAATTACTTGTTTATGTTAATTGGATTAATTGACTGCCTGGTTAGGTCAACTGTACGCCCTTCACGATTGGTTTGGTTGTCTTGATATTTTCGTTAGTTTAAACGAAAATATTACGACTTAACCTAACCAATCGTCAAGGGCGTACAACTGACCTAACTGGTTGGTTGAATAATTTGGGACACCAAAATATATCGCCCTTGGTGAGACTTTGTCTGAACTGAAGTAGACCTGCAACCTTGGTTATCATATACGCTTAGACGATATGTACATCTCTCTCACCTTTCTTAACTAAAATCTGTCCTTCCTGAGATTAATAATATGCTTATTTCACTTTCAAATAGAAACAATTATTTACACATCAATGCAAACAACACCTAAAATTCAAGTGGGCTGAGCCAGATCGAGAATCGAAACTCGTATTTTAGCGGGAAATTTGTGAGGATAATTCAAGCAACAAACTGAGAACACTCACCAACCAGTAGTAAGTTGGTTGGTAGGTATTTTTCACATGCTTCGACCGACCATCGTACCAAGGCCTACCTATCTTTAGTCATTACTAGGCTTCAGATTTCAATGCACTAAAAATCTGCTAAAAATGCATGCAAATATGCACTGAAAATGTTGAAAATATGCACTTATTTATGCAGCATAAATTTGAACGTTCCTAGTCTGAATTAGGATTTTCAAATAATGAAGCACCAGATTTACAGTTTATTGAATATATGAAACAAAATTGTATTTACCAAACAAACAAACATGCATAATAAAACTAAAATAACAAATCCATTGCTCAATTTACAACAAAAATAGGACACATTTTAGAACTGCAATTAGGTTCTTGACTACAAATAAACTGAATTACAGTTTATAACTACAATATGTATTAAATTTTATTATTTATTAATCATTTTTATTGTAAACTTTTACCAAATAGTCCTAAATATGCACTTTAACACAAAAATTGTGTAAATATGCATTTATCTTAAAAAACTGTAAATTATGCACTTATGCATGCAAATATACAATATGCAGAAATCTGAAGCCTAGTCATTAAATGTTATTTTTTTATTTTATTTTATTGGGTTCAGAATCCCAGCTGAGCCGTGAACGGCCAAGCTCTGAAGGGCCAGTTTAACCTACAGCCCAAGTTAAGCTAGACTAAAAACTTACGGACTTGGAGGTCCTATTAGGTCTTACCTCAGGGTTGCTGACTCGATGTGGGCCTACCTTAGGCCTCAGTTGCATAAAATTAAGATAAAAAACAAAAGGGGCACTATTTATGGTCTTCCTTCTAAACCTTGCAACAACAACACAACCTGCACCAGGGTTGCCAACTGGTATTTTTCAGTACCAAATCAGGGCAAATCTGGTATTAAAAAAAACAATTTGGTCACGGGAAAATATATTTGGTCGTTTGGTATTAAAACAGGATGAGTTTGGTATTATTTACAAATGAATGTAAAATAAATTGTGGAATTAAAATTTTAGCTCAAACAGATCCCTAGTAGCACAAAACCTCGGGCCGATGTTGGGTACACATGTCAACTGTCAGTGTATGAAACATTTGGCAACCCCGCCATACACCAAACTCTGCATACTATCATACTATGCCGAGTCTGGTGTTTTGCAGGGATGCCAAATGTTTAAAAAATACTGGAGATTTCCAGTAATCTTAAAAAACAAGACAAAGTAAATTTCATCTAATTCCAACGTTCAATAAGGCACAAATTTCACTGGCGGCCCTTCTTGCCCGCTAAGCGTTTTCGCTCAAACTAGGCAAGGCCGCACTGCTCGAATTTGACTACCTTTTTCTATGTTTCCAATCATCTGTCCAATCATTTAAATAGAATAATAAATGTGTATCATCTAATTCCAAGTCCAGTTCGATAAACTGACTGACGCAGCGTCAGTCAGTTTATCGAGATTCACGGTTGACTGAAGTGTTTTTTTTTTAAACTATGTAACTTATTAATTGCAACAATGTCAAAGTGGAAATCAGATTATGAAACCGGGCGATTGTACCATAGTGAATGGGAAAAAGAATATCCATGGGTGAAAAGAGCAATTGGTTCATCTCAACAGGCTTTTTGTATATAATTTGGTAATAAATTGCCACATTTGGTACTAAATTAAAGGAAATTTGGTATTGGTGCTCCAGTCAGACTTGGCAACCCTGACCTGCACTATTGCACGATGCAACAATCTTGTATCTAAACAACCAAACTGAATTGCAAGAAAGCTTTCTATAAGACCACACCCTGTAAGTGCCGCATTCAACAAACGAGTAGGCAGGACACGCAGCGCCTCAAAAAAATTATACCACAAGAGTGCCCAAACAATGATGCCACAAGAGCCCAAAAATGCTAGCTCTAAAGTAAGTGAATTTTTCACTAACCTTACGATTATGAGATGGATATATCAGGTCATCCCATAAGTAATGTCGTTTTTTAGATCGGAATTTGAAGGACAAAAAAAAACTCAACTGAAACTTTTTAATCTAGTATATATTTTCCATCGGAATCAGTGACATTCTGCCAACGTCCTACAAGCTTTTCAATGCCATGTTTATAAAATTCAGGCGGTTTTGAGGCAAAAAAACGTACAAAGACTGGAGTGCAGGTTATCTAAAGAAGTATACTGTTTCTCGTCAAAATAGTTTTGCAGACTCCAGAAGAGATGGTAATCTGAAGGCGGAAGGTCTGGAGAATATGGAGGATGTGGAAATTTTTCCCACCCAAGCTCCTCAATTTTTGCAGAAGTGATCCGAGCGGTATGAGGACGTGCGTTGTCGTGGTGGAACACGATTCCTTTCCGATTGACCAAAGAAGGTCTCTTTTCTTTTAGTGCAGTGTTCAATCGATCCAGTTGTTGACAGTAGACTTGAGCGGTGATTGTTTGGTTGTGTGGTAAGGTTTTAAAGTGTATTACACCACCTTTATCCCACCAAACACTAAGCAACACCTTCCGAGGGTGAAGATTTGGTTTTGGCTGTGGTATCGCTGGTTCTCCGGCACAAACCCACTGTCGACGGCGCTTAACATTCTGGTAGTATCCACTTTTCATCACCAGTCACCAAACGGTGCAAAAACGGATCTTGGAGTTCACGGGAATGAAGAGCTGTGCTAATGTTTACCCGCACCCTCAGATTGTCGACCAACAATTCATGTGGCACCCATTTTCCTAACTTAGGCAATTTCCCGAGTTGTTGCAAATGTCGATGGATGGTGGACGGGGATGAATTGAGTTTCTGGGCCAATTCTTCGACAGTTGTTGAACAGTCTTCTTCAAGTGCGGCTAACAGCAGGTCATCATCAAACTCAGCAGGGCGTCCAGAGAGTGCTGCATCTGTCAAACAGCAGTCACCATTCCTAAACTTTTGAAACCATCTTTGACATTTCCTTACATGCAGAATATCGTTGCCATAAACGTCCTGAATGTTTCGTGTTGCTTCAGTAGCACTATTCCCTTTTTTGGACTCGTAAAGCATTATATGCCTGATATGCTCTTCTGATACCACCATGTTTATGAGGGGTTCACATTAAGCAAAACACACGTCTTCACTGGTCAATGTCTGTAAAGTATGTAGCGAAACACGATAGATCTCCTCTTAGATATAACCTACGGGAAATTTATGCTTAAACCGAGTAGGACTAGTTTAAACTTAATCTATCGTAAAAAAACGACATTACTTATGGGATGACCTGATATATACACCTTAACTTAATATATACAAGCAATGCTGCATCAATCAGCTTAGTCATCATATCGCCTTGGGACAACAATGGCTCTTCCTCTTCTAGATTTTCTAACACTCCCCACTGAAGAGGCATTGTTGTCATTACCTTCTGCAAATTTAGCCAAGCCTTCTCCATGAGGCTGTAACTCAAATGTTTCATCTTGACTATCCGTGTTTTTGTTGATTTCTAAAGCATAGAGTTTTTATATAGGTCGCTTTAATTTTCCTCCTGAAGTCTTTACCAGTGCAGACCTAACTAAATTGTCTTTGCCAACAAACAACTCTTCAATTATGCCAAGCTTCCAGCATTGCCTTGGTCTTTCATCCCCAATCATTATCACTTCTCCCACCTTGATACAATTTGCATTGGAGCCCTTTACATTGCCTGATGGGTAATAATTGAGTTCTGGCAAGTATTCTATCTGCCACCTCTTCCATAACTGATCTTGTAGCTCTTCAAGGTACTTGAACCTTCTGGTTAACTCTTCTTGAGTGCTCTGGATAGGCTGTAAGTCTTCTGGCAAACTGGGGCTTCATGTTAATCGTTTACCACAAAGAAAATGATTTGGTGTCAATGGCTCTGCATCCTGCATACTGTTTGTAATGAGTCTTTACTAATTATTGTTTTCTGTGTTTCAGATCTATGCTATGTTTATGTTGAATAAAGCCTCAAATTGGCCTTCACTTTATCTTTAGCCCGCTAACAAACGCGGCACCACAATTTATTCAACATTTCAATCAGCCATTCAGTCGGCCTTTCAGATACAGCAAGCAAATATTCATCCAGTAATCTTACTATATCATGGAGAAGGTGATTCGCCCGGATAAATTTATTACTTCTCCGAATTCTCCCCAAGCTGGGAAACTATGGAAATTATGGTCGCGCGGATTCAAATATTTCTTGAGTACTATCGCCGAACACAACCCCAATAAATTGGAGGTTCTATTCATACATATCGGCCCCGATGTCGCTGATATCATTCAAGACTGCTCTACTTATGAGAATGCCATGGCAGCCTTAGAGGCCACCTACGTCAAGAAGCCAAACGAGGTATGCGCTCGCCACCTGTTGTCCACCCGTCACCAAAAGCCCGAGGAAACCCTCGATGAGTACTTGCAAATTCTTCAACAACTAGCCAATGACTGCAACTTCAAATCGGTTTCCGCCGACGAAAACAGGAGTTCATCTGTGAGAGACGCTTTCATCCGAGGAATTAGAGATAGCGCCATCCGCACCCGCTTACTCGAAAATGACACACTCTCACTGGAAAAGGCTATCGTCCAGGCTCGAACATTAGATCAGGCCCAGAAAAACTCAGAATCGTACCTCACTCATTACGGTGCTGTTGCAGCCACTGGCTCTCGCCACGAACCGTCGCCGACTACTGACTCTGCCCGGCCTGCCTGCGTCCAAGGAGACGATCTCCCAAACTCTTCAGCCGCTACGAATTTCGACAACAAAGCCGCTCTGTGCTTCTTCTGCGGGTCTCGACGCCACCCACGAAGCAGGTGTCCGGCAAAGGATTCTATCTGTGCGAAATGTGAAAAGACCGGCCACTGGGCCAAAGTCTGCCGCTCAAGTACTTCCTCGGCACGTCAAAAACAGGATAAAACCACAGCGTCTCATTCAGCCGCAGCATTAGCGACCATTAGTACCACTCTATCGTGTAGCTCCTCCATGCCTACCAACTCAACAGTCGATATCCTCGTCAACGGCCGTTCGTGTCTCGCCTTGTTGGATACTGGCAGCTCGGACAACTTCATTCGTGAGGATCTAGCCAAACACTTAGAGCTGCCCATTCTTCCGCACTCGGGCGTCGTATCAATGGCTTCGCCTAATCTATCCGCAGCCATCTCAGGTCGATGTACAGTGAAGGTTACGATGGGAGACCGCGACTACGAAAAGCTCGAACTATCCGTCTTGTCGGATCTGTGCGCTGACATAATACTCGGTACCCCATTCTTAATCAGACACAAGGAATTGAACATCAATTTCGGAGGTCCGGAGCCAGCACTCCATATATGCGGCCTTACTCGATCAAGAATTTCAGCCCCACCACTATTCGGCAACTTAACTGCCGATTGTCGTCCCATCGCCACGAAGTCCAGACGATTTTGCTCTGAGGACAAAATTTTCATTGGGAAAGAAATCGAAAAGCTACTCAGGGATGAGATAATTGAACCCAGTAACTCACCCTGGCGTGCTCAAGTAGTCATCACATCTACCGAAACAAAAAAAAAACGCATGGTAATCGATTTCTCTCAAACCGTCAACCGATTTACCATGCTAGATGCATATCCTCTTCCGCGAATCGATGATATAGCCAACAAAGTCTCACAACACAAATACTACAGCGTAATTGATCTGTCAAGCGCATACTACCAGGTAGAAATCGATCCGTCTGAACGACCTTTCACAGCATTCGAGGCTGACGGAAATCTATACCAATTCAGAAGGATCCCTATGGGAGTAACTAACGGAGCCGCGGCCTTCCAGCGCGTCATGAACGAATTCATATCCTCGAACAACTTATCATCAACATACGCCTACCTCGACGATCTCACCATCTGCGGAACCACTTGGGAAGAGCACGATGAGAACCTTCGACATTTCTGGGAAGCCGCTAAACGAGTAAATCTGAGTCTAAACAAGGAAAAATGCAAGCTTTCGATGACATCAGTGCACCTGCTCGGATATTCTATCTCTCATGGCGTATTGCGGCCCGATCCCGAACGCCTCCGGCCACTACAAGAACTTCAAACTCCTCGCAACAAGTCGTCTCTACAACGCGTAATCGGACTATTCGCATACTATGCTAAATGGATTCAGAACTATTCCCTCAAGATCAAACCTCTGCTCAACGTTTCATCATTCCCATTAACTCGCGAGGAAGTATCAACGATCCAAACACTCAAAGATGATATCTCGAAAGCTGTCGTCGGTTCAATCGATGAAGAACTGCCGTTCACTGTGGAGACGGACGCTTCCTCTTCAGCAATCGGAGCCACCCTCACCCAGAACGGCCGCCCGGTGGCGTTCTTTTCTCGCGCTCTGAATAACACAGAACGTCGCCATCACATCGTTGAAAAGGAGGCATACGCTGTAATCGAATCCATTCGCAAGTGGAAGCACTTCTTAGCTTATCGACACTTTACTGTCGTCACCGACCAGCGGAGCGTATCTTTCATGTTCGATGGAAAAGCTACTGGTCGTATTAAGAACGATAAGATTCTCCGTTGGCGTGTAGAACTAGCCGGCTACTCATTCACAATAAAATACAGACCGGGCCCCGAGAACCGAGCCGCAGACGCATTGTCGCGATCCTTTTGCGCTGCTACTCCAAGAATATCCCTCGCCCAGCTGCATGTTAATCTGATACACCCAGGAGTCCGCCGAATGACTCATTTTGTGAGAGCTAGGAACCTACCATTCTCAGTGGATGACATCAAACGAGTTACGTCGGAATGCCAAACATGCGCTAAATGTAAGCCACAGTACTATAAACCAGAAGTTAGTCACTTAATACGGGCCATGTCCCCGTTTGACCGACTTAACATCGACTTTAAAGGCCCGCTTCCGAGCGCAACTTCGCGACCTTACATCCTAACAGTAATCGACGAGTATTCACGCTTTCCTTTTGCCTTCCCGTGCCGTGATACGAACACGTCAACCGTTATCGCCCGTCTCACCGAGTTATTTTCTACCTTCGGAACTCCCTCTTACATCCACACAGATCGAGGGACATCGTTTATGTCTTCGGAACTAAAACTGTTCCTAACTAAACATGGTATCGCGACTAGTCGCACAACGCCGTATCACCCCCAAGGAAACGGGCAATGCGAACGTTACAATGGAATCATCATGAACACCATCAAACTAGCCATAGAAGATCGCGGGTTGCCGATGTCGCAATGGGAGTCCGTCCTACCAGACGCGCTGCACTCGATTAGATCGCTGCTGTGTACGGCCACGAACGAAACTCCTCACGAGCGTCTATTCACGCACCCGCGGCGTACTTCTACCGGTTCTGCACTACCGACGTGGCTGTCTTCTCCGGGAACTGTACTCCTTCGCCAATTCATTCGCCGATCCAAGAACGACCCCCTCGTCGAGGAAGTTGAGTTAATTGAGGCAAACCCCAACTACGCGTTTATACGGCATCCGAATGGGAGAGAAGATACCGTATCCATCAGGGACCTGGCACCGGCGGGACGTAGCAATACGGATGACACGAATCACTATGAACCCCCCGTACCCAGTCCGCCAATCAATTCCACCCCGCTAACGGACGACTCAGAACCCGCTGAGATCCGCCGACACACGGTCCCAACAGCTCCCGTCGAAGCGACTCCAGTCGAAGTCGAGAGAGGCCCACCTGTGTCAGTAACCTCCGAGACGAGTCCCCCTCTGAGAAGAAGCACTCGAATCAGATACCCAGCTCAACGCCTAAACTTGTAGACTCTTCTTTCTTCCAAAATATCTTGAACTTGTCGTTTTGTTTCTTACCGTGCAAGTATCACGTATTATAAAAGAAGAGAGGAATGTAATGAGTCTTTACTAATTATTGTTTTCTGTGTAACAAGTCTTTACTAATTATTGTTTTCTGTGATCACGTATTAAAAGAAGAGAGGAATGTAATGAGTCTTTACTAATTATTGTTTTCTGTAAAAGTCTTTACTAATTATTGTTTTCTGTGTAACAAGTCTTTACTAATTATTGTTTTCTGTGTAACAAGTCTTTACTAATTATTGTTTTCTGTGTTTCAGATCTATGCTATGTTTATGTTGAATAAAGCCTCAAATTGGCCTTTACTTTATCTTTAGCCCGCTAACAAACGCGGCACCACACTGTTATAAACAAAAGTGATAGGCCTACTGTTCACCATTGCTTCTACTTCACACAAAACAATGCAGAATTCTTCTTTGCTCAAATGAGCATTAGCTGAAAGTTTCTTTAATGGACACTTTACACTTCTCACTAGCCTTTCCCAAAATCCTCCCCACCATGGTGCTCTCTCAACAATAAACTCCCACTGTACCCCATGGTGTGGAAAGTAGGATTGGAATCCCTTCTCTTTTAGCAAGGACCAAACTTCTTGGAGTTCTTTTGCAGCCCTTTTCAAGGTTTTTGCATTATCCGATGTGATTTTATTCGGGAAACCCCTTCTGTTCACAAACCTTTTGAAGGCCAAAAGAAATACATCACTACTAAGTTGCTTACCAACTCCAAATGGATTGCTCTGGTGGTAGCACATGTGAAAAGACATAAACGTATATAAACTTTGTTAGACTCTCCTTGCTCATACACATAGACTGGACCTGCGAAGTCTGCTCTCACTACATCAAATGGGGCAGTATAGACACACCGTTCTCTTGGAAGTGGAGCCACCTTTTCATAATAAGGCTTTGCACTCCAACGCTTGCAAACCACACATTTATGCAAGACCTTTTTTACTACTTGTCTAATTTTGAGAATCCAAAACTGTTGTCTGATCTCTATTATCACTTCTCTAACTCCAGCATGTAACAACTTATGATGAGTATCCAGGATCAAAAGTTCCACAAAGTGCCCCCCAGAAGGTAGCAAAATTGGATGTCTTTTCTCCTCTGGAAGCCCAGAAAACTGTAGTGTACCTCCTACTTTCAATAAATCCTGATCCAAAAACACATCCAAACCCTTGAGAGCAGAATGTGTTGGTAGGACCAGTGGTGAGCTGGAGCAGGTTCGCACCGGTTCGCGCGAACCGGTTGTTAAAACTTTGAAGCATTTTAGACCCGGTTGTTAACAATTGTTACTAAAACAAATATTGTTATAAAATGATCTTAAAACCGAATAATCTTATAAAACGGTGTACAAAATAATACGGCGTACAAAATAAACTTTAAATGCAAAGGAAAACTAGCACTATCTGGCCATTTGGAAATTACTAGCTAATTAGTATTAAATAAGGTATGTATTTAAATGTTCTTCAAAATAATAATTTACTTATTTGTGTTATCTTGAAGCTATTTTGTAATTACTACCTAATTAGTAATAACTAATATACTTAAATATTCTTCATATTTTCTTCTTTTGAAATTTATTCTAAATTTATTTATTTTTTTATTGTTAAGTACGAGTACGACTCTCAATGACACAATGCATTGCCACTTCTTATGGAGAAAGGTATAAAAACTACATACTGTGGCACATCCTTTAAATCAGAACTTTTTATATAGGGAACCGGTTGTTAAAATTTTGGCAGCTCATCACTGGGTAGGACCTGTAATGGACGGCTGGTGAGCAATTCCCTCTCTTCACCAAATTTTTCCATCTGCACATATACCACCCAGTATTGCCTGGCTTCCTGAATCTCCTTACTGTTAAGAATTCCTTCCCTTCTTGTTTCTCCCTTAATGTTGTTTGTAAATCTATATACCCATGCTGTGAACTGTTCACAGTGCATTTTCTCATCTCACTCACCCATTCTTCTTCAGCTTGGCATTCTTCTACAATAGGCTGATTAGAAGGCCAGTTTTCACTTCCAAGTTTTAGCCACTCTGGCTCATTCCACCACAAACTTGACTGTGCAAGATCTTTCACTGAAATTCCTCGTGTTGGTAAATCAGCGGGGTTTTGGGTGCCTAGACAATGCTTCCATTGCTTGGGATCTGTGTGTGCTTGAATTTCCTCCACCCTATTGGCAACAAATAGTTTCCATTTCCTTGCCTGGCTTCTTAACCAGTGCCAAACTAGAGTGGAGTCTGTCCAATAATAGTTTGGAATTTCATAGAGGGCCAAAGACTTTTGCACTGTAACTGCAAGCCGACTAGCAATAACTGCACCCATCAATTCGAACATTGGAATAGAAAGCCTTTTCAAAGGTGCTACTCTGCTGTTTGCAGCAACCAACCTGCAACTTATCTCCTCTTTGAATGTGCCTCTTATATAAATACAAGTTGCATAGGCTTCCTCACTTGCATCACAAAAGATGTGCAGCTCCAAATTGTCTGGACTCCAAAGTACCATCTTGGGATTTCAATGTCCCCAAGATGTGCCAATTCTTTGAAACAATATTTCCACCTTACCACCATATGATCAGGTAACTCTTTGTCCCAACCAAGTCCAATTTCACAGAGGCTCTGAAACCAAATTTTTTACTTTATCACAAATGGAGCCAGGAATCTAAGAGGATCAAAGACCTTTGAAGCCAAACTAAGAGCTATACGTTTTGTTCACCTTGTCTCATTCTCAGCCAGCTCTACTAAAGATTTCCCATTGAAGGTAAACAAATCCTCTCCTTGCTGCCAAACAATGCCTAGCACCTTTGTGTCTATTGCCCACAACTCCTTAATACCAGAATCCTCAATACTTTCTGCTGCATCAGGTACTACACAGGACTGACTCATAAACTGTTGTAATTGAGAATGATTGGTCTGCCATTTTCTAAGCTCCATGCCAGCCTCCCTCATTATAGCTCTAGCCTCCCTGAATATCTGTTTAGCCATTTCTGTATTATCCACGGAACACAGCAAATCATCAACATAAAAATGTTTCCTTATGTGTTCAATAGTGTCAGGATAGACTTCAGAATATTTCTTAAAATGGTACTGCATAGTAGCTGCCAATAGAAATGGACTAGAGCTGAGGCCAAACAACACTGACTTCATTCTATATGCTTGAACCTAAGGTTCATTTTCCAACAAGTCTTTCGTATCCACCCACAGATACCTTGCTGCATCTCTGTCCTCTGGTTTTAACTTTATCCGCAAAAAGGCTTGCTTCACATCTGCAGTCAATGCTACTCTACCAAACCTGAATCTCAGTAACAAGGAAAATAAATCTGCATTTAAATTTGGCCCAGCATCCAAACAGTCATTCAAGGACACATCACCATTGTCCTTGGCTGAGCCATCAAAAACTACCCTCAGTTTGGTGGTAGTTTTGTCTCGCCGTACCACTGCATGGTGTGGCAGATAATGTGCCTCCTGGCTCACCAGCTCATCTTGCACCCTTTCAGCATAGCCGTCCCTTACGTAGATTAGGATGGCCTTATTGTATTCAATTAACAACAACTCATTTTTTCTTAGCCTGTACAATGAAGTCTCCAACCTCCTATTAGCTAGCTGAAGGTTTGAACTGGGTTTGCAAGAATCCTTCCAAGGGAGGCCAACCATAGCAACCATCTCTAAACCCAATCCCTTTTTCAAATTGCTCTAAAACATCACTGTTCACTGTACTCGCCTGCTTCTCCTGTTTGTCATTTATGCCAGTGGATTTAAGTTCCCAAAAGGCTTTCAAATGCCTTTCCAAACCATGGCTGTTCTCCTCAATCTTAACAAAAAGAGCTTTAACCTCCACTTCATTGCAATAGCTACCATGTAGCATCCAGCCTAGCTTACTTTCAATAGCTACCGGACCTCGAGATGTGCGGACAATATTACCAGTGATGAAGTCCCAGTAATAGTCAGCTCCAATCAAAAGACTACTATCTTCTGTTCCTTCAAACTTATTATTGCCAAAATTAATTCCTTTAACTCGCAGTTCTTGGACACATGCCATATCTAAACAAGTAGTGACTGGAGCACAGAGTTCCTCAATCTCTACAGCTTGGACCTTGATAGTGGGACTTTGTGGTAACAACCCCTTAACCAGAACTTCTACCTTCTTAACTGTGGTTCGGTTTTGAACGGAACCCCCAAACCCAGAAATTCTTAAATTTTCCCTCTTCTTTAAACTTCAATTTTCTGGAAATTCTGGTCTTAATAAAGCTACACTGGCTACCACTATCAAACAACACTCTTACAGTAGCTTCTCCATCATTCCCAATTAATAATGCTGCAGCTGTTTGCAATAATCCTCCTTTACTTTTACTCCCTTTCATAGCAGTGGCATGTGCCACTGATGTCTCTACTTCTGGGGTAGGCCTACTAGGAGTGTTTTCACACAATAATGGCTGATGCCGGCCATGGCATTTTTTTCACAAAATTATAAAACTTGGAAAACCTTGTGGACTTAGTTACCCTGTCCTTTCTCTCCTCAAAAGGTAAAGCCTCAGCCACCTCACATTTATATGACTTGTGGTTGCCTTCGCAAAATATGCATTCCTTGATTCCCTTTAATTTATTCTCAGAGGATGCATGTAGAGCTGACACTGTACCTGGGCTATTCCTTTTTGTAGAAACTTTGGTGCTGTGCCTGCCTTTGTCCCCTTGTTTAACATCCCACTGTGCAAACTCAATTCCCTCTCGTCTTGCTAATTCTGTGCTTAAAAGACTTAACATCTGCTGAAGGGGGATGTACACATGTTCTGTAGAGTATCCCCTACTTAATTCAAGCAAAATTGAGCTAGGTAATTTAGACTCCAGTATAGTGACCAACATTATACCATACCTTTCCATTCCTACACCCAAGTTGTCCAGGGACCTAGTTCTAACTTCAAATTCATCATATAACTGCTATAACTCCTTGACACTATTGAGATTATTAACAGGAGGTGTAGCTAAAAGTTCACGGAGGTGGCTTTTAATTAAGATCTCTGGCTTACCAAACCGTTTCTTTAATATATCCCAAGCCACATTATAATTAGCCTCTGTTAATACTAATCCTGCTATTGTCTTTGCTGCCTCCCCTTCCAAGAAGGACTGCAAATAATTAAACTCCACCGCACTTAACACTTGACTAGAATGAACTGCTGATTGAAAACTGTCTGCCCATCCTTGCCATTCCTGAATACTCCCAGAAAATGTTTTGAGTACACGCCTCGGTAATTGAACTGCAGATCTGTTAACCTTAACTTCACAAACACCATTTGTTAAGGGTTGTGTTTCATTATTAGACCTGGTCTCTAACTGTACTGAGCTGCTAAACTCTTTGGCTCTGTGGCATACTTTAATTATATCATCAATAAATAATTCTTTGTTTAGCAACCACTTAAAAGCCTTCTGTGAAAATAATAACTTGACCCTTTCATCTATGTGTAGTCTTCCTGGTGATAGCTTTACTTATGTTAGTGATAGTTGGCACACTACCTCATAGTTGGATCATTGTATTTGTACACCTGATGCAAATCAGGCAGTTCTGAATATAACAGTTTTGTACTCCTGTGCTAGTTCTGACCACATACCACTATTAATTGCGTTTGACATCAATTGTATTCCAGTGCTATCACAGGTAAATGATACAAGTAAAGCGAAGTTAGACTGGTCCAAAGTTCATGATGAGGGCAAACAACAGTATTGTAATAAGTCTGATGTATTGCTAATTAATATATGTATCCCTAATAATGCTCTAGCTTGTCAGGATGTTAACTGTAGAATTCAAACACATGTATGAACAAATTGTTTCCTCTCTCAATAATGCTAGCCTAGATTTAAATACTTTTAGGAGAAAAAATTATACATGTTGACCTGGCTGGAGTGATTATGTGGCTGAACTTCATAATACATCCAGAGATGCTTTTTTAATGTGGTGTGAACAAGGGAAGCCAAGGCAAAGCCCTATATTGCAACAAAAACAGGGGGCTAATGCCAGGTTCAAGTATGTATTAAGGTATATAAAAAATCATCAGGATGAGTTAAGCAGGGATGCTCTGGCTAGGAAGCTTGCCAGTAAGAATCCAAAAAACTTTTGGGAAGAAATAAAAACAATGAATAATAGTGCAATGTCTCTCCCTGCTAATATTAAAAATGTAACTGGGACTGAGAATATAGTCAAATTATGGAAGGAACACTACAGTGAGTTATTCAACTCTGTACATAAGAACAATAATGTTAACTGTGATGCTACCGAGAGTCCAGATATAAGAGTTAGTGTATTTGAGACTAAACAGGCCATAAAATGTTTAAATTGTAACAAATCATGTGATATTGATGGTATTTCTCCTATTTGCCAGTACTAAAAGATAAAAAGGGTAAAGTCAATAGTAAGGATAACTATAGGTCAATAGCCTTAGCCAGTATTATGTCTAAGGTGTTTGAATATATACTCATTAATAGACTGTATACTCGTGATAACCAATTTGGTTTCAAAAAGAAACACAGTACTGATATGTGTGTATATGCCTTGAAGGAAATGGTCTGTCTATACCAAACTCTAGGTGCTAATGTATTTTTGTGTTTCCTGGATGCCTGCATTTGATCGTGTTAATCATAACAAATTATACACCAGTACACATTTGAAAACATGTCGATCGATTTTTACAAACTAGTTGGTGATTCTATATAATTTGAGTGCGCTGATCTCAAAAATATAGTTAGTTTTTCCCTATCCCGTATGGTTTTCTTACTACAGGGTGTGTCATAAATCCCCCATTTATCCCCAAATGTGAACCATCTTATCGAGACCAACATCGGATTGCACATGCTAAACCATAAATTTTGTTGTTATAGACTACAGTAACGCTTACATAATAATGTAGGGTAAATATATATACAGTACAGTGTGTCCGTAAAGTCATGGTGGGATTTTAAATAGCTATATTATTGCAACGAAACATGATAATGAGATGAAAAAAAGGCAAATTGAAGAACAACTCTAAAAGAATAACTTTATTTAACGTAGTTCGATATGGGCTCCTCTGGTAGCCCTGCAGACATCTAGGCGGTGATGTGTGTCCGTAAAGTCATGGTGGGATTTTAGGTGCTCTTCCAATATGTGCTCTACCGCGAAACTGTGATCTACCATATTCCAATACGTGCTCTACCGTGAAACTAGCCTTATAAGGCTAACTAACGAAAATATCATGACTTAACCTAACCAATCGTTAGGTCAACTATACGCCCTTGACGATTGGTTAGGTTAAGTCGTGATATTTTCGTTAGTTAGCCTTATAAAGCTAACTAACGTACCTGCTGCTAATCCGAATAATCTAAGGTAGATCACGTATTGGAATGTAAATTTTCGCGGTAGAGCACATATTGGAAGAGCACCGGATTTTAAATAGCTATATTATTGCAACGAAACATGATAATGAGATGAAACAATGCCAAATTTAAGAACAACTCTCAAAGTTGTATCTTGTAGTTAGTCTAGGCTAAGCTTAACCTTTATCTCGTAGTTAGTCTAGGCTGTCCACATGCCTATGTTGAACATGAGCGTAATAGCCCGAAAGTTAATGTGTGGTGTGCTCTAGCACGAGATCGAGTGATTGGCCCATTTTTCTTCGCGGAACCCACTGTGACGTCACACAACTACCTCGCTATGTTGGAACATTTTGCAGTACCCCAATTTATTGACAATAATGTCATCTTTCAGCAAGATGGTGCTCCTCCGCACTATGCCAACGTTGTTCGAGAATTCCTTAATGAAAAATTTCCACAGAGATGGATAGGAAGAGGAGGATGGAAGCCATGGCCTCCACGCTCTCCGGACCTGACACCTTTGGACTTTTATTTGTGGGGTTACGTCAAGCAAAGCGTGTACAGTGTACCCATTAGGGATATTCATCACTTGCACGAGCGAATCACGGAAGCTATCGCATCCGTCACTCCTGATGTTCTTGGGCGTGTGTGGCTGGAATTGAATCACCGCCTAGATGTCTGCAGGGCTACCAGAGGAGCCCATATCGAACTACGTTAAATAAAGTTATTCTTTTAGAGTTGTTCTTCAATTTGCCTTTTTTTCATCTCATTATCATGTTTCGTTGCAATAATATAGCTATTTAAAATCCCACCATGACTTTACGGACACACTGTATAACAACCAGTCCCGTTTCCAGCAAAATACTCTCTCCCCTCCCATCAATGGGTGGTTAACATTTGGGGACAGATGAGGTATTACAATACCCCTTGTAGCACGAAATCTTTAGGTGATAGAGTAAAACCTAATTAAAGCAGAATTAAATAGCTCCTAGCTCTTGGACAAGCATATTGCTTGTTTATGAAAGAATAAAAAAATAACTGAAAGAAACAAAATATATTTACCTTCTTTACTTGCAAACATTTCAGGACTTATTCCAAAGACTTAAGACTACGAAGGTAGATCTGACTAATGACGACTAAACCGGTGCTTCTTTGATGTTTTCTTATGCTGTGCGTCAGGCTGATCTCGTTGCAGACACCAGCAGTAATCCGCCATCATATTTGTATGCCATCTTCCTTGATATCTTCTTTCCATGGTTTTGATGTCCTGGTGAAATCGTTCCCCTTGCTCCTCACTGACATCTCCGAGATTTTCGGGAAAACGGTCAAGATGCGAAAATAAGAAGTGAACTTTCAGGCTCATGTTGCAGCCTAAGGCGCAAAACTTTTTAAGCATATTTTTCACCAGTCTTTCATAATTTTGGCTTTTGTAGTTTCCCAAGAAGTTTTCAACAACATCTTTGAAACCAAGCCATGCTTCTTTTTCTTTATTGGTCATTGTGTTCAGGAAATGATCATCTGTCAATAACTTTCTAATCTGAGGACCTATAAAAACACCTTCCTTTATTTTCTCGTAGCTAATCTTTGGATATTTTAAACAAATGTACTTGAAACACTCAGCTTCTCTATTCAATGCTTTGACATACTGCTTCATCAAGACTAACTTAATGTGCAAGGGTGGTAGGAGGATTTTATTTGGTTCAACTAGATGTTCATGTAAAATGTTCTTTGATCCTGGGGTAAGATTCTCTCTAGGAGGCCAAGTTTTCCAGTGCTGGTCACGTGCTTCACTATCCCATTCGCAGATGAAACATGGCATCTTAGTGTATCCTGATTGCTGCCCAAGTAACATGCAAAGGACTTTGAGATCCCCACACAATATCCACCTGTGATTTTGATACTGAATTTTTTCCAGACGCAGTTTCATGTTATCATAGGTCTCTTTTAAATGAGTAGAATGGGCCACTGGGATTGATACATATTTGTTACCGTTGTGCAGTAACATTCCTTCTAGACTGGTTTTAGAGGAATCCATAAACAACCTCCATTCACTGGTTTGGTATTCGATGCCTAGCTTGCACACTATTCCTGTGATGTCCTTGCAAAATACCAAGGGTCCATCTTCTTCGAAAAAAGGCACGAAGTCTTTCTCACGATTTCTGTACCAAGCGAAGTATGTGTCGGATGCCAAGAAATTGTTCTCCTGCAATCTAGACCCCAAAAGTTCTGCAGAGTCCTTAGGCAGATTCAAATCCCTAACTAAGTCATTTAGTTCGGCTTGGGTTAATGGTTTAGAATCTCGGTCAGTTGTTGACTGTTCATAAACATCATCATTGTCTGGATTTGGAGCTAAATCAGAATCTGAATTGTATTGATCCAGACTCTCGGGTGGGCGGAAAATAGGAACTTCTGGACCATGGGGTACCGGCCTTATTGCAGATGGAAGACTTGGGTATTGAAGGCTCTCTTTATTCTTTGCATTATAACCTTTAACATTGCAAGAACAGAAGTAGCAGTCGTTGGTATGGTTTCTAGGCTCGCGCCATACCATAGGGATCCCAAATGGCAAACTTTTCTTTTTACCTTTGCTCCAATTCCTTAGTGCCGCAACACACGTAAGACAAACCTTGTGTGGAGCCCAACTTTTGTCTTGATCTCCTAATTTAATTCCAAAATAAGCATGATAAGCTCTCTTAATGAAGGTCGTTACATTTGTCCTTTGTTTTACAACAACATACCGACCACAAATATTACAAAATATGTCTGGACTATGGGTACATCCTCTAGAAGCCATTATTAAAATTTTAAAGACGTAATGTTAGAATTATCTATCTGAAAAATATGAAAAAACGAAATTAATTAAAGATAAAAAAGGTAAAAAATTACTAAACCCCAAAATTGTTTTGCTAATAACTTTAAAACTGTGGGTGATAGAAAAAAACTGGTAGCATTTTTTAATTCAGCGCAGCGAACTGCTTCAGAATCACAACTCAAAATAAAGAAATCGATTTTCATGCAGACCGGTGAATTATTCATGAAACTTATAAATCGTAATGTACCTGGTTACTTGGTCCGTATATTAATATTCTGGTATAATCACCAGACAATGATTGTAAGATGGGGTGGGAGTTAATTCAAAACCATTCTCTGTGACCAATTGTGTCAGGCAGGGAGGGATATTATCCCCCTACTTATTCAATGTTTATATGGGTAATTTATCTGTTGCGCTGAATACCTGTAAAATAGGTTGCAATATTGATACAATGATCGTTAATCATCTGATGTATGCAGATGATCTAGTTCTTATTTCTCCATCTGTAAAAGGGCCTAGCACACTTTTGAAGGTGTGTGAAAGGTATGAGAAGAATAACGACATAAAATATAATCCTGCTGAAAGTCATGTTATGATTATGAGGACCAAGGCCTACAAATATATAAAATTTCCTGAATTTCAATTGAATGGTATGGTGCTGTCAGAAGTAACCCAGACTAAGTATCTTGGCCACATACTAAATGATAGTCTTTCAGATGACTGTGATATTCTAGGGCAATGTAGACAATTATATGCTCAGGGATATATTTTGGTTAGAAAATTTCATATGTGTACATTAGATGTTAAGTTGATTTTGTTCAAAACTTTTTGTACTCCAATGTATACAGCTCATTTGTGGTGGAACTATAGGATGTATGATTTGAGAAACTTATATGTTGCATATAATAATATTTTTAGGAGTTTATTAAGAATTCCAAGATTTATAAAGGTGCTCCTTCTAGTGTCAATATGCTGTTTGTAGTCAATAAGGTGCCTAACTGTGCCAGTGTCATTCGCAATTTTGTATTTAGATTTATCACTAGGCTTGGTGAGTGAGTCAATAAGACTTCCATGGTTAGTGGACTGGTTTCCGATATATTTTATAAATCTCAAATCTGGAAGCATTGGCGTAGGCAATTGTATTTTTCATTATGTTATGTTATAATGTTATAATGTTTCAGACCAACAAAAACCCTAGGATCCACTCGTGGCTGGTCTACCTAACTGTGTTCGTAATCGTGTATTGTGTATGTCCTCCGTGGTGGCGGAGGGGACCTACAATTTTACGTGGGTTCCGAACCACAAGAACATAAGAAATTTATGTAACAACTGCTTGTACATTCGCAACGACCAATTTTTGCAAAACTAAACAATTATCAATTAAAAACTAATTAATTATCGATTTAAAACTAAAGATAGAATCTCTGGATCCAGAGGATCAAGTCATAATAGACTACTATCAACAAATACGTTACACTCTATATCTATTTATAACGGACATGCAAATATATCAGATCCAAAGAATCCAGTCAATTTCATTACGGTATCCATCAATACTAGTACCTTGCCAACGAAAAATAAGTCACGGTCCATATCGATTGCGGACCAAGTCAAAATTTACAACCATATACATTACAATATATATACTTAGGAGGGAAGGTGTAGGTGTGGCTGTAAAGACTGTTCAGTAATGTGGAAATGTGTGTGCACCCATTTTGGGTCTCCCATTTAAAGGTGTTTGTGGGGCAAGTGAAGATCATGAGTTTTTCAATACCTCACAGTACTATGGGGGGCACCGCTCGGCAGAGCAATCTCTTTAAATGGGGTGTTTAAGGACAGAGAGTATCCCCTAACCCAAGATGCTGCCTCCCTATATCCCACAACACTTGTGTTGAGCTGTGGGATCTATCACCACAAAGCCTTAATTTTACTACCTTAAACTATACCCACTCTATCAACATATTTGTCTAATCGATTTTTAAACATGTTTATAGACGTGCTACTAATTACTTCTACCGGCAAACTATTCCAGGTATTTACTATTCTATGCGTAAAAATGTTTTTCGCAACTGCTGTCTTGAACCTTCTACTTGTCAACTTCCACCCGTTATTTCTAGTCCTATTATATTGAGATATTTCGAAAAAGCTATCTCTATCTACGTTATCGAACCCATTCATAATTTTGAAAACCTGGATTAGATCACCCCTTAGCCTCCTAGTCTCGAGTGTTGTCAATTTTAACTCTTTAAGCCTATCCTCGTACGACTTTGACCTAAGTGACGGAATCATCTTAGTTGCTCGTCTTTGAACTCTTTCGATTTTGTCTATATCTTTGCGCATATGCGGATTCCAAAATTGGACCGTGTACTCCAAATGGGGTCTAACTAATGATTTATAAAGTGGAACTATAATATCGCGCGATTTGTACTCAAAATTTCGAGCTATAAAACCTAACACTTTGTTCGCCTTATTGACCGCTGCTGTACTTTGTTTCGCTACTTTTAAATCACCAGTGACTATAACTCCTAAATCTTTTTCCTGCTCTACGCTTGTTAAATCTTTCCCTGACATACTATACGCAAAATTACCGTTACGCGAACCTATATGCAAAATTTTGCACTTATCAACGTTAAATCTCATTTGCCATGTAACTGACCAATCAATGATTTTATTCAGATCTTCCTGGATTTTACCTCTATCTTCGTCATTAATCGCCCTACCACCCAGTTTCGTGTCATCCGCAAACTTTGAAACTGTACTGACTAGGCCGACATCTAAATCGTTAATATATATAAGAAAAAGCCAGGGGCCCAATACAGAACCCTGAGGAACGCCACTCGCTACATTAGCCCAACACGACTCCGCTCCATCAACGACCACCCTCTGTTTCCTACCTCGCAACCACTCTTCTAGCCAATTTATTACTACACCCCTGATTCCATGAGCCTTAGTTTTTTCAATGAGTCTTTTGTGCGGCACGGTGTCAAACGCTTTTTGAAAATGTAAATACACTACATCAACCGCCCGATGACTATCGTAAACGTCAACCACGCTTTGAAAATATTCTAAAAGATTAGTTAAGCAAGATTTGTTTTGCCTAAATCCGTGCTGCGTATTTCTAACTAGCTTATGGAATTCTAAGTGTTCGACCATACGATCCCTAATTATTGATTCCAGTAGCTTACCTACAACAGACGTTAAACTGATTGGCCTATAATTTCCCGCCGCACCTTTATCGCATTTCTTAAAGATAGGTGTTACGTTTGCTAACTTGAAATTATCTGGTACGGACCCCTCAGAAATAGATGCATTAAAAATCTTTGTTAGCGGCACAACAATGCTATCTTTTAATTCTTTTAGTTGTATGGGATATATGGAATCCGGCCCCGGTGATTTACGCGTTTTCATTTTATCAATATAGCGCATTACTTCCCCTTCACTAACCACTATATTATCCAAAATATTACCATTATCAAAAGGTATTATGTCTATGACCGTAGGGATATTCATTACATCTTCTATAGTAAAAACTGACGTAAAAAATTCGTTTAGCAAGGTAGCCATTTCCTTGTTTTCAGAAACTAGATCTCCGTTTACATTTTTCAAAGGCCCCAAGACGCTTTTTACTGGATTTCTATTATTGACGTATTGAAAGAATCGCTTGGGATTTACTTTATCGTCACGAGCTATGGAGATTTCAAATTCGCACAGTGATTCACTGGCCTACTTAGTCGGTGCTCCAGACAACTATCTCTTAATCTTCTATGGACATCTTGTATAATGTTTGTACCTGTTGAGTCTAAAATAAAGTGTTTGTTTGTGTTGTTTTGTATAGGCGTAGGGGCCCGATTTTGTCTGGGGTGGCAAACAAGTTTAGCCAGAAAAAAAATAAGCAGAACCGAAAACTGATTTTTAAGCATATTTTTATTAAACACTATTTGTAGGTATACACAACTGTAGAAAGGCTGATGACCAAACAAGTTACGACAATAGAGTAAGTTGAAACAAGTTATATCAAATGGGGTACTTAAATACTGCCGTTTTACGACAGGTTTTCATTTTTATAATCAAATATTGTATGGTTCAAGATCTGAAGACATACTTTCGGGCAAAGAGATGATGTCCTATATGAAAATCATAAAAAGTTTCGGGTGAAATAGTGGTGATTGAAAATATGTGTAATGGGCTTTTGACCGAATTCGCATTGCCCGAAAAAATTAAGTCGGGCTGAATTTGATGGAGCAATTAAATCCCCTGACTCCCCGCTTCCTACGCCTATGGACCCTAGCCTCAAGCAATTATAATCATTAACAACTTAACCTAATTAACATTATTATTATTATATTGCCAACGTTGACGACAATCAACTGGTAACAATAAATTCTTCCACTATAAATTGGTGACCCAATGTAATATTCCATTCTATTTTACTTTATATATTATCGGCCTACCGTCGCATAGGCCCCTATATACCATATGTCCCACAAAAAAGTACACTCAACTTTAGATTGTACTAACTCCTCCAAAAATTGAGATATTTTGGATCTGTTTGTTTGATTTAATATAGCAAATTATTCTTTGTTAACGTTCAAATTTATTCATGTTTAAACGATTTAGTGTTTAAGCATCTGCTTTTAACTGAAGGGTACAACAAAATGGATTGCGCAAAATTGGTCAATGAAAAAATAATGTGTGTGCTATCGATGTAATGAAAAGACAAATACATAATAATAGATACTTTAACATAATTTTAATAAGATACAAAGCAGATTTTTCTTTATTCCTTATTGCAAAAGTTATGCTTAGTTTCGTTTTCTTTCAACATGACCGCCATTCCTATCGATACAAATCTGGAGTCGAGCTCTCATCTTCCCCATCACTCTTTTGATAAGATCTGGATTGTCTTTTAACAAGTTGATTTCAGCTGTGATGCGAGTCCTCAAATCATCTAAATTGATAGGTTGTGATTAGGGTTTCTTTACCGGGATCCCGGGATCCCGGTAGATTTTTAGCTAATTTAAATTTCCCGGGAAATTCTCCCTGTCCCGGGAAATCCCGGGATATTGCAATCACTCTTTCTGAAGAAATTCAAACTGAAGATGACGAACATAATGACAACATAGATGAAGATGGAGAAGATTTCAATCATAGTATTGATTTTGAAAGTGTTTTGTGTGAGCGCTTTGATGAGGATCCGTTCGAGATAGATATTTCATTTGGATCGCACGACACTGTAGGTAAAGAAATCAACGTGTCTCAAATCATCAATAAAGTCAGAAAAATAGCAAAAAATTTCGCAAATCACCTTTAAAGAATAACATCTTACAAGGATATGTTCAACAGGAACAAGGAAAAAGTTTGCATCTATTGCTGGATTCCAAAACCAGATGGAATAGTCTTTTAGCCATGCTGGAGCGATTTATCAAAATAAGGTCATCCGTATCGAAAGCTCTCATCGACTGCAATAAAGATATGGACAATTTTGACCTTGACAAACAAGAAGTTGCTGTAATTCGTGACATTGTGGCATCGCTGGAGCCATTAAAAGTTGGAGCAGAAAAGCTGGGCAACAGAGAATCGACTTTACTTTCATCAGAAGGTGTTTTTTCCTTTCATTTTGAACGAACTAAATCAACTAAACACACCTTTTTCAAAAAAAACTAAAGAGTCATTCATTCGACGCATAACAGAGAGAAGAAATGAGAACTTGACTGGCCTCATACAATACCTCAATAGTGGAAAGAATTATAAAAAGGTCGCAACTTCGCAAGTGACAGAAGTTTGCCAGCCTTACCAACCAAGTCTATGTTAATTTCATCAGCAAAGCAGATGTTAGATCGCCTTTTTGGAGTACCTGCTGATTCTACCTCTAGTGAGACAGATGAAGATAATGATGTGCAAGAATCAGCTGTCCCTCAGTCATCTTCGATGACTCTAGCTGAAAGGCTTGATGCAGCTATTAAAGCAGCCGAGGTAGAGAAATCAAGAACACTAGACAGCAAAGCAAGCGCTGCAAAGCACCTTAAAAAGGAACTAGAGATCTTCGAGGCTACGGGCGAAAAAACGCAGAACATCTCTCTTCTCTTGAATGCATTAAAGACGATTCCACCCACGTCAATAGAATCGGAAAGGGCATTCTCAGCAGCAGGACTTTTCGTGACTAAAATGAGAACAAGATTGAGTGATCGAAGTATTGACCATCTTTGTTTTTTGAAATCGTACTATAAAAATTCACAGTGATAATTTTTTTGGTTGAATTCATTGAAGTTCTATGCAATTTGAAGGTAATTTTTATTTTTTCTTTAAATTTTCTAAGCAATTCAAAGGCAATTTTTTTTTCGTTGTATTCATTAAGTTTTCAATGAAACCGAGCAATTTTTTTATTTGTGAAAATTTTCTATGTAATTCAAAAGTATTTTTTTTAATACATATTTTTCACAGCAATATTATTTTATTTTGCCCATCATGGAGATTGCAGAACTTATTAAATGACTATAAAAAAAAATAAAAAATAATTATACCCCCTCTTTTCTAGGTTAATTTATTTTATAATATATTTTAAATATAATTAATTATATCCCGGGATTTCCCGCGATCCCGGGAAGGGAATCATTTTTATCCCGGAATCCCGGGATAAGCAAAAGGCCGGGAAATGAGAAACCCTAGTTGTGATGCAAATACTCTATTTTTCAAATGACCCCATAAAAAGTAATCACACGGGGTCAAGTCAGGGCTGAATGCTGAATGTTCTCGTCTGTTCTTGCCGTCTTCGGATGGCCTGAACGTCCTTTGTTCAAATTGAGGACCGTTCCTCCTTCTTTGTATTTCCGAACATTCTTCAAAATTGTATGTTTAGTTGGAGAAGCTCTATCGGGAAATTGCAGTTCGAAGGTATTCTGAACTTGTTTTAAGCTTTTAGTTTGCAGATAAGTTGTGACCATGAGAACGCGCTGCCTTCGTGTAAACTGCATGATAAGGGTTTCAAAGTTATTTATAAATTTAGTAATTCAGATTCTTCATTTATATGTATGACTCGTATCTTAGATACAAAAGTTCGAATTATTTAAAAAAAATATTTGCAATATCTTTCGACGTAAAAAGTAGCACAGTGGTTAAAGCAAGAGGAGCTATCTGGCTGGGAGAAATTATCATTCGGCGCAACCCATTTTGTTGTACCCTTCAGTTAAAAGCAGATGCTTAAACACTAAATCGTTTAAACATGAATAAATTTGAACGTTAACAAAGAATAATTTGCTATATTAAATCAAACAAACAGAACCAAAATATCTCAATTTTTGGAGGAGTTAGTACAATCTAAAGTTGGGTGTACTTTTTTGTGGGACATATGGTATATATAACAAAGATAAAGCTGTTTTCTTTTCGTCCAAAACTTGACTTGAAATAATATTCTTTCACTGACTCCAAGTCTGATTTGTGGACGAGAATAACGCGACAACTTGAGTTTGTGACATCAAATGTAACCAAGACTCAGTTAGACCTACTCTTGCAAGACTGTGTATACCTCGTAGTTCAAGAGCTAAAGGCTTAGCCATTTGTCTGGACACTCAACACAGGGCAATAGGATCCTAACTTCAGGCCTCTATTATAAATTCAGCCCACAATAAAACCGAATAAGGCCTAGACTGTCATACGTTTGAATTCGCCACAAAATGCAATGACTGAAGGTTAGTTCTTTACTTAAGGCTTATAAATGCGTAAATTTAATTTAACATAAACTTATAACATCAATAAAATATATGTTCTTTTATATATAGGCCTAAATAACACAATGAATGAAAGAGACAGTTTGAAGATTGTAGATAGTGTATATTCTTAGCTTAAGTTATGAAGGCTGCTTTGGTAGCTTTGTTAATAGGTTCATGTTAATTAGTTGACTTGAAATTAACATTTTGCACAATTTTATTATCATATATAGCTCATAACTTGAATAACCTCGAATGGCCCGAGTGACTTCATGTTTTCCAAATGAAATGTAATGTAATGAATAGAGAATATTCATTATTATTGATTAGTGTCTTCATGTTGATGCCTTTATTTTTCATGTATGTGTTTATGTTTCGTTCGTATGTTTCAGAGTTCCATCATTGTTTACAAAAAGTAGAATCTTATTTAATGAATTCTTGAAATATCGTTGATTCTGCGGACGACAAATTGTTTGTTTATAAAAAAGTCATACGAGTTTTTTCTAGCCACCTCCAGAAGTGGATTGGCAAAATTCAATTCTAGTTCTTTTGACAAAGAGAACGCGGCAACTTGAGTTGAAGTGACTTGACTTCTAGTTAGTTAGTCGAAAAGAAAACGGCTTAAAAGTTTCTTTAACCTCTTTCGATAGTTGCCAAATATAGGGCCTCTACCGGGGTCTATTCATATACGTCTGTGTAAACAACCCTCTCCTTTATTGTCGACAGTTATTCAACCAACGAAACAGAGTGTTTACAGCTTTTTAGAAGTTTAGATTTTATTTTTTTTTGTTTATTTACAAAGTAAATATTACTGGAACTTCAGTAGTTCAGGAGAGAGTGGGAGAAATGTAAATAGGTCTACTACTAGCTAACTAGTTATTAAAGTAATCGTACTGAAGAGGCGTACATTAAGCCTTATATATTTTAGCTTAGGACGTAGTATAGTTTTATCTCGACAAGTAAATGAGAACCTGAGTGGGGATTCTTAGCACACTCGAAATAAATATTTCTTAAATGCATTTAAATAAAAAGTTAACTAGGCTAACCCCCAAAACTTAGGCCATGATCATTGCTTAGACTAATTAGGACCTACTGATTTAGGTCTGCCCTCTTAATTTTAATCTTCGACGCTCGTCAAGTTACTCCTAATTTGATTTAGGCTAACATTTTCACCAAGACTTCAAACCTGATGGCTTCAGAAAGGTATGAAAATAAGAACATAATAAGCATAAGGAGAACTCTAAGCCACCAGGGCCTTTCTAGGTTACCATGTCCAAAATAAGAATCCAACCACTTTATATACTGTACAGAGAACCTAAAGTATTTAAGGTTTCCTCTCAAACCATTTTCAAGTCTTGAAATCTGAGAGATTGTCATTCAAGTTCATGCAAAAACTCTAGCTATTTACAAAGTTCTCATTTTTTGCTAGTCATAAACTGGGGCAAAACTTTACTGTCCAGCCAATGTTCTGAGACAGAGTCCATAATTGCTTGAGAATATGTTGGTAGACTAGTTATTATGGCCCTATGAATAGCGACAACCAGTGGTTTTTATGCACTTTATTTTTAAAATAAATGCCTCACTATGGTATATTTAGTGGTAAATTTGACCTAACTGGGCACTCATTTGACCTAACTGGGCACTCATTTGAGTAATTATGCAATAAAATACATGACCCAAGAGTCTAGTCAGATCTCTACTTAGTAAATATTTGTGTTAGCACATGACCTGAACTTTGGCATGAAAATTGGTTTTTCTGGTGTGTATCACTGTTTTGTGTGAATCTGACCTTCATTTCTTGTGCAAATGAGCAGTTGTGGAGATATGAACTTCCCTTCTCATCCTACGATTTTGAAGTAGAGGGAAATTGTGGGGTAAAAGAGGGCATGCTCCTAGCCTTAGTGGCATTACCAAACCTTAAAAATCTAATAACCTAGGCTTTAATGCCATGCTCCTAGCTTGGGGCTTTGCCCCCAGACCTTTTTGTGGAGATATTTGAAGGACAGAAATGCACAAATAACAGTGAAATACACCAGAAAAAAATAATTTTAATGCCAAAAACCATGTTATCCTACATCTAATTAATAAAATAATAAATCCTTACTTTACTGAAGAGGTGGAGGAGGGTATAGAGATACAATCTGGAGCAGAAAGTAGTGAAGTATTATTTTGTAGTTAGTGAAATATGATTGAAATAAGTACTAGACAAAATATTGATGATGTTCCTTTTTGTTTCTTGCACACAAGACCCAGCTCTTTACATCTTTCCATAAATGTTGAATTTGGAACTCAATATCATTTTCTTCCTGGAAAATGTATCTACACATGTGTAAAGAAACACACACTCCTCCCACACTATACGGTACGATTTCAATTGATTTTAATCAATCTAAAAATTATTTATCTCCATTAATATCAATTTGCCCAAGAAATACTATAGAAGAAAATAGATTCAGATTTAAATTCTACATAAGAAAAACCTATTGTCATCCCAAAGTCTAGGTCATGTGCTAAAACAAATTTTAACCCTCTATTTTTCTAGTGTAATTTAGTGTGATATTCAAATCTGACCTTCATTTCTTGTGCAAAATTGCCAAAACCAACCTAGCACTTAAAAATTCATATACAAGTGTACTTAGTTTGGAGGCTTTACCCCCTGGGCCCTCCCCTACAGTGCCTTAACCTTGTCAATAAAAATAATATAAAAACATAATTTATGAACCTGCATTTAGTGGATATAATAGAGCAACTTAATGGAAGAAAGCATGTATCTGAGTTTTATAGGGATACTTGGTTATAAACATTATAGCTACCATGCAAAATACTGGGAATAATGATAATTGCTATTCTGCAGAGAGCACCTAACTCTTCATGTCCTTCCGCAAACATTCTATATTTTGGGCATGAATACCAGTTACAGAATCAACAAAATGTTCAGAATGATTGACTGTGCTGTGGGTGTAGCTTCTCTCAGAAAGTGTACTATATAGCTACTCTCCAAAGATTAGTGTGTATGATAAAACCAGGCAAAATATAATATTCTTTTAATGGATTGAGGGTGTCTGTTGATCAATTTGGGATGGGCAGAATAAATTTGTATAGACCTTTCAATACCACCAAACACCCAGAGACCTCAAATTTCATGGTCATGATTGTATTTAGTCTTTCCAAATGGGTCATTCTCTGTCAGATCAACCAAAAAAAATTGAAATTAACACCCTCATCTCTCATATTTTGCTGAAATTTGGTGTATAGGGAGTTTGTGAGCCCTGAATCCATTTCTGAAATTATAAGGTCAATCCGACCAACGGTTCAAGAGATATGACCTCGGGCAATTTGAGGTCACTCACGAGGTTACTAACATTTGGCGAGCCATAACTTGGGTAATAATTGTCATAATTATATAAAAGTATATATATTTAGAATCATAAAATGACAAGGAATCCAAATATGCAAGTTTTAGAACTCTAGGTTGAAAAATAAAAAAGTTACACTGTAACCAAAATTTGAGGTCACGATTTGACCTCTGGGGTATCAAATGAGAATTTTTTTTTTAAATGTAAAAAATGAAGACATAGGCATTGGCTATTAGAATCAGTAAAAAAAAGTTTATATTAGTATTTTTCATGTAACTAACATATAAGTGAACACCATATTCATAAGTTGTGCATCAATTCTACCTATTTTTTCACACTTAAGCTCATAATTTGACCTATAGAAATTAAAATTACATTTTTTATAGATATAAAAAACAAAGTCAGAGTTCTTGACTAATAGAAACAATCATAAAAAGTTTGTTTATGTTGGTACTTTTCATGTAACTAACTTATAAGTGAACACCATATTTATAAATTGCTTGTCATTTCAAGGAATTTTTATATCTTAGCTATCAATTTGACCTCAAGCTCCAAGAATTTAATAAAAATTGTATTTCACTGCTAATCTACACTGGCAATAATAGTTATAATAGTGAAAGGGGAAGACTAAGCTCACATGTAGCCTAAACAAACCTGTTGAAACATGTTGCTACTTGTCTAAGTGCAGAATCAACACAGATAGTTGCAAAATTCCTTGTCTACAGGTTAGTACAGTTCCAGCCAGCACTGTGGGTGGCTGGTGGGTATGGTGTTTTACTGAGCCTCAGAGACTATCAAGGCCTAAAATATTAAGTGTGTATAGCTATATATTTTCTAAAAAATATATATTACCTAATTGTAAATCCTATATCTTTACAGATCAAAATACAATGGTTCGGCACTTGAAATACTGCCAGGACCCTATTCAAAAACACAAGAAACGCATAACAATCAATCTTAGAAAAGTGACTGATGTACTTGTTGAAAAATGTGCTGGAAGAGTGAAAAAAGACTCATTGTTGTGTGTGAACTGCTGGACACTGATAATGAAAAACCCCACTATACTTAGTACCACTGAAAACAACGAGTCTGAGCAGGATTCAAATGAATCATCTACTATCAGTGGCTTGAGTAACATCTCTTCAATTCAAGATCTGGACAATGACAGTGATTGCTTGATAAAGGAAAATCCTTCAACTTCAGTTGAACCAGTTCTAGCATTTCTGGACCAAACACCAGTTAAAAAAAGTAAGTAATAAATTAATATAATAACTTATACTTTACTACAAGGTCTGTTTGATCTACTATATAGCCAATTATATAGCATTTAAGGTACTATAATTAATATTTAATTACTAATATTCAGATGTGTGAAACCTTTTTTTCTGTTCTTTTCAGAAGGGCTGTCATTAAGCCAGAAAAAGCGCAAGGCTCGTGGTAAGCTATCATCTGCTCAGAAACACCTGAAGGAGAGGCTAGAACTCAGTTATGGTGTTCAAATTACCGAGGAGGTAAGTGATACTTCAAAACCTGAAACTAAATCTGAAAAACATCTAGACAAATTAATGAATGAATTGAAACAGTCATTCCTGGAGAGCAAATGTCACCATCACAAACTACAAATATTGACACACTCACCATACACAATTGAAAAAACAGCTAGTTTCTTTCAAACTACAACATACATGGTGAAAAGAAGCCGTTCACTTAAATCAGAACATGGAATCCTTCCAAAGATTCCACTAATGAGCAAAGGAAAAGTGATATCTGAAGAACACAAAGATATAGTTAGAAGATTCTATGAGTCAGAAGAGGTTAGTCGTATGTGTCCTGGCCAAAAGGATTGCGTGAAAGTTATCAGTGCTGAAGGTGCAAAAACGATTGGTCCTCGGGAATTTAAGAGAGATGTTTGAACTATATAAAAATGATGAAAAGAATCCCAAAATAGGATTTTCCACATTTGCAAAATTACGGCCATCATATTGTGTGCTTGCCGGTAGTGGTGGGACTCATTCTGTCTGTGTCTGCACATACCATCAAAATCCAAAATTGCAGCTGGCTGCATTGGGAGAAAGAGGTCTTTCATACAAGGATCTTATGGATTACAGTGTCTGCAGTACAGAAAGAGAGACTTGCATGATGCAACTTTGCAATGATTGCCCAAGAGAAGAGGGTGTCCTGGATTTTCTTGAGTTACTTGACAGTGTGAAATCAGCTCCAAATGAAATATCTTACAAGCAATGGGTGACTGTTGACCGTTGTACAATGGTTGATAAGGTGGAGCCACTTCATGAATACTTATCATCCCTAAGCATGAAAATATCCTGCATGGTTCGTCATCACTTTGTTGCTCAGCAACAATCACAGTACTTCAAGCAGTTGAAAGAAACACTACCACCTCAGAGTGAGGTAGTTATAGTAGGTGATTTCTCTGAGAATTATTCTTTCATTGTCCAGGATGCTGCCCAAGGGTTTCACTGGGACAATTCACAGTGTACAGTTCACCCTTTTGTCATCTATTATAGATCATCTGCAGACCAGGAACTTAGCCATTTTAGTGTCTGTTTCTTATCTGCATCACTAAAACACAACACTATAATGGTTTACTCATTCATATTGAAGCTTATGACATATGTTAAATTCAGATGCCCACAATTGAAGAAGGTGCACTATTTCTCAGATGGATGTGCTGGCCAATATAAGAACAGATACAACTTCACAAATCTCTGTTACCATGAAGAGGATTTTGGTCTGTCTTGTGAATGGCACTTCTTTGCTACATCCCATGGCAAAAATGCATGTGATGGGATTGGAGGAACAGTGAAAAGAGCTACTGCTCGTGCCAGTTTGCAGAGAACTACAGAGAGGCAAATTCTTACACCAGAACACATGTTTCAGTTTTGTGAAGAAAACTTGAGCAAGAAGATAAATTTTTTCTTTGTAACTACAGCTGATTTGAAAGATGCAGAAGAACGGTTGGAACATCGATTCAAGGATAGTAGGGCTATTCCTGGAACTCAGAAATATCATAGATTTGTTCCCTTAAACAAGGAAGAACTGATGGTGTATCCCATTTCAAGTGGCATTGGAGAAAAGAAAAGAATAAGGAAAAGTCATTTTACTAATGGACCTGCAATGCTTGGTAACCTAAAATGTGTCAAACCAGGAGAGTATGTTGGCTGCATTTATGACATGCAAGTTTGGTATGGAATTGTGGAGGAATATTGTGAAGAGTTTGATGATTTCACTGTGAACTTTCTACATCCCTCTGGGTCATCAGGATCAAGTGCATATTATTATCCATCAAACAAGGATTCATGTGCAGTGCCAGGACATCATATATTAACTGTAATGAGTTGTCCTACCCTAAGAGGAGGCAGCAGAATTCAATACATTTTTCCACAAAAAGAAATTGATGAGAGCATCGAGCATGCAAAAATTGTATTAGGCTAGCACATGAATCCTCTAAGTAGGTCTTCCCCTTTCACTATTATAACTATTATTGCCAGTGTAGATTAGCAGTGAAATACAATTTTACATTTTTTGCCTTTGTTTTTATATCTATAAAAAAATGTAATTTTAATTTCTATAGGTCAAATTATGAGCTTAAGTGTGAAAAATAGGTAGAATTGACGCACAACTTATGAATATGGTGTTCACTTATATGTTAGTTACATGAAAAATACTAACATAAACAAACTTTTTTTTGCTGATTCTAATAGCCAATGCCTATGCCTTCATTTTTTACATTTAAAAAAAAAATTCTCATTTGATACCCCAGAGGTCAAATCGTGACCTCAAATTTTGGTTACAGTGTAACTTTTTTATTTTTCAACCTAGAGTTCTAAAACTTGCACATTTGGATTCCTTGTCGTTTTCTGATTCTAAATATATATACTTTTATATAATTGTGACCATTATTACCCAAGTTATGGGTCGCCAAATGTTAGTGACCTCGCAAGTGACCTCAAATTTCCCGAGGTCATATCTCTTGAACCGTTGGTCGGATTGACCTTATAATTTCAGAAATGGATTCAGGGCCCACAAACTCCCTATAAACCAAATTTCAGCAAAATCTGAGAGATGAGGGTGTTAGGCACTGGTTGATCTGACAGAGAATGACCCAAATATGCTTTCATCAATCTTCACAATAGTTCCAGGACCATTAATTGCAGGCTAATTTTTAAGCTACCTATTACAAACCTCTGAACAAAAAGATTTCCAGTCTATAGATAGCACCATGTGTAGCTAAACCAAGTTAATTTTATGCATATTTTTGGATATAATACTTGGTCAAATAAGTGTTTAAACAGCAAATTTTGCCATGGAGATGTATGAATATGATCCAACCATGTGTGTTTTAATATGGATTAGGGTGGAGCAAAAATGGCCATTTTTTCAACTTTTTCTTAAAAACCAAATGGGTAGTGTGGAAAATGTGCCAAATGGTCTTAAATGAAGGCATGCAAAGTTTGAAACCATTTGGACAAGTCTTTTAGGTGCCCCCAAGACATAGAATTTATGGCTTTGGAAAAAAATTAGGTGATTTCAGTATTTTTAAATTTTTTAAGAAACCCATCCCTTCTTTGTGGTAGCTTGTATTAGGTTCATTGTAAGTCTAATCATCAAATAAAATTTATAGAATGAACAATTTTAATTATCTTGAGGTGCCCCCCCAGGTGCTCAAAGAACCATTATTTTCCATACAGCTCTTTGCTTATTCTGACTTATATAGTATATAAGGTCAGAATAACCCAGAACTCACCACGAGGAGGTGGCTGTATATCGAGTTCCAGCCCAACCACCCAACCTAGCAAGGCACTTCTAATCAGTCATCAACATTGCTAATAAGATGTCAAGAAGTTCTGCTATTATATCTTATGAGTACTGAGACTCAGTGTCAAATTTAGGTATTAGTTTCCTTGAGGCAAGTCTGGCCCCTATGAATCCATCTCTAGATTTCACTCCACAAACAGATGATGATGCCTCAGTTACCAATTTAATTACTCTTTCCACTGCTTGTGTGTGGCAGGGATACTTCTTGATTTCAAACTTGCCTCATTTAGTTAACTGTTTTTCTATTTCACTGTCTGTTAGGCTCATTGTCAAAGGAGGTTCAGTTACTTCAGTTCTTTGCCAATTGATCATCTCGGCATAATCATTGCAGTCAAAATTCAGTTTGGTAATTTTAAAGTGACAAATTTTGCTTTTCTTTTCCTCCCTGGCTTTCTTGATTCTCCGCCATCCAAGCTCTTGTACATATTCCCATTCATCTTGCAGCATTGATAGAAGGATGTTTTCAGGATGAGCGAAATATGTGTTTGTTTGAATAACTGGATGAATTATATTCACAGTTTCTTTTTTCAGAGTTTTTGATAGTTGTATGGTTTTGCAAACATTCCTAGCACCATAGATGACAGATGAATTTGATTTTATCTGAAACTAAATCGGTGCGTACACTTTCATTATGAATTCAACAATGGCAATTAGATTCTCTGTTGGATCTTCTATTGATATATATAAACAGAGTATTTGATTTTTTGCTGTTAACCATCGAGAGAGGGACATCTTTCCTGGATTACGGGGAGGCAAATCTTCAGGAACATTTCCTGTTGAAACCGCTTTATGAATATCATATAGATATTTTTGGTCAGAATTTAATTCCTCTGAATCAATTGGTAAGAATTCTTTCAAAGGGAGCTTGTGACAGTCTTGAAGTTGTTTGCCAATTACACCTGTAAAGCCGCGTGGACCCATTGTTTTTCCATCCAGTTGTTGAATTAAATGATGCAATGGGAGCTCATTTGCATGTAGTTGGCAAACAAACCATTGTAAAGGTTTTTCAAGTTTTCCTTCAAGTAATGTGCAAACACTGCCCTTGGTGCCTGTGTTGCCGGCTGTTCCATCGCATCCAACTACGGTAGTATTTTCAGTCAATATTTTTTTCTTGTCTAGGAATATCAAAATACCTGTAGCTATGTTTTGTGCTGATCCTGTTGTTGGTGAGAAATGGCCAAGAAATTTTGATTCAGGTTTGACAGTAACAGCAATATGTTCTTCAAGAACATTTTTGCGGTAGAATTTGCAACCTTTCTTTTCTGATATAATTGTTGTATCTTTGCGACCATCAAAATAGATACTTTTGATGGCGGTTTCACTTTCTGTTGCTGCCTCTTTTTGTACTATTTCTTTTTTGTGTTTCTTCTCCCGTTATATTTTGCTGCAATCTATGACTTTGGATGAATTTTCTTCAGAAATGATGCCAATATCTTGCAAGATGGAGGTTGATATCAAGGCAGCTGCGTGGTCAGACACTCCTGTTCTATTGCACGCCAGAGCTAAAGCAGGTAAAACTGATTTCTGTTCCGTAAGTTTCTGCTCCTTTTTCTGCCTTTTTTGGGGAGGAATATAATTATCATCACATTCATCAGAGGACATCTCAGTACTTGAGACCGACGTTTCTTCTGATAAATCAACTGCCTCTGGTGTACCTTCTGCTAGGCTTCTCAGGCTGTAGGATTTTCTAATTGCCATTTTTTGTAGCCTTCATGTTTCAATATCTGCTACTTCAATGAACATTTTTCGCTCCGTTCATTGATCCATCAAGAAATCCCATTCTAAAACAGGGACTTTGGAAGCCTTTGTACAAGAGCATCTTTCAAAACACTTGCACTTACATGCAGCAATGTCAAATAATTTCTTAGCTTCATTTTTTAATTTATTTATTTTCTTTATATAACTTTCATTTTCCTGTTGCCCCTTGAATCCTTTTAATATCATTTGATACTTCTTGTGGTGTACTTTTAACATATCCAAAATACATTTCTCTGATAGCACTGGGATAGATGCTTTGGAGTAAATATCAATTATTTTCTTTGTAAGATTCTTCGCAATGACGTCTACAGAAGGATCTTTATTTGAGGGAGGGGGGAGGGACCTACCCCAACAACATTCAGTCCTCCAGCCTTGCTGTCCACAAGCACCGCATAGGAACGTATCCCCTATTAACCTATGTTATAACATCCTCGTGTAGTGATTGTTCACTTAGCGATCAGTTTTTCAGGAATGTAACCCAATCATTAAACAAGAGATACCTGTATATTAATCATGAAAATATAGCTATTATATTAAAAAAAAAATTTCTGACTACCATACATTATAGAAGAAACAAACTTGTACCCTATATAAAGTACTCAAGTTTATGAAAATAAAAAATATGTAGATTTCATGCGAGTTTACTTTTTAATAAAGTAGCTAAGTATGTATTTTGAGGCTTTGCATTTATTATAGAAAAGTAGTCAACTGATGTTTTAAGTTAGCCCAAAGTGAAAATTTAGTAGTGAGAGGGGTTTAAAATGAGCTCAATTTGCAACTGCTAACCCTGAGAAAACAAAAATAAGGAAGTAAAGAAAACATTGCCAAAAGAGAAACTAATACCGTATCTATATAGTATGAATGATACCCCTCTCAATATATTCACATTGTTTGAAATTAATTAATTACAATTCTTTAAAATCCTTATGCCATGAGCATAAATAGTTGCATACCACATTACATCAAAATATAAATAATTTTTCTCGTTACAATATAAAATTAAGGGTATGATTATATTGTAGTGCATCTCTTAAATTATAATTTTTTTTTTAGAAAATAGACTAGTTTTTAAAATGATTGAAAAATTGCTTTCAGTTAGTAAGGGAACATATTTCACAGTAAATATGGTAATTGTAGTATATATGTACGGTATATATTATATACAGTGGAACCTCAATATACGAACTTAATCCGTTCCTGAGGGTTGTTCTGATATCGAATTGTTCGTATATTGAATCAATTTTTCCCATAAGAAATAATGTAAATTGGATTAATCCGTTCCAGACCCCCAAAAGTTACCCCTTACGAAACATTTTTAAGTCAAAATATTGGTTAATTAAACCTGTAAAATAAGACTTACATGCATAAAATCATACATGAAACCTGTAACAACAATAAATAATGCAATATTATACAAATAAATGAAAATTTAACCTGAACTTTACCTTTGCTGAGGAGTGATGATGGCCTAAGTGGAAGCTGGAGAGGAAGGTAGGGTGGAGGAGGGAGATTATTGTTTGGAAGGGGAGTCACCTTCCATAAAAACATCAGGTAAGTCCCCTTCTGGTGTTCTGTCTCTTTTCCGTCTCTTTGCAGTAGCACTAGAAGATGCTGGCGATTCACTAGCACTTGATTTTTTTTCTTTGGTAAAGAACTTGTCCAGAACGCTGGCTGGAGAGAAACTGACCGGCTTCTTTCGGTTTGGATATGAGGGAATAGTTCGTATACAAGGACAATTTTTTCTCGAAAAAGTTGTTCGTATACCGATTTGTTCGAATAGAGATGCGTTCGTATATTGAGGTTCCACTGTACGTATATAAAATTCAGTTTAGCATGTAGCTATAATTTATAATAAAAAATAGAAGCATTAATACTTTAGCTATTAATGAAAATTTCACATGTACAGCAAGTCATTTTTGAGAAATTACTCTACAGAGTGGTACGTGAGAAGTGTAATTTCATGGTCACATAACCTATCTAAATTTATTTGAAATTGGTTACTAATTTGCTTTCTCCACATCTCAAATTAAAAAATTGAGGGATGAGATCATCAGCTGTTTGAGTTGGTTAACTGTCATTTTCAGAGGTGGATGAGGGTGTTTATTCCTACTTTATTTACAGATTATTGGAAAGTGTTGGTGTCCCTCTAAATAATTTGTTTTAGTATGTACTACAAGGTGTACTGTTTGGACTTTTCACTAAAATGTGAAAATGTTACAAAGGAATATGAAGGATACCAAAGAGCAGCAGAGTGGCTGGTCCCTATGAGGCTGTCTATTTAAGAAGGAAGGTTAAAAGATGTAAGAAAATTTAAAGACGAGTGAAAGTTTTAAAGTAAAACGGAGACAAGAGGTTGACGGGTAGTAATGAATTGATAAGAGAAAATATTGAAGTTGATGGTGACGATTCTTGAGTTTTGCTGAATAGGACAAAAGGAATTTTGTTTGGATGGATGTGCCTATATAGACTCTGTCTCTGAACACTCTAGATAGTAAAGTTTTACCTAAATTGGTCTTAATTATATCTCTACCCATTATTTTGTCAGTTAAAATGCATGCAAGAACCCCAGCTATTTAAAAGATTTCCCTTATTCACGAGTCATAAAATGATGTTAATTATATATCCATCCATTGGATTCTCTACAAACTAAACTTAACCTTACTACTGCTTCTTAAAACTATTTGAAGTACCTCTATTTAACATTGTAGTTGGCAAATTATTCCAAAAATCAACTATCCTGAAACTGAAGAAATATTTACATAAATCTAATCTACAAGTCATCATCTCAATTTTTTTATTGTGATCCCATAATTGTATTGGCACTTTCCAATGAAAATAATTTTTTTTCCATCTACCCTATCTATTCCTGCAAATATTTTGTATATCATATACAGGGCTGTGGAGTTGGCACATAAAAAACTGACTCCGACTCCTCAATTTTTTGTCTATCCGACTCCGACTCCTCAATTTTTTGTCTATCCGACTCCGACTCCTCAATTTTTTGTCTATCCGACTCCGACTCCTCAATTTTTTGTCTATCCGACTCCGACTCCTCAATTTTTTGTCTATCCGACTCCGACTCCTCAATTTTTTGTCTATCCGACTCCGACTCCTCAATTTTTTGTCTATCCGACTCCGACTCCTCAATTTTTTGTCTATCCGACTCCGAAGGTATATTAATTCTAAATCTGCTATGATGATAATTACACAAGAGGCATTTCATCACCACCACGTGAATCATCATCATCTGTGGTCATTGTTACAGTAACTTTGTCTGTAGTAAAGTATCTTGTAAGTGGTGCTTGTCGTTCAGTAGATTTCTGATCTTTTGTTAACTTTGAAGTAGTTGCAAGGTTTTTATTACTATCTTTCTGAATGACAACTAAAATTTTGGGATGGAAACGCTGCAAATGTCTTTTCAAATTTGATGCTCTGGTTGGTGCATTTTTATCAGAGCCAGTAAAACCACTGATTTTTGCTTCACATAATTTTTCATCATCATCATCTTCTATCATACACTGACACACAAAATGTTTCCCATCTGTGGTTATTGTAAAATATTCAAAAACTGCAGACTTTGTTAGAAGTGTCTTTGCCCATTGTGAAAGGGGTTTTAGACTTGAAAGTTAAAAACTTATGAAATTTAGAAAGAACTCGAAATTAAATAAGCATTAAAAATAAAAAATATTATCTGAAAAGAAAAAATGAATTAATGGCATTAGTGTCTGAAATGGAAAACATTGTGTTTATTATTTAAGTGGTTTAACCACCATAGCTGCCAGTGATATCACACACAAAAACATTTTATTAAAATTTATATTGAGGTTGGAGTCGGTACATTTTTACCGACTCCGACTCCAGCACCACCAAAATTGCTTCCAACTCTCCGACTCCACAGCCCTGATTAATAGAATTGAAAATAATAGTTTATTATTTAAATAAGTTCTTACCTTTAAAACCAAAGGGCTCCTGACTCCTGAAGGTAGTGTGGAGGCAGTGAAATACAGTAATATGCACTGTAATATTTATATACACTAGTTAATTAATTAACACTAATTTTGTCTTTATCTCAAAGATCAAACCAATATGTATTGCTTAAAGCATCTCATACACTAACACTGGCTGACCACATACTCTTTGGATTAACTGTGTTTGGATTAGTGAGGTTTCACCATAATTACTTCTAGATCTTTTTCCTTATTTACAGCCTCCAACCCATTTCATACTCAAATTCTCTGTTGTTTCATCCTATATGAAGAACCTTACATTTCTGGCAATTAAATTGTATTTACCATTTCTCTGCCCAGGCTGTAAATTGTAACCTATAGCTACTGGTACCCATTATCTTTTTGACTGATCTAGCTAGCTTTGTGTCATCTGCAAACTTTGTTGTTGTTGTTGAAATTTTGTTATCTAACCCAACCTCCAAATTATTTAAGTAATAAATAGTAAGGGTCCAAGGACTGATGATCTCTGAGGAACCCCTGTATGCACTTCTTGCCAGTTGGACTTATGCTCGTTTAGTATGGTAACACTATTTACTATCCCATAACCACTCCTCTACCCAATTCAAAATCTGCCCTCCAATCCCATGTTGGTTTTAACTTGTACAAAAGTCTTCTGTGAAAAACTCTATCCAAAGCTTTACCAAAATCTAAATAAATTTCAGTACTGTATCTTCCTCTTGGTCTACATGGTCAGTGACATGCTCTGAGCACACTAAAAGATGTTAAAAATGACATGCTAGATCTAAATTCATGTTGTGAATCTAATACAGTAAAATCCTGATATAACAAACTCTTTTAATGGAATTCACATATGACACCAAAATCTCTATTGGGCTTTTTTGGATATAATGGACAGTTATCTATTATATCTGGAAAATGTGCATCCTTCAAAATCTTCAGTAATCTCCCCCTCCTCCACCCTCAAGACCATTCTATTAGCTGTTTGCTCTCCAATACCGTAAGCTTGTAAGTAGCTACAGTATTATTTGATGTCTTTTAATGTATTTACATGCATATGATATGATTTCTTTTAATGTATTTACATGCATATAATGTCTTTGATTGTGTTTTCTGTGTACATTTTTATGAATATTTCCATAAAGGAGGGTGACTGAAATGAATTAATAAATTACAGTATAACACTGTTTCTATCAAATTCTTGATTTTGATATATGACATGTTTTCAGGAACCAATTAATTTGTTAAAGCAAGGACTGACTGTATAAAGTAATTTTTATCTGAATAAAAGCTTTTAAATAATTGTACAATAAATGTACAGTATATAAATAATAATGCATGTAAAATAATATATAACAAGAATAAATAGTAAAAACTTAAAAAAAAACAATTTAATACAAACTTTCACTCCAGAGGAGTGTGAGGAGGACTAATTGATATGAGGTACTCAATGTGATAGTGACAAGTCCACCATGGTCCCAAAAATCCATATCCTATGGTACCAGAAAGGTCTATCCATTGTCTATCATAATACACAGTCTTCATATGGTAGGCTTGTCTTTATCACCTGGTAATTTTCCATTGTTTTAGAGGGGAGTGGTGGACCATGTGCGTGAGTTTTAAAACTTTAATGCACGTTTTCTTGAAACAAATTTGGTGTGCTTGTCACTGTTGTACAGAGTGCCTCATATAAAATAAACAGTTGTACAAGGGACATGCTACTGGGCATGTTGCTACCAACTGTAAATGCTAAAGTATTGCACATACTGCACTTATACAGTAAGTTTATTTCAATATTAAATCAATCCTTAAAGTTTCCAAAGCAGTATTATGTTAATTGCAATAATACTTTAATGTAATATGTTTTATGTTAATACAAGAAGTCCCTGAGTTACATGGATCCATAAATACATGGATACATGAGCATGATCTGATCATGAGAAAAGATCCAATGCCATCAGCATCTGCAGAATCTGAGCCACAAATTATTGAATAAATATTAGTTTTCTTAATATGTACAGTACCTATTATGTTTTTATATGTACTGTATTGAATAAATTTTCATTTTCTTAACATTTTGTTTTTATAAACCCTACTTTTTTAGCCTTAACTAGCCATAGAAATGAACGTATGTCACAAAATATATCATATTTAGCAGTGTTGGACTTACACAGTTTTCAACTTAATGGTGGTGATTGGAATGAATTAACAGTGTAAGTTGGGGACTTAACTGTATTAGAAGTTATAATTAATACGTAATTTACTTGGGGACTTGTATGTGTGGCAGTGATGTAACAGGTCACATGTGGGCATTTATAATTATTGTAAGTGCATGTACACTAAGAGCCTTTATTCTGGACTTACAATTGCTTGTGAAAAAGTGTTAATTTTTTAGTATTTACCACACTTATAAAAAATTCATACTGATCTATCTTTGAATCTGAGCTCATGCAGATCAAAAAAAGGGTAGTGAAATGTCCTTGGCCTATCCCTGAATTCATGCAAGTCAGGGGAGGTCAGCCCTGTAAAACCTAAAGCTTAAGGGCCAAATTAAATAAAATAAATAGTCCAGCTTCACAATTTTTGTCATTGTAAAACCAATGTAGCTATTTATTTTATTATTGTTAAAGGTTAAGGGATCATTGTATTCTTAAATATTGTAGGTAGAAAAACAAAATGGCTGATAATGATAAAATATAAAGTTATTGTCCTAAAATAGTTTTGTGGTTTTCTGTTGCCACTGACCTTGAAGTTGGTTGGCCAGAGCCTCACTTTGCTCAACCCCTAGGTACACCTCCAGCTGTGGAGGTGTACCTAGGGGTTGAGCAAAGTGAGGCTCTGCAGGTTTCTCCTGAAAATTTTTGCATTTTAAGAAGAGATTTCATTCAGTCTGGTAGATTTTTTGACACTATTTGAACCATTTTTGATACATCCAATAGAGATTTTTATCAGATGTCAAGTGTAATGTGAAATAGAATGCATTGTCATTCATTATTAGTGTTATGTGTGATTAATATCTCTGCTATGAAGCTGCCATGCTGTCAGCGCCCTTTATGATGTAAGGAGTATTTCATTGTAGTGAAGGGGTTAATGGATACTAATGAATGTGTTAAGCCCAAATAGGAAAATAGTGCAAAATGTATACTATTAAATAGGCTAACACTTCGGCTAAAATTGGCAGTAGGCAAAGTGACTAAGCATAGTAGGGAATTCTTACTAATATTAAAGGTGTCTCTAAGTATGGTCCAAAGAACATGTCCAAGACAGTTGGAATAAAATTTACCATACCATGGAGTACAACTACAAGTGTATTAGAATTATAAGTAACTAAAACCCTGCTAATTCATGACCCTTGGGTCTCTGGCTTAATGAAATTACTGAAGATTACGACGGCACAAAAAATTATGAATCAGGAAATAGTGGGGATTTAGTGTATTTATGGTACTGTAGGGCTAGGTGAGAATCATGATAATTGATTGGCAGGTATAAAAATTGTGATTATCATCAGTCATTTTAGGTATGATAATCAAGAAATGCACAAAACATGCATTGAAGCAGAAAATCAGTTTTTATACTTGAGAAGAAATTAACAATGTATTTGATATTAGTGCTACATCCTATATACTATTGAGATAAAATGTGTCTGTGTGTGTCTGTCCGCTTTCTTCGGAACCATGCACAGACTAAATGGCACATCGGAAAATTCTGCAACCACCACCAACTGATAGCCCATGAGCTGCTGATATGCTCTGTGAAGTTTCCTGGTCCTAGATCAGGGTTGGCAAAAAACCCAACCCAACTGGGTTTTTGGTTTTTTGATAGGTTCAAAATTTTTTTTAGAAAGGTTCGATAATTATGTAGTGCCTAATATATCTATTATTTTATTAATTTATCTCTAATCTACAATACATATTAAAAAGACATCTTTATTTCACAAAGTTGAGAGATGATAATGACATATTAGAATTTTCTCCATTTTAATTTTAGATCTTTCCTTTATTTCTTAATAGCAGATTTCAGCTTTATTTAGACCTAACTCAAATTTAAATTTTTAAGATGCCAAACTCAGAGTTATAGAGGTGGGAGATCTAAAGCTAGCGAATGGGATGAAGTGACTTTATTAAGTGATCAGCCTACTAGAGTACTATGCAATTATTGCAAAGAAAGTATCACTCAAAAAATTGAGTGTGTGAAACATCATCTAGAGAAATGCAGTAAAAGAAAAGTGGAATGTTTTGAAAATGAGGCAAGAGGTATGCCGAGACTCTAATTTGAAGCATCATTTGAAACTGATTCACTTCCTCCAACTTTGGCTTCTGGCAAAGATGATTCAAAGATTATAAGTGAAAATGTGCCTGAAATGAGTGACACCAGTGCAGGTTCTTCATCATCCACATTCTGTCATTCAACACCAATAAAGCATAAAAGGCAAAGATCAATTACACCATTTGTGGTAAGAATGACTGTGGACCAAAAGGAAGAATTAGATTTACAAGTTGCGAGGTTCTTTTTTTCATCTAACATACCCTTCAATGTTTTAGAAAATAAAGAATTTATAAAATTAATCAAAGGTCTAAGATCAGGATATGAACCACCAAACAGGAAAAGGTTGGCATCTGATCCGTTAATAAAAGTTAATGATGAAGTAATCTATAAATGAAGAATGACCTTAATCTTGATGATTGTACCATTACCCTTATACAAGATGGCTGGAGTTCAGTATGGTAGGTAATGATCCTATTATTGCGCACAGTATTCATAATGGAAAAAGCCATATTTGATTTCAGCAGTAGATGCTGGAAGTACAAAAAAGACAGCAGAATATTGTGCTGGGTTTTTGGGTACCAACCTTGTCCTAGATCACAATTACTGGGTCTGAAGGCCCCAGCACTGTGATAAAACTACAGAAAAGAACGCAGCTGTGAAAATCTTGAGCTTCACATTGTGTGACATATACTGCTACCCACCCGGGGGTAATGGCATTTTTAAAAATTTTGTAGCTGGATTACAGTGCTACCTGCCTGGAGGGCCACGTTGTATAATGGTCATGAGCGATAGTGAGCTACCACTTGTTTGATACTAATTTGCTAGACTGATTTTCAGAAACTGCCAGATTGGGACTCAAAATTGCTAGATTTTGTTTGTGTATCACTATTATAGGAAGCTAATAATAAATAGTAAATAACTATCAAACTAATCACTATTAAAATTTACATTTAGAACTTCACAATATATACTCATAAATTCACAATCTAGATATGTAAATCATGTCTCTACTGTAGCTATATACAATTCCAATATATTATATTACTATATAAATTTTAGTGTTGCTGCGGGGAGAACAATGAAATAACTAGAATATTGTAACTTGGCTACTTCTTGATGACGGGAAAAGGGAAGGTCCCGGGCGGTGAAGTTTTTCTCACCTCCACTGACTGTCACTAAGGGGCAAACGAGACTCCCACACTGCTGAACCAAGAAATGGACTCTACCCACCAGCTATTCCAAAGATTAACAGTGTGCCTGAGTCGGGTCCACTTGAGAACCTGGAAAGCCCTGGCTTCAGGAAAGGTGTGTGCAATGTACACCCAGCAATACTTGGACTTCAACCAAATACGGGCGTACACAAGCAAGCAAGCAAGATTTTAGCAGACTGATCGTGAAGTAAACCAAATGTGGCTGGATGAGAAAAGCAGATATTACCCTCTGAATTGTTTAATAAAGAGAATCTGGAGGTATTGTCAATTCAAGGACCCTGGGCTTGTCACAAGGAAATCCTTGAAAGTAACGACCCCAGTCTATAAGGACAAAGGCTGAAAAAAACTAGTTGGTAGAATTCTAAGGGTTTATTAGCAATTAACTTGAATTATTTACAAGAGCTAGGATGGGTTATGAGCTCGAGTCTAAACATGGCTTAAGATCAAGAAACAGAATCCAAAAACCCTGAAAGGGTATGCTATACAATGGTGCTTACAATTACAATGACAAAAAATATTGGACAACAAAAATGGAATTTCCAGAAGATAAAAAAATTTAACCTATGCTAGAATGGTACAATTAGACAACATAGTAGAACTCACTGGACCTAACATCCTTAAGCTAGACTTGAGGTCAATCCACTTGCACCTATCTATTATAGTTAAGCCATGGAGAAGCAAAACCTGAAGCTATTAGTCCTAGCAATACCTTAACCTGCACACCATTATGCACAGGCAATGTCCATTATCACAAGGCACTCTGTTTTTCTTGAATTTTCTTTTTCTTAACAAATTGAGTTGGCAGGCTAGAACTTCCACAAGCGCAAGCCAATTGTGACTGAAAAATGATCCTTTTTCTAAACATTGAAGGCAAAATTTACTGATACTAGAATCAAAAACAAGATCAAAATGGATCTAAACAAAACTACTGAGCTAGTCAGGCATTAAGCAAAACTAACTCTGTCAACATGGGGGTTACATAGTGGCCAATCCTGAAACAAGAAGAAAATAAAATGTTAGTCAAGACAACCCCACTACAGTGTAATTAGAGATTATTTATCATGATGATAATTGCCACCCATTCACTGATGATTATCATTGTGAGCCATTAATAGTGTTATCACCTAGCCCTAATTTATGGATAAAACAGACTTTCTCTTTTAATGGACAGGTGGTCTCCCCAATTAGTCCATTATATAGGGGGTTTACTACTAAGTTGTTACTCATCTGTGAGTCTGGATGGTATGCTTTATTTTATCAAGAACTTTTCTAATGAGTGATGTCAGACTAAATGACTCATAGTTACCTGATTCTGTCATTTTTTTCTTAAAAATAGGTAACACATTAGCCCTTTTCCAATCTTTGGGTAGTTCTGCATACTGCAATGATCTGTCAATCTCTTCCAGACAATCCTTCCTCCCCTCTCCCCTTAAGTATCCTGGCACAGATATTATCAGGACTCCTTTGCCTTGTTAGGTTTTAATTTACTAATTATTTCAAAGACATCTTTTTAGGACTAATTCTATCTATCCTTAATTATTGATGCATTATGGTACTTTCTAAAAGGCCCAATACCAGCAGAGACTACAATTATGCTTGATTAGGTGGTAATTTTAGATTGGTTAGTTACTTCACCCACGACCAAATTTGGCCAATCAGGATCTTTGTAACAAATTTTAACTGAAAAACTGGTCTCTGCAAAACTTAATATTTACCAATTTAAGCTGAAAATTTTTTTGGATTACTTGTAGCTAAATTTATTTCTTATTTTCTTTTACCATCTTAATTCATTCCTCATATGTCAAAACCTTCCTAAGTCTTTCTCTGTACTATACTTTTTAAAAGTTTGAGAAGCTTTCTTTATATTTCTAATCATCACCCTCATCATCTTTATCTCCCTACTCCACCACACTTTCTTCATATTTTTACCATTTCTTATTGGCCTAAAAGGTATGCATGATGCTTGAATGTTACCTACAATACATTTAAACTCATCCTGCATCTTGTATGCATTTTCATTTGAAAAGCCATCCCTCTAGTTTACCAACCCTATTAAAGTATGGTCACCCACAACACTCCCGAGTTTCCCTGCCTCGTAGTCCTAACTGCACTTGCATTACAAACCACTTGCTACTTAAACACCCTATCTACTGAAGTGTATACCATCCATTGCATACAACTTTGTCACCATAAAACTTATCCCAGTTACAGTAAACAAACTGTTATCTGACCTCCAGATAACTAACTTGTCCAATTATCTGACTTTTCCAATATAAGTTAAGATTAGTTCATTTTTGGCTATCTAATCTTTGTAGTTCATGAGATGGTCACCATGGGAGCTGTATCTGTTGTCTGTATGTGTGCTCAGGTTGCTTCTTGTTGGATGGTTAGTGTCCTTTTCACTGTAATTCTGACCAAAATTAATAAAAAAAATATATACTGTAACAGCAATGTGTAGTTTTAACAGAACTAAAGAATGAACCAAGAAAGCAGCTGTTGGATAAGCAGTAATGCTTGTTCAAATGTTTATTTGCCCCAATGTTGCCTCTCTTTACTATCACTAATATAATGGACACTGCTCTTCTGAACACTCTAACTGCATACTTCCTTCTTTAAGGAGAGCATGCAGTGCTAGACTTACAACACATTCTAATTCCTTTTCTATCCAGCTCTCTAATGGAAGGGTTAATTGGTATTCTCAATCCTTCCTCTATTAACCAGTGAACTCTGGAGCAACCTTCCTCAATTCATCTTTCCCCCTGTCTATAACCTCAAATCTTTCAAATGCAGTGACTGTCCTGGCATCTTGAAGACTTTGGACCTTGATTTTGGTTCTCTTCTATGGGGAAGGCATTTTTGCAGGCATAAAAAAAAGGCAGTGATCTGCCCATGACATACTTTGGGACAATAAGGATGACTTGTCCATTCAGGTTAGGTGGTGGTTTTAGGTTTTATGCATAAAAAAAAAGAAAATCCATCCAAGTGTCTAACTTTTTTGGATATCCAAAAGTCTCCAGGTTCCATTAGGGTTAGGTAACAGGTTGTTTACTGTATAAAAAAAAAAAAATGCAGAATGCAAGGCACTTTCTCTCTGTTCAGGCTTATAACTGTAGATAACTGCAACACCAACATTACACTCTTGGAAGAATGCCAGAAATAACATGCCTTTTACAACATGCTTTCATCTTACCAATTGGCTCCTATATCAAGCAAATACTTCCTAACCTGTTTTTTCCTATATCATTTACACCCACATGCCCCACAGCCATGGCTTCCTCTCGAGATCCTGCTATTATCCTGTCATACAATTTTCTTTTATGCAGAAAGGAGGAGCCAAGGGCAAATGCCTGCAAAAATGCCCCCCTCATACAGGAAGAAGAAAGCCAGAATAAAGCTTCAAGGTTTTTGAGATGCCTGGACACTCTGAAAGATTGGAGGTCACAGATGGAGGGAAAGATGGATTGAGGAAGGTTGTTCCAGAGTTGACTGGTTGAATGTATGAAAGATTGAAAATGCTGATTAGCCCTTGTGTTAGAAAGTTGGACAGAAGAGGAATGAGAATGTGTCAAGAGTCTGGTACTGCATGCTTTCCGTAATTTAATCCTACGTTATCCCCATGGGGTGTTTCAACACTCGTAAAATATTAAAAATCTTGTCATTTAGAGATGGCAACATTAATGCCTTTCCTCTTTCTGGTAGCTTCCTGAATCTGGCCTGAGAGTAAAAATAAAAATTAAAAATATATAAAAAAAATATTTTTCATTTGGGGTGTCTGGACACCCCATGGTATTAACTATTTTTCAACTCGGAACAGTACTGATGTAAGGGTTAAGGAATTAAATTACTGCATGCCTGCCTCCTCCTCTAATAAAGGAGGAGGCATCCAGTTAGAGTGTTTGGAAGAGCAGTGTTCATTATAGTTAGTGATAGTGAAGAGAGGGGGATTGAAGATAGTCAGCAAGTGGTGAGGAATTGATGACATGAAAAGCCTTTGATTCCACCCAGTTAAGTAGAGCTGTGTGGGTTGTCACTCCACACATGAGAAGCATACGGTACTCCATAAAGGGGTGGACAAGACCTTTGTACAGAGACAGCAACTGAGTAGAGGTGAAGAAACTGTGAGGCTGGTACAACATACCTAACCTCTTAGAAGCTTTCTCAGAAAGTGTATGTAATCATTCCAGGAAAAAGAAACACCAAGAAAGTTAAGAGAAGAGGAAGGAATGAGTTGTGTATTGTTGAAGATAAGGAGATAGATGTGTGGAAGATTGTGATGAGTAGACAGATGATGAAAGTTTTTGAAGCATTGAGGGCCACGAGGTTTTTTCTCACCTAATCAGAGATAGAAAGATCAGAGGTTAGGTGCACCGTAGATTTCCTACGTGAAACACAGAATGACTGTGAAGAGGGTGGGGAAGTAAAGATTGGAATCATCAGTATAAAAAGGACAGGACAGGAAGTGTGTGTCTGTTTTTTACTTCAGCACCAGGCAATTATTTCTTCCTCTGTCTCCCCAAAAAAAAACCAAGTACTTCACCTGAGAATCTCCCAACATCTACCACTTCAGGTCCTTGCTCCTCATCTAAAGCACTGAATCTGTTGCTGCAAGCATTACAGTTGTCTCAGGCTCTCTAGGTAACTTCAACTTGATTCTCCCTTGATTAACCACCCTCCATCCCTGTTTCTCCATCAGTCCTAGGCCTATCATTATTTTCTTCTACACCTAACCCCACCTGGACATGTGTCCAACCTAGGTGATCCTATTACCCTGCCTTCTCTTAAACCTAGCATGAATCTCCTCTCAACTTTTTAAATCTCTCCAGTCAGCATATTAACTTTCTTCACATCTGCACCAAACTTTAGCCTGTCTTGTTTTCTTTCTAAGTAAAACATTCTCACTTATCACCTTGCAGAGTTTACCAGCATCTACAGTACCATCTTTCCTGTTCCAAAAATTTGTTAAACAAAAAAAAAAAAAAAATATTGGAATGAAAATAAGAACATGAAATGTTCTTATCCATTAAAAATAAAAGTTACTGGAACACTGTTCCATCATGTTCTGCCAGAAAATGGCTAATATTAATTTTGGGGATAACATATTTCAATGATCTACTTGTTATGCTTTGGGACAATTGGTGACTCTTCCATCCAGGTTAGGTGGTTTAGTTATTTCCTACATCAACATTTGGGCCAGTCAGAGCTCAAAAAAACAGGTGGATAAAATTTCAAGATGCTAAATACATTTCAGACACAGGCACTAATTTCTAACCTAACAGCTTACCTAATCTAACATAGTCTAACCTATGTAACATAATTTATTACCAAGCTGTTATGAACTCTCTCTGCACTACCTCTAGCATCTGGAATTATACCAGATGCACCAAATATTTGGTAACTATTTGGTATTTGGCGGATTTGGTTACTTTATAACTTTATAAGATATTCAGGATTTGGCATTTTTACCAAATATTCAATACTGAATAATTATTAATTATTTCAAATTTTTTATTTTACCAGATTTTGCTGGAATAGGTTCGTAACTTCACTTGAGATTACAGGCATACCTCGCTTTACGACGCCTCATTTTACGAATCCCCGGGTTTACGAATTTTATTTTACACTAAATACAAAATTAAATAAACAAATTTAAAAGGTAAAAATAATTATCTCACGCAAGCATATACAATGCGTAATGTGGTAATCGCTTCAGAAGCATCGTGCTTGCGTTTGTTCGCTCTGGCGCGTTCACGCACCTTGGTGTCTGGGAATGCATCAGTTTATATGTCTGCTTTGACATGGTGAAGAACTATCAAACGAAGATCTTATTGCCATGCAAGATCAGGTAACACTTGAAGAGGAAGAGGCCCCTGAGACTGAAATCCCTGATCATTCATTAACTCTCAAAGGACTCGCTGAAGCATTTCATCATTTAGATAAAGCCCTCGACATTTTTCAGGCACAAGATCCCAATTTCGAACGAAGTGAAAAAGTTGCTGCTAGTTTAAAAAATGCTACTGCCTGTTACCGCAAAATTTACAGAGAAAAGAAAGTCTTGTTCAAAACAGACAACTTTGGATTCATTTTTCAAGCGTCCTCCATCCACGACTGCGTCTACAAGTGTGTCTACAAGCGCATCTACAAGCATTCTAGGAACAAACCATTGTTTGCTGCATAAACTTGTTTTATTACCTTTTCTTGCGATTTTTATATAATTTTGTATGTAAAATTTTGTTCTGAAAACGTAACCCTTGATTATAACATTAAGTCTATGAGAAATAATGCTCTGCTTTACGAAGTTTCGCTTTACGGACGCTCTCTAGGAACGAATTAATTTGTAAACTGAGGCATGCCTGTATAGTTAAATTGGTGTAAACCTAACATGACATTTGATACATCTGTATAAAATGGAAGGGTTGGAAGATTTTATTAGAACCTTTTATAATACCAAAATAGAGATTTTGTTACATATTTCTGAAGTGATTAATTGGAAGGATTGAATATTACCTTCCATTCTAAAGATATGAAAGTTTCATTGAAACATTATTATACAGTATAATAATAACCATTCAGGAGGGGTAGGAACTGGCACAGTGCTGAAGCTAACTAATGCAACTCATTGCTCTAACTCTGTATATAATTACCAGCATCAGGGTTTGAACCCTCAACCTCGGCGCATTCACTTTGTTAATAGGGAAATGGTGTTACTGACAGTATAAAATAAAAATGCTTTGCTACATTGGTTGCTAGCTAATCTGTCTGATCTAAATCCATGTTGTGAATCTAATACTTGGATGATGTCCTTTATTATTTTCTTTATTGACAAATGAAGTTTTGGGGGTGGGGGGTGAGATATCAATTAACTCCTGAAAGCTTAGCCATAGTTTTCTTTTGAGAATTTATATAATCATCTGTATTTGTATACTTCATTTAGTACTTCCAGCAAAAATTTTAAATTAAATATTAGGTTAAAGGTTTCAGTACATACATAATGTATATTATGGGGCAGGACTTTTGGGACACCCTGTAGCTATATATAAAATGATGCAACATTTTTGTGGGGGGCAGGTGTCTGTTTTTACCTTTTTAACCTCATTGATGTTCCATGTGACTAGGAAATTTCGCCGCAAACATTTTCGGCGTAGGAAAATTCGCCGCAAACATTTTCGCTGTAAGACAAATTCGCCGTAAAAATTTAAAAAAATAATCAATGGATGATAAAGGGTATTATATAAGCATTAAAAAGGCAAGTCTTTATTCAATGGTAAAAGTCAGTGATAAAACTTCTTAAAAATAATGTAATGAGGTCATTTAAAAAGTGTGCAAATTCCAAGCGATGCTGCGTAAATAATTTACTTTTTGCTGCGGATTGTATCGAAGCACTTGTCGCTGAAGTCTTGCATTAATATCGCTACACTTTTTCTTCATCTCTGCTTTGTCTCCTCGATCTGCATCACACTTTTTCTTCTTCGCTAAACTCTCTTCCTTCATCAAATTGGTTATGAGTTTCCAGATACTTGGATGCATGTTAGTAATAGAGCTTTGTATTGCATTGTGGAAGCCTTCTATACTGTTGTTCGTTCTCGGCATATTATTATGAGTTCTTTCGACAACATTCCACAATTCTATAGGAAATGTTGGCTCCATTCTTCGCCTTCGCGCGCCTCGGCCTCGTTCTCCTCCTATATAGTGAGTTTCAAAGCAAGATAAGGAATTTATTTAAGAAATTTATTTAACCAAACTATCACGATTTAACTTAACCAATCGTCAATGCCGTACAGTATAAAGAATCTTAATTGTGGTAGACTGCTCGAAGCTAGGTAGACCGCACACTTAACCAGCACCGGCTATTATAAGGGTTCAGTTAAACTTTTTTTTTAATTTTAATTTTATTTTATTTACGGCGAAATGTCCTTACGGTGAATTTGTCTTATGGCAAAAATGTTTACGGCGAATTTTCCGGTTACGGTTCCATGTTGTTGGTCTCTCTTCACACAAAGGTTAAGCTGACCAGTGGCCCTGCCTCTAGACCTGGGCTGGTGGAGGAGCGAGTTGCTTTCTTGCGCTCTCCATTGCACATAGCCAGGTACACCTGCTCATCTGGTACTGTCCTGAGCCAGGTGTCTAGTCTTCTCTTGAAGACTTTAACTTTGACCCCTGTAACATTTCTGAAGTCCTTTGGAAGCTGGTTAAAAAGTTGTGGCCCCCTGACAACCAAGTTATTTTCCTTCATTCACTGTTGAAGAGGTCCCTTGTTGGGCCTTTAATTTGGGAACACTACACATTCTGCCTTTCCTATTTTCCAGCATTGTTTGATCTGTAATTGGGTTTAGTTTGAGGTTTGGTACCACTTTTTTTATAATTTTCAATATGTAGATTATGGTGTACCTCCCTCTTATTCTTTCCAGGGAGTACAAATTTAGTTTACGTAGTCTTTCCCAGTAGTTGAGCTCTGCAGCCATTAATCTTTGCTGTGAAGTGTGTGCGAGTTTCTTCTAGTCTATTAGTTTCTTCCTTTTTATATGAGGATGTCAAGACTGAGTAGTGTTTGTTTTGGTATAATCATTGTTTTTAGCAGGGGAATCATTACTGTCCTGTCCCTTTTTTTTTTTTTTTTTTTAATGTCCTTAGTACCTGTTCCGCAACTCTTTTTACTTTATTTATTGCTATCTGATTTTGTCTCAAATTTGGCATCATCGGTCATTATAACCCCCAAATCCATCACTTTTGTGCTTCTCTGAATTTCCTGTCTGTATGGAGCATAATGTACAGTCTAAGTTCCTCATTTCTACCATATCTCAAGAGCTGAAATTTCTCTGTGTTAAATGTCATGTTGTCTTCAGACCATTTGTATATTTTGTTCGTGTCCTTCTGCAAGGCCTTCACTTCATTTGCATCACTGATTTTTCTGCTGATCTTTGTATTGTCTGCAAAGGATGTTACTCCACTGTTGCTCTTTACTTCACTGTCTATGTCTGTTAGCATGATAATGAACAGGAGTGGGTCCAGTACTATACCTTGTGGTACTGAGCTGCGTACTTCTGATGATACCGGTATACTTTGAATTTTGATGACCTGTAGACATTCTCTGAGGAAGTTGTGGCTCCATTTTCCCACTTTGCCTGTTATTCCCATATTTATTTTGCTGAGAAGTAATTTTATTGAAGTTATAACTATTTTTTTGACATAGGCCCTATCTTAAGAGAGCATATGAACTCTTCCTGTTGAATATATGGGATGTCTAAGAAATAATGATGCCAAAACAATTCATGCTTTTTGTTAATAATATAGGTATAGCTGTACACTATATATGATTATTTACATTTCCAAACTCTCCGAGTTTAGAACAGACACATAACCAGTATTAGTCATTTATTATGCTTATTCAACACTTGAACTCCATAAGAGTGTTAGCAAGATGCTGTTGTGGATTGGATACGGTGACCTCTTTCTTTGGTGGAGTTCTCCTGACTGTTGGGTTTGTCAAGATACACAATTTTAACATAACCCCATAGATAAAAGTTCAAAAGGGTTAAGTCGGGTGATTGAGGTGGCCATACTATCAGTTCACCTTGGCCTATCCAATGCTGAGGAAAAGTTGTGAAAAGCAACAGCATAGTGGGAAGTCGCCTCATCTTGTTGAAAGAGTACTTCTTGTCATCTTCAACAGTTGGAGAAGAAAAAATGTCTGCAGTGTATTCACTAGACCCATGTAGTAGCTCTTTAGCAACCAAATCCACTTCACCCAGCACAACTCCCTCGAATGTACATTACTTCCTATATACAAGTTTATATAAGTGGAACTAGCATAGCTGAACACGAGTATGCAATCAAAGTAGCAATGAAAGCAATGTAGTGTTGAAACGTGTGTTGTACACATTCAACCATCCAGTTGACTGGAATTCTTCCTCACTGATGTAAGAATCTTCATCTCTCTTCTCTCAAAGAATTCATAATTGAATTCACCTTTATAAAACATCTTCCTAACTCAGGGGCGCATTTACAGTGTGCGGGGCCTTGGGCAAACTATTTCTCGGGATGTATTATTTTAGTGTGTTAACCCTTTAATGCCCAGTGTGTGAAATTTTCATCGTTAACTTTGGAAGCAATTTTAGACCTTATTTATAAGGTTATAAGGACGATTTTTGCATCAACTGATTCCGCCTACTTTTCGACTTAATTTGGGTATGAAAGGGTTAATTAATGAATGACAATATTTTGTAATGCACGTAACAGATATATTTTCTCTAAAGTCATCGGTCAGCACTTGTGGCTACAAACCAATGTCATTAATTGCACGTCCTGAAGCTGGTGGGCCTGCTGAACGCACTGACGTAGACGGGTCTTCTGAAGACGCAGCTGCTGATGTAGCGGAGGCAACTGGTGGGCCTGCTGAAGGGGTTGACGTAGACGAGTCTCCTGAAAATGCAGCTGCTGGGCTTGCTGAACGCACTGACGTAGACGCGTCTTCTGAAAACGCAGCTGCTGAAGTAGCGGAGGCAGCTGGTGGGCCTGCTGAAGGGGCTGACTTAGTTGCTGATGATTTAACCCACTTAGTCAGTTTCGGCACCGTCGCAAGAAACTTCTCTGCGCTTCTTATCCTTACGCTTTTTACTACCGGGTTTATATTTCCTACTTCGATCCCGGTCACGGCTCGTTATAAGAACACAAATCATCTGCAACAGAAACAAGTAGAAGTAGTAGTAAGTTAGTAACAACATTAGAAATGATTAACACTAACAAGAAGAACAAATTAAACACCATCAAAGCGGATATTAGAATGCCTGATGCCATGCCGCCTGCCTGAAAAAGTAAAACTCGTCGCGGATGGCAAATACGTGACGTTTAATTTTTTTTCAATTGAAATTTGCGGGGCTCATCGGGCGCGGGGCCTTGGACATTTGCCCGCTGCGCCACCCCCTAAATGAGGCCCTGTCCTTACTTCAATTAGTCCCTTACCTTTTACCCCATTAACAAGATTTTTAAAAACATTATATTTAATTTCATCTGACAAAGCGTCACCAAACTGCCTTAAGAGATTGTCCTTTCAATCTCTTCTGCAGTTACTATTTTATTTATGTTTTTCATATTGTGAAAACTTATTATGTATCTTTCAGTTGTATTGTTATTATTACTTGCTCTTCTGTTATCCTTCAATGTCCATTTGTACCATTACTATTATATTTTATCTTATATTTTATTATTTTCACTACCCTACTGTATCAATATTCTAATATTGTTGTTTCCCATTGCGCATATATATATATTTTTTTTTTTGCAGTAGGGTATCCCTTAGTTCCCTTATCACTTTTGCTCGCACTTCCCTTTTAAATTGACCTTTTTTACGATCTCCTTTCATTTTGTTTGTTATATACGGTACCTCATTCGTCAGTCACTCTTTTTATATTACCATTATTTTATAATTGTTATTATTACTATTTTTATTATTAACATTAGTATTCTTATCTTTTACATTTTTCTAATACGTGCGCCCCTTTCAATTTTCTATTTCCGGTCTTCCTTAATCTCCTCCGTCACTCCCTCTTCTAAATCCCCCCATCCCCTTCGGTCACACCTTCCCTGTATATATTGACCCGTCTCAATACCCTCTTCAGTCGCACCTGATGAAGACCTTAGTGTAGGTCGCGAAAGCTCTTGCTCTAATAAATTAATTTTCATAGTGTGTCTTTAGTCCGAAAATTCAATTTGTGGTAATTGAGATTAATTATTTACTGAAATAAATTTCAAATATTGACTAACCACGAGTTGGCTTCTGTACAAAATGCGTGAGAAAATTATCATTAAAACACTCGATAAATAAACTGCCCTCGCTTTTATTCTGTTAATGAATCCCAGTTTATATTAGTTAGCCTAGAACCTAGATAGTCTACACTTACTTACTATTTAGGTTTTAGAACTGGATTAGCCTATATCTATCATGGTTTCATCTATTTGTTCAATTTGATTTGGAGGCTCAGACTTCATGATTGTAGATTTTAACGATTACTGAAGACGCTCCATCCGCGTATTCGCTGGGGTTGAGGTTCGAATTCCACTTTCGTTGGCAAAATGGGTAGCTTGTAGCTCCGTTTTATCAACACTTTATTAACCTAACCTATGGCTGACGAAGTGTGATGCTCTCCTCGAAGGTTTAGTGAAGTTGAACAGTGTGCGAGTAACACGAGTCGTAATTTCACTGAGTGATACTTTTTCCCTTCTCTTTTCCAGAATGGAATGGGTGGAAATAATCGAACCCAGTTCCCGCAACATCATGTATGCCAATTTGACGACTGGTCAGTGCGTGTGGGAACCGCCGCCTCATGTCTCAGTGTAAGTTATAAGTTAAGATGAACCATATTTTAGATTAACAAAGATCGCTAACTCCGTATTGCGGTTACTTTGTGTTTTTTTAGTATTCCAAAATTAATATAAATTTCTCTCGTAACTTGGGAGTGAGGATACGGAGACCTTCATTTGTGTTTCGAGAGGGTAGCGTTTAAGTGCTAGAAAGGATACAGAAGTTTTTGCTTCGAAGATAACTTGAATATTTATTCGTTATCTCCCTTGGAAAAAGGAATAAGAGATTCAATTGGCAATTTCTGTTCCACTACAAACGGAACGGAATTCGTGAGTAAAATGATTACGTTAATATCTAAAACTGTTGAATAAAGAATAACATTTTTGTAAGCAAGTTTTTATATACACACAGTATATACTACACATGAACACGCGTGATTTTGCATAATTAAATTAACCTTCAAGATTCAAACCCGTGACCACCTCTGACTAGAAGCACTACATAATTAACTAATATTGAGAGAGGTCTTTTCCATAGTACAATTTGCTTAGTAACCAACCGTTGTTAAGAACATTTCGAACGAAAGGTAAAAATATTTGCGATGAATTTTTAGCCGTTAGTACAACCATTGTACAAATAGGTCTATCACAAATTTTAGTTATTTATTAGTTAAAAATGAATAATTTCTTATGTCCATAGCAATGTCTGGTTGCTAGGCACAACCTAACCCTATTTTGTGTCGTACATATTTTGTAGTCTGTGCTCGGAGTCGCGGATGCTAGCTACTACCGAGGTACGACAGGGTTAAAAGTTCACAACCTGGCGAGTTCTTTTGCCAAGGAAAGGAAAGGAAATACGACGCTTTTGCGTCCAGATGTATTGCGAGTGCCAACCTCCCCTGACACTCGAGCCAACGGCTCTGGTATAACACGGATCCCATAAATGAAAATACCACTTGTGATCGCATGAAAATGTTGGGTTTTCTCTTTCGGAGTGCTTACAAAATATGAGCCGGCTACGCAAGCTGTAAGAAGTCGGCGAGTTGTGTGAACTTTTAACTTGTACAGGGTGTTCGGAAAGTCACTGTGTACTTATATTTATTTATTCCGCAATGATTTTGACGGACTCTGCAGCATAGAGTCAGAAATATCCAACAGCTTCTCCTCGGATAGTTTTGATGGTCTCCCACTACGTTCGGCGTCTTCCACTGAACCTGTTTCACGGAATTTGTCGATAAGTTTACAAACTGTATTGCGATGTGGAAGAGCTGTACCTGGGAATTTATCAGTAAACTGCTGCCGCACTAAATCTGTGTATCGACCACCTTCTCGAAACACGTATTCGACAAGAAAGACACGTTCCTCAATTGTAAGAACCATGCCCTCACAACAACTGAATCTGAAATATAAAAAAAACATTAATTATATAAGTGCACAGTGACTTTCCGAACACCCTGTATACTATAATGAAACCGATGTATGAAGATAATGCTTTATTTTACAAATCGATTAATTTTGATTGCGAAGAGGAACCCTCATCAGGATAGACAATAAAAGAAAGTAGTTGGAAATGTGATTGATTTTAACAGTATTGAACACCACCACTACGCCTTCCATGGCGTAGTGTTCACTTATCTCAAGATCACTCCCTTTTTTTTTTTTTTTTTTTTTTTCCTGATGAGAATTCCTTCTCGGAGTCAAAATTGATTTTTGAAGACAACTTTTAGTTCGTCTGCGGTTATTGCAATATATATATATATATGGTGGCGTAGGGGTTGCGTCGCTGACTACGAATCCATCGGCCCCAGGATCGAAACCGGGTGACGGCTGGCGACGCGCAGCAAAACCCAGCTGTCCATCCTTCCACGCAATTAAAAAAAAAAAAAAAATTGGTTGCAGATAAATAGATAGCCTGGATAAGACGCTGGGCTGCTGGTGAGACGTGGTTCTGATTCCTCATTAAACTGTGGGTCTAAGGTGGAGTGACAAGCTTAATCTTCCGTTAGAATGAACAATTTGGGCGGAAACAAAACCAAGGTTAACCAAGGTATATATATATATATATGTGTGTGTGTACGTATACACACACACACACACACACACACATATATATATATATATATATATATATATACACCTTGGTTAACCTTGGTCCCACTATTGATCGATAGACAAAAGTTTACTTGGTAGTTTTAAAACACCCACTAATAATAAATATATGTGTATATATATATATATATTATTATATGTATAGGGTGGGTGTTTTAAAACTACCAAGTAAACTTTTGTCTATCGATCAATAGTGGGACGTTGTGAACAATGTGTTCAAGTTGAAGGAAGACACTTTGAACATCTAAAATAAACAGTTATTGTTGCTGGTATTTGAAATAAAATTGTTAAATAGCGCATAATTTTTTAGATATTGCGTTCATATAAAAGTTTACCAGGTAATTTTAGAACACCTGTATGTACTAGTGCGTGTGTATATATATGTTACAGGGAGTCTGTGTAACGGGATTTCATGAAATCCTTAAAATGTTTAGGGATTTTATGCAAGGTTAAGTCGTGATATTTTCGTTAAACCTACGGGGAAAATTATTGAATGCCTGGTTCGGGCACACACACACACACACACACCACACACACACACACACACACAACACCACACACACACACACACACACACATATATATATATATATATATATATATATATATATATATAGGGTGTAACAAAAGTCCGTTCTCATTGGGAAATAACAGAATTGAACGAGAAAATAGTTTTAACTGTACATTACCAAACAATTCAATCAACTTACCAATTAATCCAGTATATGCTCGTTGCTCCAGTAACGATAATTGTGGCGATTCACTGTTCCATTTAAATGAAAACAACCCTCGTCGCTAAATAAAATATAGGAAAAGATTTCCCTATGAGAACTGACTTTTGTTACACCCTGTATATATCTACACGAGGGTCGGTACGAAAGTAATGCCTCATATTTTTCAGTTTGTAAATACAATAAGGCATTTTCGTACCGCCCCTAGTATATATATATATATATATATATATATATATATATATATATATATATATATATATATATAAATAAATAATATAATAATGCACACACGAGAAAGAGAGTTGTGAATTGTTTAATGTTTAATATATGACCCTCGTTCGTCAATTCTTTCATTGAGTCTTATTGGCGCTAAATGTGCGTGATAGTGGCAAATTATTGTTGGAGTTTGGCGAATCCCCTCCCAACCTGCTATTACGCACTTACCCCACTTCTTACTCGGGTTTTGAAACCGCCGTTCTTGTGGGATGTGTCCCATAAGCTTGAGGCATTGCTGGCTTGCCTTAAAATTGCTTTCGTAGGACTGAAGCATCTTTGCTTAATCCTCAGAAGTCCAATTTTAGTGTTTTATTGTCCATTCAAGTCTTCGTACAACTTTAACTCAGACAACCAAGTAATTTTTTCTTGCTTTGCAATCTTTGAGTCCATCTTCTTCGAATCTTCTAACTGTTTGAGAAGAAAGAACAGTTCCAGTTGCTTTCTGCGGGTCATGACGAAAGTCAGATGTTTTTCTTCGGTGTCCGAAGGAGCGGTGTTTTCAATGTTTGCCTTCATGGACCGCCGTCAACCTTTTCCATCCAATGCATGATTCGCTATTTTGAGATTTTGTTGTTTGGAACCTTTTGATTGTGGAGCATTTTAGTTTTTTGGTAATAGCACATTACGAAAGTCCGTGAGAGAAGCTTTATGAGCTCTCTCCTCCCTGGGGAATTTCCCCGTTTTTGGCATTCTTTGCATGATTTCGAATTAACACAACGTGCAGTAAAGAATTACGCTTTAAATATCTTCAGGTTATACAAAACCTGGAAATCAAATGACATTCAATTCCATGTTCGTTGATACCTTGGCTCAATGGTCCTTTTGGAGATTAAATTTCAATCAAAGATTAATGATATCCCGCGTTTTCTCTTCGCTCTTTTTATAATACATTAATGTAATAAATCCTTTAACCTCGATCAAATATAGTCTCAATATTAGGTCATTTTAATAGGTGCTGAATACCTTGTTGAAGGTTGCAGCGGTGGGAAGCCTAACTTCCTTTATAGGATCTCAATATGTTACCCATTTGCGAATCATTCATGTATTTGAATTTGTTTCCCCTTCCCCGGTCCTCCATACCCACGTGCCAACGCCATTTTCCTCCTCTGTTGAGATGCTGCCACATTTTGTTGTTCAGACATTGTTCGCTCTCTTATCAAGCAATGCAGTCGACAATGTCCTTCGGTATGGGTTGGGTACGATTCGATGCGACCCAACTCGATGTGGCCGACTCGATGTCAGGACAACTCGATGTGATATCCCTAAGGGATATTTTCGTTAGTTTTAACGAAAATATCACAACTTAACCTAACCAATCGTCAAGGGCGTACAGTTGACCTAACCGGGCATTCAGTTAACCCACATTAAATATATAAAGAAAATGAAATCGACTTGGCTTGACATCGAGTTGGGTCGTATCGAGTCGGCCACGTCGAATTGTCCCTGCCCCTTCGGTATAGTGTAACTTTTCATTAAGAACAAAAGATTCAGTGCAGATAGAAGACTCGTAAGTATTATGTTTTTCTCTCAAGTTTGGCTTCATAGCTAGTTCGTTTTCTCATTGTATCAGTTTCTCGGAGACAGTAGCACCGAATCTCATGATTTTGTGTATATACGAGGGTAATTCAATAAGTATCCACACTTCTTATTTTCACAATTTTATTTTCACATCTGATAGATTATAAACACATCACTTCTCAACATAATCTCTCTGTTTCTCAATACACTTAGTCCAGCGATCAAGCTTCCTAATGCCATCACAAAATGTTTTTGGCTGTGTGCGTAGCCAGTCATGCACCGCCTCCTCCAGGTCATCATCGGCTTGGAATCGCTGACCTCTCAAAGCGTCTTTTAGTGGTCCAAACAGGTGCCAGGTCTGGACTGTAGGCTGGATGGTCGAGAACTTCAAATTTAAGTTCTTGAAGTCTGTAGCGGTGTCAGGGCGTGCATTGTCGTGTAACAGAATAACACCTTCCGACACTTTCCCTCTCCGTTTTGTGCGAATTGCTTGCTTTAACTCATTCCGAAGCATGTCAGAATACGATGCACTTGTTACTGTAGTTCCACTCTAGATAATGTTCAAGGATAGGGCCTCTTGTATCCCAAAACAATGTTAGCATAAATTTACCTGCTGACGGCTGCGCTTTGAACTTCCTTGCAACGGTAGATGTTGGATGCTTCCATTGCGTGCCCTGTCGTTTGCTTTCTGGTTCATAGTGATGGATCCAGGTTTCATCTCCAGTGATAATGCGCTCCAAGAAGTTTTCACCTTCATTATGATACCGCGCCAAAAGACTAGAGCAGACGTCCATACGATTACGCTTGTGCTCTTCTGTCAACTGTTTGGGCACCCATCTTGCACAAACCTTGTGAAAGGCAAGAATGTCATAAACTATCGAATAGGCTGACCCTTGACTGATGTCCAATGAAGATGCAATTTCTTTTATTGTTACTCTTCTGTCATCGAAAATCATGGCTCTGGCTTCTTCCTGCTTGTCACCACTGGGTTGACGGTCATCCTGAGCGCGACCCCAGCGCTCAGGGGTCGTCGAGCGCGACGGTCGTCCTGAGCATCTGTCACACATGTCCGACATTCCTTGAACATTTGAATCCACTGGTACACACTTCGTCGTGGTAACGCATTATTCCCATACTGAGCACATAAACGCGTGTGAATTTCAGCTCCTTTCACACCTTCTGCCCACAAAAAACGAACCACGGATCTCTCTTCTTCCAGAGTACAAATTGAAAGCGGCGCAGTCATGCTCGCTACTCGTATGGTATATGGCAGCTACGAGTAGCCTAAATAAGCCTATACTGTTGCTAGCCTAAATAAGCCTATACTGTTGCTAGCCTAAATAAGCCTATACTGTTGCTAGCCTAAATAAGCCTATACTGTTGCTAGCCTAAATAAGCCTATACTGTTGCTAGCCTAAATAAGCCTATACTGTTGCTAGCCTAAATAAGCCTATACTGTTGCTAGCCTAAATAAGCCTATACTGTTGCTAGCCTAAATAAGCCTATACTGTTGCTAGCCTAAATAAGCCTATACTGTTGCTAGCCTAAATAAGCCTATACTGTTGCTAGCCTAAATAAGCCTATACTGTTGCTAGCCTAAATAAGCATATACTGTTGCTAGCCTAAATAAGCCTATACTGTTGCTAGCCTAAATAAGCCTGTACTGTTGCTAGCCTAAATAAGCCTATACTGTTGCTAGCCTAAATAAGCCTGTACTGTTGCTAGCCTAAATAAGCCTGTACTGTTGCTAGCCTAAATAAGCCTGTACTGTTGCTAGCCTAAATAAGCCTGTACTGTTGCTAGCCTAAATAAGCCTGTACTGTTGCTAGCCTAAATAAGCCTGTACTGTTGCTAGCCTAAATAAGCCTGTACTGTTGCTAGCCTAAATAAGCCTGTACTGTTGCTAGCCTAAATAAGCCTGTACTGTTGCTAGCCTAAATAAGCCTGTACTGTTGCTAGCCTAAATAAGCCTGTACTGTTGCTAGCCTAAATAAGCCTATATTATATAATATACTATATTATCACTAAAATAAAGTGCGAATACTTATTGAAGTACCTCGTATATATCAGGGTTCATACATACCTGCAAAAATATCAGGATTTTTTGAGAATATCAGGAGAATACAAAATATTTATGAAATATTTAGGACTTAATTATTTGTAAATATTTTATAAATAACTTAACTATAAATTAATTTAAAATGTTAATATAAAATAATTTAACAAAAACAAGCACGATTTGTTTTACATTATATAAAACTCGTGCATTTTGTTATCTAGTATTAATTTTCTCAGCCTGCCATGGGATTTTTGCATACGTTTTTTAAGTAGTTATAACAAGCAGTAGCTCGCTATCGCTCGCGACCGTTGTACAACTTGGCCCTCTCGCTGCCGGGTAGCACTGTGACATATACTGCTATATACGCCATTACCCCACCCCTCTCCCCCATTACCCCACCCCTCTCCCCCATTACCCCACCCCTCTCCCCCATTACCCCACCCCTCTCCCCCACTACCCCACCCCTCTCCCCCACCCACACAAGTAAAAAACTCCATTATCCCCACCCCCCTCCCCCACTACCCCGGGCGAGTAGCACTGTGATATATACTACAGTATGTGTGAAGCTCAAGATTTTCACGGCTGCGTTCTTTTCTGTAGTTTTATCGCGGTGCTGGGGCCTTCGGACCCAATAATTGTGACCTAGGACCGGGAAACTTGACAGAGCACATCGGCTGATCGGCAGCTCATAACTATCAGTTAGTGGTGGTTGCAGAATTTTCCGATGTGCCGTTTAGGCTGTGCACGGTTCCGAAGAAAGCGGACAAACACATACAGGGGTTGGACAAAATAATATGAACACCTTGATAAATGGCGGTTTTTATTCTTAATATGGAGTTGGTCCTCCTTTAGCGGCAATAACAGCTGCAATGCGTCGGGGAATTGATTCATACAGCTTTTGGACAGTGGCTAGAGGATTCCTGAGCCATTCTTCGGGCAAACCCTGCTCCAGTTCCTCCAAAGACGCCGGCGGTGGGAATCGGCTTCTGACCTGCTGCTCCAACTGACACCACAGATGCTCGATAATGTTAAGATCCGGGGATTGTGGAGGCCAATCCAAGCGTTCTACTTCCCTAACATGCTCTTCAAACCAGTTTTTAACGACCCCAGCGGTGTGGATTGGTGCATTATCATCCTGGAAGACGGCGCCGCCATTGGGAAACAGCGTTTGGACCATGGGATGGACCTGGTTAACCCTACCATGCAGTACTACAGCTGGGCCAAGAGTATTCCACGATATTGCTGCCCAAACCATCACAGATCCGCCTCCATGCTTAACGGTTGGGGTCAGGCAGTCGGGGTCATAAGCATCTTTAGGCTGTCTCCAGACGTAAACTCGACCGGAACATGGAAATAGCGTAAAGGAGGATTCGTCGGAGTAGACTACATTCTTCCACCGGTCCATTGACCAATTCTTATGGTCATTACACCATTTTCTGCGCCGCTCAATGTTGATGTGCGAAAGGAAGGGTTTGGCAATTGCAGCCCTCCATTGGTATCCAGCTCCATGGAGCTCGCGACGTACAGTTTTGGTCGATACCGGGCTTGCAAGATGCTGGTTAAGCTCTGCAGTCACTTTTGGAGCTGTGGTCTTACGGTTCTTTGTCACAATGCGCTTTAGCACCCGGCGGTCTCGATCACACAGCTTCTTCTTGCGTCCACTATTGCATTTGTCGGTGCTTGTCTTTCCATGGTTTTGGTATGCAGACATGACCATAGAGACATTTCCTCTGGATACATTGAACATCTGAGCGGTTTTCGTCACCGATGCACCAGCCATCCGCGCTCCGACAATTTGCCCTCTTTGGAAGTCTGACAGGTCTTTCATAACTGCTAATTCATAATTCACTCAGATCTGTAAAAACAACGTGAGGGTTATAACATGACGTATACACTCTCTGTTACGCATTTAAATAGGTTTGCCAGTCATTTGACCGTTTACTTTGTGTCTGAGCAGTCCGTAAAGATAACCGGTGAAATCGGCGGGTGTTCATATTATTTTGTCTAACCCCTGTAGACACACAGACACATTTTAGCTCAATAGTATATAGGATAAAAATTAGGTTTTTGATTGTGTTATATGAAATGTGAATTTTTTTTACACTTTTTATGCAATTTTTATATTTTTATATATATTTATATATCAGGGGATCAGATCTGAAATATTGGGATTATCAGGAAACTTTTATTCTTGGACCTGTGTATGAACCCTGTGGTTTTATTCATCATATATATATATATATATATATTACACATACACCTTTCAACCTTTCAAAGGTTCCGTGCGATGATTCCTCATTTCATTATTTTCCAAGTGTAAATAATGGTGTATCTCTCTCTCTCTCTCTCTCTCTCTGGCTGTGAAGTTTCTCCGAATCCCTTCTAGTTGTCTGTCTTCTTTTTTATATGGGGATGTTAGGACCGAGCAGTATTCCAATTTAGGTATGATCATTGTTTTCAGTAGAAGAATAATCATATTCCTATCCCTTCGTTTAAAGGTTCTCAATATTTGCCCCGTTATTCTCTCTGCTCTGTTTACTGCTATCTTATTTTGTGTTTCAAATTTCGCATCATCAGTCATTACAACCCCTAAATCTTTTGCTTTAGAATTTCTCTGAATTTCCTGTCCATTTGGGGTATAATATTCCATGGATTTTAGGTCCTCCCTTTTTCCTTACCGTAACAGTTGAAATTTCTCTGTGTTAAACTTCATATTGTTGTCTTCCGTCCACTTGTAGATTCTGTTCATGTCGGTTTGTAGAGATCCTATATCTTCTGAGTTTCTTATTTTTCTACCGATCTTTGTGTCATCTTCTGAGTTTCTTATTTTTCTACCGATCTTTGTGTCATCGGCAAAGGATGAGGGGCTCAGCGATTGCATCTTGCAGTTTTTGATCAGTGTGGCATTCCATTTGTCGGGTCCTGGTTGAGTGTGCTTTTCGTTTCCCTATAGCTTGTGTAATATAATCTGTCGTAAAGTCGAAGTCCGTTATACTTTCCCCTTGTAGTTCTTCTTCAAAGAACGCTTTTCTGTCACATATGTTTGTTAGTTTTTGGGAAAATGGAAGATGATCGTACTGAGCTCTTAATATTTCACATACTTCCGTTAGATCATCAGATAAAGCACTATTCTCGTTTTTCAGAAGTCCGATAGTCGCACATGGTTTTTCAACTTTCTTTTTGCAAAATTATCAAATACTTTGAGTTAACCTTTATCGCTTCTATAGCGTCGTCGTCGTCTTTTTCTGTATGCTTCTCAATTAGTTCCTGTATGACGTCATCGATACTCTGCAGTTTATCATTTAATATTTTCCTGTTGTTGTTGTTCTTGCAGTTACTTAATTTTGCAGTCACTCTTTTTCTCTTTCGGAACAATGACCTCTCTTGTCTCTCGAACCTACTTCTCTTTCCTCTTTGTTGTATTTTTGGGATATGTCTTTCCACAATTTTCAGCATCTCTTCCGTTGTTTTGGCCTCGAAAATGGTTTTCCAATCTATTACTTCCATGCTGGATGCAACATCTTCCCAGTTTATAGCTTTGGAGTGAAAATTAAAAATTTCGAATTTACACACACACACACACACACACACACACACACACACACACACACACAGAGTATATCAGAAATGCAACCTTGTTACCGTAGTTCGAGTGGCATGAAGTAATAGACTTACAGTATAATTTAATAGCATTACCAAAATAGGAGTTTGATATTTAATTGATTTCCTATTTTTGTAAAGGTTAAAGTGCTTTACTTCATATCAAGTTTAATAATAATAGAATCTGTTGATAATTTCTACGTCTTTTATTTCTTTATTTGATAAATTGGGATTGATTAAATACATTTACGATTAAATGTTTTATACTCTTTTTAAATGTTACTTCTGTTTTGAAAAAATGTCCACGTATCACCACAGTACACGTTGAGAGACCAAAAGGACTCTGGTTACAAATTAAATGCGACTTCACGTAAATAAGTTAAATTTAATACAAAATTCTGCAAATACATTCGATGTGAATAGAAATTTGAGGATTTTTGTTTATTTTACCTTATGAATTGAAGGTAAATGCAAATTCCATTACGGTGCTTTCGCTTCACGAGAGTAACCTATATAATAGCTTAGTTATAATGCATTATCTCTGCTTAAGTAACCTTTATAATCTTGATAAGAATTGGAATTCAATCGTAGGATTAGTCTCCAGTTGATCTAAAATCGAAATTGTCCTCTATCAAGTACGACTTGAATCATTGGAGAGATGTATTACGACAGTCACCCTCACCAGACTGCGGCTTCAGACAAAAATGCGCCGCCTCTGCATGTTTCGCGCGTTGGATAATTTCGTGAAATTTGAAATGCGGGTCAGTACATCATCTAAACTCGAAGGACAGGCACCCGTCGAACTACAGAACAGACATAACGTCGTTTAACGTAAGAACTCGAGCAATGGCCTTTAATATCAAACGTAGTAAAAACCCCATAACGTCAGAACCCTTTTGATATAAAAGTCTATTAAATTTTGTATTTAGCTTATCAAAAACAGATGATTCGTAGTGTAATATATATATATATATATGTATATATATAATGTATATGGGAGGGTGTAATAACTGCCTAAGGGCAAAATCCCGAATGAAATAAAAATAACTAGTGGTCCGCTGGTCACGTGCTCAGTCATTTTCAGGTTTCTGTATTTATGCTCGTGCATTTTAGGGCTTTTTGGATCTTGCTAATTCTCTTTAATTTCTTTTAACTGCTGTTCGGTTTACGCATGCGCACCCTAATAGCTAGAGACACGTTGAGACTTGTATACACAATTTGAAGCTGCCACTCGCGTATTCTTCGCCGTTGAAAGGACAGATGGTGTGCCACTGTGCCAGCCACATAGTTCATGTATGGGGGGGAGGCTAGGTTGGGAAGGGTGGGGTTGGGGGAAGATTGTGAGGGAAGAGTTTAATGGGATGGGAAGAGCGAGAAGAGCAGTTTAATTCTGACGCAGGTTCTGGGTGGGTGAAAATGGTGGTGCGATTCGAGGAGCGTCCGAGGGCTGAACGTTGTTGGATCCGCTTACCCGCACACCTCGTCAACTTTTAAATTATTTATCGTTTGAATTGGTCTGATCGTAAAGAGCGAAAAAGATTGGGTCATTTAGTGACTAAATAGGATTCTGTTCCCCCTTAATCGCGACTCGCGGGGGAAATTTTTCCGTTTTGTAATTGAAAATAACCGACGTTCGTTGGTTTTGGGTTTTTAAAGAATTAAGACAAACATTTTTTTGCTGTATTAATGGAAGAAGAGAAGGTGGAGAATTTGCTACAGTTTTGGACCTAAAAGATTACTGATTAACAAATGGACAAAATGTTTAACAAATCGCCGTATCCGCGCGAGTGCCAAATTAAAAAGTGAGATTATTATTATTGTCGTATAAACTTTGTGCCTGTAGAAAGCGGTCTAATAAATAATAATAAAAAAAAAACCAGTAAAATCCCACAACTCAAAAAACGATGTTTGTTATCGCTTTATCGATTAAATATCGTTCAATAATTTGGTTTTTAAAATACATAAAAAAACCCCCGTTTTAAGTTTTTTTTTTTTTTTTGGTGAAATTTTGGGGCGGATTTCTCAAGCCCCAACCCTGTTTAATTGCTGGACTACTTTAGAAATTTTATGTACTCGTAAAATTTCGATCTGTGGTGGTTTTTTAAAAAGTCCATCCTTTTACGAAATAGAAAACGCTTCGTTTGTGCTACTTAAATATGTATTGTTTACGGATTATTCATTATTGGTTTGGCGACTACGTAAAACTGTAGGTCCCCCGTCATGGAGACCCTGCCTATTAGTATTTATTTAATTTTTTTTTATGGGATTGTTTAAATTCCTTCGCAATATCTAAGGTCATATGGCGGAGGGAACCTATAGCTTTACGTGGGATCCGAACCACTGGTCGCTACCCAGATCCAAAGTTGCTGATCGACGGGAAGCGGTGTAACGACATTCGCCACAACGTAGCCCGCGTATTTACTAGTATTTCGTGCACTTAATTTGGGTTTTTCCTCGTAGGCCTTTGTAGTGATGTAGTTATAGGTTACTTTGTTTAGTTCTCTAACGTGTGGTAGCCTCTTTAGTCTTTAGTCATTACCCATTCTATTAATATGAATAGAGAAGGCCCAAGTACATAATTACGGAGGGATACCCATGTGGCACTGAATCAGTTGATTAGGGCCTATTTAGTTAGGTGCCGTGAAAGAGAGTATTCCAAATCCTTGAATGTGAAACTTTTACTTCTTATCAAATAACCCGCTTGATCTTATTACGGTCTTCGGGCTATCCTACTTTTACCGTACGCCTGCGGTAAAGATTTTCCCTCTCGCATGATTTGAGATAGTTTTTATTCGTCATTATGGAGCAATCTCTACGATGAAGAATGTAGTCTACATTACATAAATCGTAGGTACAACGCTGGATATATTGTATTTATTTGGCGGTTAGTCTCGCATTGCAAATTAAGGTAGAGAAGGCCTCAACTGAACAATTGTATCGCACTATTTCATTTACGAATTTAACGTGTGGTAGGCCTAAGGCGTATAGAGAATAGTCCTGTTTTTAAGTCGTGAAGACTAAATAATGGAGTAGGAGGCCAACAGATTATTAAAATGAATTGATTTACAATTGAACGCCAAACCTCGTTCCTCCGTTTACGAGTTTGATTTCAGAGGTGTAAATGTAAAGGGCTTTAAATTGAGACCAGATTTGTATGTGCTCTCTCATTAGCATTTTGTAGGCCTAATTTGCTGAATGGGATGTCGCTGATTTTTAGTCGTTGGAGTTCAGTTAGGAAATGTGTCTTAGAACGTGCCTTTTTATGTTTTTGAAGGGCTACTACTTTGCGGGGTTAAGTGACGTTTAGGTTTATTAAATAACTGGATAGGTGACCGTCCTCGGCGTTCAGATGATGTAGTTGCTCTTCGATGGTTTGGAGCACACCGCACACGTAAAGCTTGTAGGTCCCCTCTGTTACATTACTTTTAAAGTTACGAACGAATTTAAACAATCCTCAAACATGATGAGGCCTGAAATGGCTCCGGACACTGTCAGTAGACAGCCACACTCTTGTTTTGCTGGTCAGTTTGAACTTTGTCGTGAAAAGTATCTTCACACACACACACACTTATTTTTGCTTCTATTTGTGTGTTGAGAACAATGCGTAGGTGGTAGACGTGCGATACAGCTTCAATAACGGCTGCTCGTCTGGTAACCATTTTAAGCATTAACAAATTTGAAGTCACGAGTATTTTGGTTCTTCGCTGGCCAGCCATTGAAGGAAGCACTCGCCCTACTGACCTGTGCAGGTCCGTCCGTGGCCGGTCGGCGGCTCCAGGGAAGCTTTTATGACCATATATCGAACCAATATGTTCGTTCGTTTTCTCGGCCTTGTTTCCTCTTTCGAAGGAAACGCAAATTAAATCTCGTGTTCGCCTTGTAGCCTCTCCACCTCTCGTCCTCCTCGCCTTAAACTTATCCTATTTTTGGACTGAAACGCTATCTTCTCGCTTTGTCACCCCCCAACCCTTCTCACCCCTTTTCTAGGGACTGCTTCGGCAGGCAGGTGAATGTTTTGGATTGTTTACGAATTAAAATTCATTTGCTTATTCACAAAGTCTAACCATCTGTAATGCAGTGATTAACTTAAATGGTCATAATAACTAATTACAGAAATAGAATATTACGGGTTTCATTCCCATGAAAGCCTACACAGTAATGAAGACGAGTTTTTGCAAAGGATGTGTTTACATTGATAGGCCTATACGAGTTCGCTCGCCTACCTAATCGTTGGTCCTATCTAACATCTAAACCTAAAATTGAACGCTAAATTTCTATTAACTTCCGTACTAATGCGTTTAGAACTCATAAGTTTTGGCAGCACGTATTACCTATAAGTGCTTTGGGGCCTAAACCATGAAATAGGCCTGTAGCATATTCATTTTCTGATGAACTCGGGCTGTAATATCTGGCGAACACTGCTGAAAGTTTTCAGGAAGGTTCGAACGGTTAAAAAGTTGAATGCAATTTTGTCTTGAGGGTTGGTTGTTTTTCGAAAGGTAAATTTTTATTAAATATAATAAGTCATTCGGTGGATCTGCTTTATGAAAGTTAAATATTTCATCTTTCTTTAGTTGTTGGCTGTTGGCGGATGTAACGTTTTTGCCTGTGAATGAGTTTTGTTTAGGAAACATCACTTGACCAATATGACAGGAAGACAGACCGAAAAAAAAAATTCTAAACAAAATATATTGCCTAGTTGAATACATTTAAAAAATGCGACATTTGATATAGGCTATATTCGATGTACGAATGAAAGGAACATTCACTAATTAGAATACCCGTTGTTAAGATGTTCACATTTATTAGCTATTTTGTTCTGATATTTATTATACTTATTTAAATACAGTAATCAGAAAATCAGGTTAACAATCATTTTTCTGCTACTGTAATGTAGGCCTTTTTATTTTAAGATTAAGTAGGTTCTGTGTCGGCCAGAGAAGCGAGGAGTTAAACCTAAGCCTACTTGAAAAAAAATTAACCCTTTCGTTCGTGATTAATTTTTAGAGCGAAAAGTACAAGATTTATCGTTATTCAAAACCAAATATTTTAGTAACTAGTCAGTAGTCACTTGCATTACACACTTTCGGATTCAATTTCCGACAACTAAACTAAACATATAAACATGTAGTTACTAGTTTGTAGAAGTATTTGGGAAAAAAATTGCATTTTAGTACGATTTATATTAATATTTCTGGTGAGATTACAATCCCACTGGTACTCAAAGTGAAGCCCATGGAACGCATACGTTCAGTCGTGTTTAAAATATCATTGCCGTACGTAGAAACTTGGGTTGGGTCGTGTGGGCTACTTTGGTTGCTCTGTGGATAGTTGTATGTTAGTTGGCTGATTTGAGATTGATGTTTTGCGCAATTTTATTATGAAATATAGTTCATGACTTGGATAACTTCGATAGGCCCTGGTGCCTTCATGATTTCCAAATGAAATGTAATTTAAAAACTGTTGAGTAAAATTGGATATTTGGGTAGGCCTTTTATCGTGCCGATGTATGAAAAGAGTAGGCCTAATTTCGCCTAAGGCAAGACCTAGTCATAGACAGTAGGCGCAAGTTAGCAGACTTGACCACCATAAGTTAATCTGGGTTAAATCCTGAACAAGAGCAATAAATTTAAATTTATAATTTAACGGCACGAGCTGTACCAGATTTAAAGTCGCGAATATTCAGCAGTCGAGTCCAATTGATTCTAGAGGTATTACTTTATCCGAGCGACATGAGGCACCTTTATCTGATGTCCGAGCCTGACATCGGTGCCACGAGGTGCCGTCAACTTCACATAACGATAGTAAAGTTTCTGGACCCATTAGCGGGAGATGAACGATTAGCTTCGCAACTAGGAAATATGTATCGAGTTTTGACAGTATGAAAAATTTATTACGACCAAGGATTGCCACCTGTCCCTTATTATCGTATGTCGAGGAGATTTCCGTCATGTATAATATCAGTACGGGACATTATTTGCTTCGTTAGACAAGAATGTTCCTCCTATATTAGTAAAACGTTATGTACCCCAGTAATTAAGCGTGAAATCAAATGATTTAGTCCTTCAGAAAAAGAATTATAAAATGTCTTGTAGTTAAATTACTTGAAATAAGTTGGAATCTGTCAATGTGTACGCACCGTTTACATTTTTTACTTGCAGAAATGTCGAGGAAAGCGTAAAATATTGTGAAAAATTACACTGGGCAACAAAAAAAATTTTTTTCGTGTCCCAAGAATGAAAATACCTTATTCTTATAGTATTTTCTGTGCTGAATCCAAATAAGTTTGTAAAATTTCTCTATCAGGTCTGGTTTTTGTGTGACATGCAATTTAATTTTTAAAAACCCATATAGTTACATACTTATTAAAATATGATCGAAAAGACACCTGTAGTTTAAAAAGTAGCTTGTTTTGACTTTCTGCTGTGCTTTGCCTCAGGCATGTCTCTCTTAAGAGTCCAGCAATAGTCAGCCAGCATACTGGGGCTCCATTTGCCTTGGTAACGGTTTTCCATGGCAGAAATATCCTGATGAAAACGCTCACCATGTTCGTCGCTTACCGCACCCAGGTTTTCCGGAAAAAAGTCCAAGTGAGAGTCCAAGAAATGAACCTTTAATGACATATTGCACCCCATTGCTTGGTAAGACTTAAGAAGATCTCCTACTATTTCAGGATAGTTTTCGGCCTTGTGATTTCCCAAAAAATTTGTGCAGACACTTTTGAAACTCTGCCACGCAGCTTTCTCAACTTCATTCAACTCTCCTTCAAATCTCTCATCTCTTAACAATTCTCTGATCTGAGGGCCTACAAAAATGCCTTCTTTAATCTTGGCATCACTGATCCGGGGAAACTTATTTCTCAAGTATGTGAATCCTGTTTGCGCTTTGTCCATCGCTTTAACAAAGTTTTTCATAAGTCCAAGCTTGATATGCAAAGGAGGAAGGTACACTTTCTCAGGGTCAACAAGTGAACTATTCACAACATTTTTCTTGCCTGGAACAAGTGAGGTGCGTTTTGGCCAATCCTTCTTAACGTAGTGGTTTTGCTTGTCCCTACTGTCCCACTCTCACAAAAAACAACAGTACTTGGTGTAACCTAGCTGCAACCCTAGCAAAAGTGCAATGACCTTCAGATCTCCACAGATATTCCACTTATATTTCTGATACTGAAACTTTTCTAAAAGCAACTTCATGTTGTCGTATGACTCTTTCATGTTTGCAGCATGTGCAATAGGTACAGAAGGAAATTTATTTCCGTTGTGAAGAAGGACTGCTTTCAAGCTGACTTTTGAGGAGTCAATGAACGATCGCCACTCATCCACGTTATGTTCATGACCAAGAGCCCCCATGACTGAATTAACATCTTTACAAAACACAAGTCCATCTTCATGGGAGAACCATTCTTTGAATTCATCATGGCGGCTGCGGAAAAAACAAACTTTAGTGTCACGTTGCAGTAGATTCCAACCCTTTAATCTTGAACCTAAAAGTTTAGCCTGCTTAGATAATTTCAAATCACGAACTAGGTCATTTAGATCTCCTTGTGACAGTAAATGTGGTTCATTGGAGGAACAGGTAGCCTGGAATGTTGGATCAGAAATGTCTTCATCTTTTTCCTCGTGATATGTTACAGCTACGTTTGATTCCTCATCACTTAAACTTACATGTTCAGGAGGATTTGGTACTGGAAGTTGAGCACTGTGGGGAACTGGTCTCATTGCAGACGGTAGATTAGGGTATTTCATAAGGCTCTTTGTTTTTGAAGTGATCCCCTTTGTATTTACCAGGCAGAAATAGCAGTCTGTTGTGTGATCTTTGGGTTCCCTCCAAATCATTGGAATAGCAAATGGCATGTGACGTGAACCGTTTAGCCATCCTGTAAGTAGTCTTACACATGTCACACAACAAATGTGAGGGGCCCAACTCTTGTCCTGATCGCCTACTTTACATCCGAAATAAAGTTCATAGCATTTTTTTACTAATGGTGTAAAGTTACGTTTCTGGGATTTTAAAGTTAGATCACCACATACATAAAAGGAATTAGGATGATTCAGACAGTTCCGCGGCATTACAAAACATCTATATGAATACAACACTGGTGTAAAATTAACAAGAAGCAACAGACACTAGCTGTTAACACTGTGACATTTACAAGCAGACTGACACTGACTTGGAGCTGCTCTACACACAGAAACTAGGCTCATGTCTGAACAGGTACAAACATGTTTCAACCTGCACAGTCTGCTGCTCCGACCAAATTTATCCTGCCAGCATTATCAGAACTTTCTCCCCAAAGGAATAAATTGTACTAATTTTACAGAAAAATTAATACAACATATATATTAATATTAATATATTTTATTATAGTTATATTAATTAATATAATATATTATTATATTTATTATTTTTATAATGTTTTATATTATAATAGTTATATACTTAATTATATATAATATGTTATTATTTTTTTATCCGGTAATCATGCTAAATGAGGAAAAAATGAACATAGCGTCACAAGTAAACTAAGCCTGATAGAAAAAATCTGATTTCATATTTAGATTCAGCATGAAAAAGTACACTTAGAACACCCATCAAAACCCTTGTGACAAAATTGTTGTTGACCAGTGTTATCATCCTAGTTGAAAAATAATTATTTTTTCTTGAAAAAAAAATATTACTCTTATTATCCCAAGTAGAGTTACTAAGCTTTGCACCAAATATTCTTCATTGTATTAGTTCTTCAACCCTAGAAGGCCAGTGTGGGATCGCACACATCGTGACTAGTGTTAAGTCTACGTAACTCCATATTGAAAATTATGTATATACGTTGAATGAATTAAACAATTTATTGTTACTGAACAATAATTGAAACTAACTTGCGTACAATAAAATACGTCAATTCCAGGTAAACGGATGTACTTTTATTGTAATAGGCCACGCTGGCTTTCTAGCGTTAATAATAGTAAGTTTCTGGAAAAAGGTCGCCATGAAGCACACAATTTTTGGAAAACATGAGAAATTACTGATTGGCAATATTCTGTTTTTCTTTTGATATTTTCTTCTTTGTGGCAGTAATAAAATTTGAAAAAACCCAGCCATTACTTATTATTAGCTTTTTGTTTTTAGGTGAACTTTTTTCCTAAAACTACCTCAAATCCCGCTTTTGCTGATGCAGTATCCCGAAAAGGTTGATGTAGTTGTCCGCAAACTTTTTCACTCGCGCCCCTAAGACAAACAAGCAAAAATTACTGCGCCCATTTCCTTCTAATAATCTAATTGATTGACAATTTTATGAAAGACAATTTAATTTAAAATTGTATCAAGTTTTAGATTATATTAAAAAGAAAAAACCAAAGTTCGTTATGATTTCTTTTAAATTGACCTTTTAATAGTGACTTTTACTAAATTACCTTTCATGAATTTTAACTTTCATTATCATAAATCGTAATAAAATAAAAGTAATTTCTAAGTAAGTTTTTAATCCAAGTAAAACAAAGCGAAATAACAAATAAGGTTTAATGAAGAGTTTTAAAATGGTGTTTACGGCTAATTTTAGTTTAATTTCGTGTCATTTCATGATTGACGCTTTTGTAATTGGTTATAAATCCAATCGCGAGCCCCCTCTGATGACTGCGCACCAGTCACCACTCTCTTAATGAACAGTGTAAGAACGAATGCGCAGACCAATCTCTCAGTTACGCACGATTGCCAAACTGTTCGAGAAACTAATTTACATTAGACTATATTATTTTACGAGGTCACTTCTCGCGTATTGGCAGTTTAAATTTCGTAAAAATAGAAGCATTGAAAATGCAACAAATACATAATTTGTTGCGTGAAATAAATGAAATTTATGATGGCAATATTTACAGATTTTAAGAACGCTTCAGTAGTGTGGACGATGACACTCTTCTGAAAAAGTCATTTAGATACGCAGTCAGAGGAGGACCGTGTAACTCGTAAATTACTTTACGGCTAGGAGGAAAGGCGTCTGATCCACAACGGGTCTCTGTGGCTATATTTCGGGCATCCGTCTTCGGTCCTTTAATTTATGTACAGAATTTAAAGTAATTAAATATTGAAAACTGATCTGGCAATCCTGTTTGTATCATATGACGATTTGTCTACACTTCAGACCCAAACTAATTCCGATTTAATCTCATTTAATAATTGGGGTAATGCCAATATGTTGTTGATAAATTACGATAGAACGGTGGATTCTTCCCTCCGAGGTCAACGCCCCCTCGCTTTCATTTTTGTAGTGATCAAAAGCAGCCCGAAAGCTTTTATTTATTTAAAAGTGCCCTTAGATTTGACAAAATATATTAAGGAATTTCGCGTGAAATTAACTGAAGTTATTCATATATTAGGCTTATACGCTTTATTAAATCAGCTTGTACGTTCTCAGGTCTCCTTTAACCTTTAGCTTTATTGAGAATTCAGAATATCTGCAGTTTTAGATTTGGAGAAATCGGGTTTAATCTCTTGAATGATGTCACTTTTGCTAGTCGACATAATCGTACTTCCTTTAACTGAATGGAATCCTTACCACGGCGTAAAAGCTGTAAGCCAATTTATATAGATTATCTCGAGTTAGGACTGACTAAGAAATGGATTTCGTTTGCAGTGTCCTTAAATTTTTAAATTCTATTCCTGTTGAAACTAAAAATTATTAGAATCATCAAACACTTTAGAATAAAATAGGCGAAATATGTATTAGATAAGTGATTTTGTTTTGCTGTTCACTCAGTCATAGTGGGTTAATACTTGTTTGCAAAGTTAATTAGCGTTTTTTGCAATAAAAGAGTAAGTGTATTTTTAAATCTTTTTTTAAATTTACGTAAGGCAATTGGAATAAGTTTTTAGTAGTATTTATGAAATTGAAAAAGCCCAGTAAAGCCTAAACCTTAAGGGCCAAGTTAAAGTAAATAAATAAAAAAAATATTTTAATTAAAAAAAAACCAAGAGACGTATCAAGAAGAAAATGTACTAACATGATATACCTTTTCTAAGTGGGATAAAGGCGGGGCCAAAGGGAAACAGGCGGGCGTCTCTTTAAGAAGAGTGAGAAAATATGTCGTGGATATCTCAGTGGCTGCTTTTCCATTAATGATTTAAAATTATTCCTAAAATTTGTTGTAACGGTAGTGGAAGTCTCATTTTTATATTCGTTGACGTCATATCGAAGACCCTTATTTGTTTATTTTGAACTTCGAAAATAAAAACATTCCATAAAAAAATTTCGAGGTGTCAACTGTGATAACGACATCACCACTGACACGCACTTCAAAATGAAAATGGAAGTCATCATCATTCATTAAGCGGAAATTTTGAACGTTAGAGTCGGTTCCACTTTTAGTTGGGCATCGATCTGAATTAGAAGAAGCGTGCCCCCGCGGGGATGAGTGGCAGCCCAAGGGCCGACTCGTAGTTCAGACTGCGTATAGCGAACGATTCCGGTCGATACAAACTGTGTGTATAACATTTGATGATGATATTGAACTTTTCAGTGTAGCTGTTCGACTAGTTCTTTAGAGTGACAGTAACTTGAGGTAGGCCCTGTTAGCATGCAGCATTATTTCAAGCATGATGAAGCACATTCGCGTAATTAATTTCAACTAAAGGCTGTTCTACTTAAACAATATCTTTGCTATAAGAGTAACCTAATTAAGGCCTTAAAAAGGTAAGCCTTATCACTCTTCGAGGTTGTTCACAGTGCATCGAATCCATAGAAAGGGTTTCATCATATAAACCTAAGCAATTTAATAAAAATATGACTGACTTCGCGTAAAAAATTCCTCGCTTCTGCTCTTGTTGGAGGGTCAGGCTGATGTAGGCAGTCTCCTTTAAACAGGACCTGTTCGTCCATCACTTGAACGTGACTCTAGTGACCTTCAGAAATTGTTTTTGGCCCAAAACCATTTTGGGTCTTTCATTTCGATTTAGGTAGGCCTTTGCCTCTGTTCGATAGAAATTGATTCTTGACTATTTAATAGGCTGTAGATTAACCCTGCCGTCTTTACGAGGGCTCTTGCCTATTGAATTTAATGGGTTCTCTGCGAGTTGTTGTTCTGACTTAAGCTTCGCTTTTTTTCTTGTTCAGTAGGCTGACGATTTGTGGTCATATTGTGTTGAAACACTTAACTTTATATACACACAGCGCTTCGGTGGTGTAGTGGCTAGCGTCGCTGACTTCGAATTCATCGGCCCCGGGTTTGAGACCCGGTGATGGCAGCTGGCGTGCAGCAATCCAGCTGTTCATCCTTCCACACAATAAAGAAAGTGGTTGGTAGATAAATGGGTACCCTGGGTGGCTTAGTGGTTAAGACGCTGGGCTGCTGGTGGTGCGTGGTTCGGATTCCACATTAAACTGTAGGTCTAAGGTGGAGTAAAAAGCTTGACCTTCGTCAGAATGAACAATTCGGGCGGAAGCTAACCAAAGGTTAACCAGAGGTTATATATATATATATATATATATATATATATATATATATATATATATATATATGAGAGAATATATAGGCCTACTAGCAGGAGTGTGCATTTTTAAACATTCGAATAGGCCTGTGGCTGATTTCTGGAAGGGTTCGAGTAACTAACTGATAGTTCATGGGGATGTTGGTAAATAACCGAAAAGTTGACTATATATGGGAAGCAGGTGTTGGTCTTTAGGGCCTATCACCTGTCATATTTATTAGTAGGGGGCTCAATTTTGAGATTAGCAGTAATAGGTTTTGAAAACGACCCCCAAGATCGAAGTGAGCTGTAGGTCTGTTTATGTGGTTTCACGCCGTCGTCGTAGTAAACGTAAGAAAAGTACAGGGTGATTCGAAAAGGTGTTGCCAGAAATAACTTTGCATAAATAGTTTGGGGGAACCTTTTTTGGAGCACCATGCCAAAAACATTTTTGTAACACTTTTTGGATCACCCTTTATATTAAATATCTGATTTACTCTTCTAACCCGTCGGAAAAGTCTTTTACTCAATGGGAAATGCATTGAATCTCGTAACTGCAGTGTAGTTAATTATCAACATTAATTGATTAATGGAATTCCCAGTGGGTACACACTTTTCAGATAATTATTTTGCATTTTATTAAAGATTATAAAATGTTACCTTGCAAATTATTTAAAAAATTGAAGATTATGCAATTTTTTCCACTTTAGCTATGTCCGAGATTTTGGGACATTTTTCATTTGTTCATGGTGAGAAGTGTATGGATGCAATATTGGAGACCCAACACACACACATCGTTGGGGACGCGAGTCCCCTCCTAGGGTCGTCTTTAGCGCGAGCATTGATAGGGTAAACGGCCAACTGAACTCAACCCAGGAGCCAGCAGGCGGGAGTGAGCCAAAGCCTCACCGCCCCGACTCCGCCACCGTAACCACTGAGCTAACGGGCGGCCTTTTTAATTCTTACACTTGATGATAAAAGTATTATGTAGAATTTACGCTCGAACTTCTACGGAAATGAGTTAAGAGTTTTCAACTATTTAAGCTCGTACAAGGTGGCCCATAAGTTTGTTGGTTATAATTAAAGCGAAAATATAAAAAAGAATTAAACAAAGTAAAATGTTTATAATAAGTGTAGAAATATTTATTGATTATTCAAAGTGCGAAATATAATTATGGCGACAAATATTCTTTCCTTTTTATTTGTTTAAATTCGCTATATGGATTATAACCGATTGGGACTTACTGGCCACCCTGTAGATTCTCTTCACCATTCAAACATTTTTTTTTTTTTTTTAACTTTAAACGTCTTCATTTACATTTTAGTTACTGTTTAATGCATTTTTACCTTCGTTTTGTTATAAGTGAATTAACCTAAATAAATGCCATTTCACTAATTGGGTAGTTTGTAGTTGTTTGTGTGAGGTAAAGAGTGAAATGGTAAAGATTTAATATTACCATGTCGGTTCTTTCGTCGCGACTGTTTTTTTTTTTTATAACTTGAAAATTTGCATGATGGAGTTGTCACGAGAAGCCATGACTTTCCCTTATTCGGAGATGTTTTCAGTCCTTAAAACTGAAAGCTTTCGTTCACGTCGATTTAATGTTTAGTTTTGTTTTTTCTCTCCCGTTAACCGAGTAAATTGGAATTTCAGCTCTTTGGTACGATGCTTACGTAGTCTTAGGTCGGTCGCGCGCGGGATCGTTTCACGATTAACGATTCCAGCGCGTAGGATTTTACCTTGACAGAATGGGAGCCCCCGTACACTGCAGCGACCGCGACGCGATTCTGTTGTTGTAAAATCACGCGCGACTGGAGTCGTCACGATGCGAGTCGTGGGTCACGAGACGGTCCTGCCTTACGCAAGAATCTAAAAAAGCGAAAAAATATTATTAATTTGGAGGCTAATTTGACGGCTTGAAATATCGGCCGTGGAATGCCTTCCAAGTTCTGACGCACCTCGAACTAAATAAATTATCGCATTCGACATTCAGTTGGATCATTTTCTTTGGTGGATTAGCATTTAAACCATATAAGTTATAATATTGCCTCGCCAATAATCTTGCCTTAGCCTCTGAATAAGCCGCGAGGTGGTGACATAAGCTTTTACACTTTAATTTATTCTGGGTATTAGGCCAAGTTTTTTGAGGAAGGTAGGCGTCTTTTTTATAAGCGTGTTTATCAGTAGGCGTATGGTAGGCTGTACAACAAAAAGTATTTATATATTGCGTATTATAATAGGCCACGGAAGGTTTAATGGGAATAACAAAAGCCAATACGACTAATGTTAAAAACTGGTTAATTTTAATGTTACGTTAATTAATATTAATAATAAATATGGAGAGAATTTTCCTCAGAAATAAGGACATGATTCCTTCAGAGAGTTAATATCGTAAGCTTCGTTTCTGTGTTTTATAGTGAAATGCGGAACTTCTTTCAGTGATAGAGAGGACGTTAATAGAGGTTAAGTGACGATGCGTCTGTTCATCAGTTGGATGTGTGAATGTCCTCCGCGTGTAGATGATGTAGCTAGGTTCTCGCAGCCTTTCAACGCGTGGGACTCATTTTCACAATCCTTCGAACGTCCTCGACTCGCACCAACCAAAATCTAACTTGACCCGTAGGCCGTAGCTAACGTAACAAATAAATCTAACATAACGTAATTAAAATTTAAAACTTTACTTATCACTCGTAATTAATTATTACAAAAATATACAAATAAAAAATCTTAAAAAGGTTGCGTAAACATTCGAATTAATTAATGAAACGACAAATAAGTTATATGATTAGTACTGCACATTTCGGCCCCCCCCCCCTACCCCCAAAATTTGCTTAGCTACCCTATTTGGGATCATGACTCCTAGGTTGAGAACCGCTGCCTTAGATGGTTTAGATCACAGACACGTATACTACGTAAAGCTGTCGGTCCCCTGCGTCACATAACATTTGCCGAAGTATTGGAGGAATGCATTTTGGGTCAAAGTATTATATGTTAAGGAAAAAAGGCGATTCCTGACATGAAGAGGGGTTCAGTGACTAAATCATCGAAAGATCGAATCCTTAAAATTTAATTTAACCTAACCTCTTAAGTTCAGTTAAATTATAGGGTTAGGTGAGTGGGTTCCCCCCCGATCTGAATCAAATTTGCGAGGTTTATAATAAACCGTAACGTTAGAGGAAACGTTGAGGACCATCGGTCCAGATTTCAACAGGAAGGGAAGGGGTATGGAAAAACAGTTGTAGGGCGCCCCTAAAAATGAATTTATTGGAGGTAAATGGGGTGTATTTATTTTAGTAGGCCTATCTTGCAGTTCAAGGTAATATATGTAAAGACTGTAGGAAGCACATTTTCATTTTTAAGTTACTTTGTAATAAATTTTTCAAAATTACATATCGTACCTGTATTTATCCCCATTTTGGGAGTAAAATGTGGGGAATTCCCGTGAACAAAGAAGAGTTTGAACCCGTCACTCGTGTAAGATTGAAGATTATCACGAGATCTCTTCTTATTCCAAATATGAAATAGAAATTTTTTTTTCCGAGGAGTTTGGGGGTTGAGGAAGAAAAACAATCGCTCTCTGACCGAAGGTCTACAGGCACTTGTGTACAGGGTACTGTATTTTTAGTTACAATGCATATACACTTGATATTACTGTTTTTAATGCGTATTTTTCACATTGATAAATAGACTCCAAGCTCTCCAGATTCGGGATTTGTCGCAGAATCTTTGCTTGTACTATGGCCTATAGACCTATTTAGCACACTCGTATGCGCATATTGTCCACGACTTGAAAGAGATTGTTTTAAATTGTACCGATGTAGATTAAGCGGGTTGTATTCGTGTAGATTACGGCATCACTGTTAACCGAGAGTCGAAGAAACTTGACAGATTATTGTAAACGTTTCAAATGGATTGTTATTTTTACAACTTCTTTTACGATGTTGAGATCATTCTGTTCGTGTATTAAATCCTGAAGTGTAGATGAGGAAACTTTAAGTGGACTTAGTATTGGTGAGAACCGTCAGGATGTCTCTGCTCTCTCTTACTGCTAGGATGGCCGCGGCTGTCCATTGTGGGGGAGGCTCTCTCGGAAACAGAAATACCAACAGGTACGTACGACTCGTTGTCACACCCGCCAGGGTAGCTAGCAGGGCATGGTTCAGATTAATCAGTTAATCATTGTTTCGAATTTAATAATTAATTAATAAAAAAAATATTTTTTTAGAAAATGATGGAAATGATTAATTTTCCTCGTAATTTCGGCATCATTTTACCTTAAATTTTGTAATGTATCATTTGAATTTGGCACCTTTTTGCGTGTATAAACTGTCTAATCCGCCCATGCTTGATTTCTTGAACAAAAGCAAACTAAATATTTGAGCCAAATGTTTTCTTCGCTCTTATCTCACGCAACAGAAACAGTAAAAAGTATTTATTTTTTGATCATTTTCAATCGGTTAATCATTGATTAATTAGGAAATTTTATAATTCATCACTTTTTCCTAAAAATTATTAATTAACCATGCCCTAGTACAGTGATGGCGAACCACTGACTCGCGGGTTAAGTACTGACCCACGAGCTCTTATTTAAATAAAATACGACTTTAATTTTTAATATTTTCTGCCTTAGTTTTAAAATTATTTTATAAACAGCTGATACACATTGAAACGTTTTTAAACGTATAGTATACGTTTAAAAACGTGTATGTATGTATGAATGTATGACAACTTACAATTCATCCAATTCTCCCATACTATTCAATTTGAAGATCTTCAGTTATCAGCTTTTCATTGACTTGACATTGGTAATTTATAAAGAAATGGAATTAGTTGACTTCCAAGAAAGTGCAGTATGGAAGACTAAATTTATTGATCTTAATCTGAAGTTACGAGAGAAGGAATTGGAGTCGTCAGTTTTGGGTGTAACCAGATAACAACAATCAATAGAAAGAGTAGAGAACCTTATTCTTGCAGAATGGAACTCTCTACCAAATTCTTTTGTATCAATGAAAAAGCTAGCATTAGCTCTGCTAACAATGTTTGGTTCACCTTATTCATGTGAACAGTTGTTTTCCGCTATGAATTTCGTCAAATCTACCACTAGGAATCGCCTTGGCACAGATACGAGTGCTGCATGTGTGAGACTAAAGACAACTAAATATAAACTTCAGATCAAAACATTAGCAGCTAAAATCAAACAGGTTTCTCACTAAAAATAGTAAGTTATTGTGACCCAATTTCGTTTTTTAAAAATCAAAAGTAACAAAAATGACCCGCCAGCAAAAAAGGTTCGCCACCACTGCCCTCGTAGCTAGTGGTTGTTGTTGGCAGGGGTGTAGTGGCAAATTTTAAGGTGCAGGAGCTCTAAGGAATATATAATACTAATACTTCACTTAGACTTGGAATATTAAAAATTTTAAATCACAATTAGAAGCCAGTGCTTTCATCTCAGTCTGTTTGTTCCCAACTTCCAAGTATCGGCTAAAAAAAAAAAAAAAATTTGGATGAATGTGGAGGTGCGGCTCCCGCAGCACTACACCCATGGTGGTTGAGATCCCACGTAAAGCTCGTAGGTCCTCTCCGTCATGACCTTTCGAGATGTCGCGAAGGATGATGAACAACGCCAAGAAAACTATTACTCGTAGTCTGGAACATTTGCTGCATAAGGAACGAGGGATAAATTCTTTCCCTGTGGATTAATAAAAATTAAAACTTGCTTTCAAACTGGTGAAATATTTAAAAAATGCAATCGTACTTTCTATTTGTCTCTCTTAAGCTGTAAACGTCATGTAGATGCTAATTTGGTTTTAATTGTTATTCAGAACGTTGAAAGAATGCCACACTGAGCTCCCGCCTTGAATTCTGATTCTGATTCGAACATTTATAAGTGGATTCCTAACTGGATTCTGAATCGGAATTGACAAACTTTAGATCACTCTATTCAGATTCGAGAATTTTTAGATCACTGGATTCATATTTGGATTCGAAGTCATTGGAATGTACCCAACACTGATTAGCGGGTCTTGGGGTCAATTTATATGTTTATTGTAAGGTAGGTTTCTTCAGTGCTTTCTCAAAAATTTACCTTTTTCATAAAGCTAATTTGCTCCTGTACATTTGTGCTACAGTTTGAATATCTCTAGGTTCTTGAACCCTCTTGAGGTAGTAGAGCATCGGACTCGTAATCTGAAGGTCCCGGGATCGATCTCGGAGATGGTGTGAATTTCTCGAGAAAATTCTTAAAACCAACTTTTTTTCTGTCACTCCCGCAACGCTTATCGACGGGTTCAAGATCATGAGGTTGCGAGGTTTCAGCTTTTCCCATAGAAATAGGTGATTGGCTGAAGAGACGTATTTGTCGATAAATTAGATAAGTTAATATCTTACTGGTTGGTTCCTTTATCTTTTCCTTTATGACAGTTTGGCCCAGGAAAGAGAGTACGGAGGGTTGACAAAAGCAAATAGACTCCACGATGATTGTCCTCTAGAACAAGTGGCAAATATCATCAATGAAATGCCAGAACGTGTCTCACCTTTACATAATGGAAAGGGGAACCAACATTATTCTAAATATATTGATTCGGTAAATCTGTTATTATTTGTTCACGTTTATCGTCAAATCAAAAACTATGGAAAAATCTGAAGGAGTCTGTTTACTTTTGTCAAAACACTGGAGGTGTGTAGACATTTAGCAAACTAATCTCGTAATCCTGTTGGGTACTCTAGACGTAAATTCCAATCCTTTTAAATGAAAATTATATTAAGCCGAGATTACTGGCTCGTCTTGAGATGGAATCTACAGGGTGTCCCATAAGTCCGGCATCATAGGAAAAATAATAAAAAAAGGCAAAACAAAAGCTTTTATTTACAGAACGTGCTCAATATGTCCACCATTGTTTTCAATACACAAATTCAGACGTGATACCCAGTCAGCAAGCACACGGTGAATGATGTCAGGAGTAATGGTGTTACATGCCCCAATAATGCGCTGCCGCAAATGTTCAACACACCTAATTTTCTCTGCGTATACCAGCGCTTTCAAGTGGCCCCAGAGAGAAAAATCTAGTGGCGTGAGATCCGGGCTTCTAGCTGGCCATTCCACAGGCCCTCGACGTCCTATCCAATGACCACTGAATTGTTGGTACAGGTATTCTGTTACTTGGGTGCTGTAATGTGCAGGAGCGCCGTCTTGCTGGAACCATGTTGGGAAATTTCCTTCTTCGTTCAAGACACTGGGAAATGCTTCTTTGAGCATACGTAGGTAGGTGCCTCCAGTGACATGTTCATCGAAAAAGAGGGGGCCTACGATGCGATCCTTCCAAATGCCACACCATACCATCACCCAAGATGCACCTTGTTCCTTTGAAGAGGTATACCAGTGAGGGTTGTTTTGAGACCAGTAGCGGGTGTTCTGTCGATTTACCTCACCATTTCCATAAAAAACAGCCTCGTCACTGAACAGAATGGTGGACGGGAAATTGGCATCCCGAGCATATGAATTATTATGGTTTGTAGAAATTGAAAAATATGAATTTCTCCTATGATGTCGGACTTATGGGACACCCTGTATTTACCTAAATACTGCCCGTAATTAATTTTCTTTAAAGGTCTTCATCCTCCCTCCTAACTTATTATTTCAGCCACGTAAAACTCTTCAAACACAGAGGCAATGAATTAGAAGAATCGGAAACCGAAACAGTTAGTCTCCTTTATTCTCGGTTGCAGTTGTGTTCAAAGTATGGCTAGTAGCTAAATCGACTACCAAGTTTTTTTTTTTTTTCGTCTCTTATTACGTTTTACGTTCAGTGAAGAAGCTGCTTTAATTTATTTTACAACTTTCGATTGACTTTTTTCGCTTCTTTGGCTTCCCTTAAAATGCTACAAATTGAAATTGCTACAATAATTTGTTTGATATTATATGTAAGTGGTGATACGTTTTAGTTTTAAAGTAATTCTTGCTCAGATGGGATATGATACATCAGCTGGAATTAATGAAGTATCGATTTAATGATTTGCCAAATGGTATTAGTAGTGGCGGTGCCCGTTTAATGTCTATGGGCAGCGCTGTCCAACTGGCGGCCCGCAGAATGGGTATGGTATTATTGACAACTTGGTACATTTTGATGATACTGATAGTTTGTACGTCATTTAGTTTTAGCATATTCAGATCTCTGAACGTGGAGACGGTGGGATATTATCATTGATTTGGCAAGCATTTTTTTGGGGGTGGTGGGGTGGCAGATTACTTTAATATTTTAAAATTTTGTATTGTTCCCATGTCGTAGTGTACAGTAAGTGTGGATGAATAAGTAACACGGAGTAACGTGACATTTAAACAATTTTTTTTTTAAAGAAATTGATACTTTTGTTTTAGTATTTATTGTATGAGAGTTTTAAAATTTAATTCATCTAATTTGATGCCAAAAACTCTAACTTCATCTTTTCCGATTTTAGATGGATTTTGCGCATTTACGGGTTTACAGCTTAGTCATATAAGATGATTTCGTCAAGTTCGGTGAAAGCTCGTTTGCAATACATCCATTTATAGACATGTTCTAATTTGCCTCTTCATTTCCTGATCATTTCCTATATTATCATTTCCTATATTATTATTGACTCGTAAGTCTTGAGTGCGGTTGCTTTATCATCTGATATTATTAGTTTATATATTTTTACTGGAATTAACTCGCATTTGACTTTGAGAATGTTTGAAATTGCTTCTGTCAATTAAAACTTTATATTGTTCTTATAGGTTCTACAGTCGTTTAGTGAGGGGAAGACCGCATCCACAGTTGGTCTAATAAAGTGACATTTTCACTGGTATATATGTAGTGTTCTCGCCTCTGTAATAGCTAAATTGGAGACACTGCAGTCATGTTGCAAAAAAATTTACTTCAGTAAGATTCATATTTAGATCTCTGATAATGCAATTATTGCTGATGTAATTAGAAGTTAGTTTAATCTACGTTGGCAAGTTAATGTTTGGTGGTCGGTAAATGCCTAATATTGAATAAAAAACGTTATTTATAGTCCTATATTTCAACCGCTCGGGTTTAGGAGTGATCACTTATGCCCGTTAATTGTCCGATACATTTAGTTTATAACACTGCCCAACACCAATTTTGCTGATTTAATTCTAACACCTGTTTTTAGGTAACTGGTGTGCTGATTTCAAAAATCACCTTAGTTTTTGCCTATAACGTCAGGTTTTCGAGCAATCAAATACGGAGATATCGCATTTTGGCACGGTTATGCCCAATTTTTTTTCTTTTCAAAAAATAAGTTTTTACATACTCAGAATCAGCATGGAAAAGTAAACAATTGTGCAGGGAGTGAACTTTAATATACAATGGTAATATTGACACATAAAGTGATTAAAAGTTTAAATAAGCAAAAATGAATCCATGATCATGACGTCACGCTCACACCTGGGGAAATCACAGATACCCAAGATTTTAATATGTTGTACATGACCTTTAGATTTAATGCACAGATTTGCGTATTCCACAGATAAAATTTTAACGGCAAAACAGCTGTTAACAGGTCTCAAAAATCATCAATTTTGATAAGCGCCCTTCATGGATCACCCAAAATAGGCATATTGCATTGCACGAAAACCTGATGTGATGGACAAAATCTAAGGTGATTTTTGAAATCAGCACATCAATATTATCCAGAAACAGGTCTTAGAATTAAATCACCAGCAAAAAAATTTTTTTTGGTTGGGCAGTGTAATTAGTGTTTATGAAAATGTTACGCTGCCGCCGCCTGTTATTTTTAGAAGGAGCTACGTTGTGGCCACCTCGTAACATCGCCTTCCGTTAGATCACCGAGGTTAAGCGACGTTGGGTCTGTTTAGTAGTTGGACGGGTGGCCGTCCTCCGCGTCCGGGTGATGTAGCGACTCTTAGATGGTTCGGATCTCTCGTGAAGGTGTAGATCCCCTCTGTCACCTGACCCCTCGCGTTACGGAGGAGGTTAAAGAACGTGAAACCTTGGCATTATTATTTCTGTGGATAGTTTGTTGAACGCATCACGTAAAAAAAAGGTCTTTCTTTTATTATCTTTTAACCCGATTTCGGTCAATGGAATGCGTACTTCATCGAAATTTATGTTGTAGCAATTTGATATGTCCTCTTAACTCGTCATTTTAGAGGTTTGTTATCTTTTAAGTTCAGGAAGGATGCGTTTCCGATGCGTTATCCGTCTACGGATAACCTGTGGTTTTCCGTCTCGTTTAACTCGTTCGTTCACTCATATTTTTTATCTTTGAATCATAAAGTATGAGAGTTATTGGTATTGTAAACCAAATATTTTAGTAACCACTTATATTTTGGCTTCTTTTTCCCCACAACTGAACTAAATTTATATAAACAAGTAGAGGCATTTTAGAAAAGTTGTATTTTAGTAATATATATTATTTCTGGTGGGATATTGTAGTCCCACTGTGACTGAAAGGGTTAAGAAGGTATATAATGATCGTAGTTTGCGTCGATCGTACTTTGAAATTCACCGATTTAATTCATAGAATGAAAAGTATTCGAAGTTTGTCCAAGACATTTCTAGAAATCGTAAAGTAATAATGTTGAAAGGAAGAAATTAAACCAAGTTAAAATTAATAGGAATTATCGATACATAAAGGGAAAAGTAGGGTTACGTCGTGGTCAGTGCGGTAACGCATCTTGCCGTCGATCATCGAAGTTGAGCGACATTGGGTCTGGGTTGTAGTAGGATGGGAGATAGTCTTACGCGTCCAGATTATGTAATACCCGTGGTTCTGATCCCACGTAAAGCTGTAGGTTCTCTCTCATATGGCCTTAGCTGTTGCGAAGAAGAAACATCAAACAGTAATAAAAATGTATTATAATAATGTGTATCTCACTAGAGCTCGTTTCTGTAATATCATTTGTTTGAAGATTACATTCGTAATTACATTCAATACTAAACAGTTCATAAGTTTTGTTGGAAATTTTCAAAATCGTACTTCGTGTAGATAATGACTCTCCTGTCGCAATTTCCTGATCATCATTCCCTCTCTTAGAGTCTACGTATCAAGTTTTTATTAGTTTTTCTTCTTCATATTTCTTACATACAATCACACAAAGATTTGTTTATGAATACGAGTACCGTATATTAGGTCTAATTTGTATTGAGATACTAGTAATTTGTGACTTCCAGTGGGGCGTATAAAACTTGAATTTGATGAGTCTTTTGTTACTGTTGTTGCTGAGATTTCGCGCACGATGCGTTTGTGAAGATGTTTTGAGAGATTTTCAAACCGAAGTTTATCCCTTATTGCTTCTGTGAATATTACATTTGTACTTTCGTTTTTGGGTTCCGAAAGGGTAAACAAAAGCTCTATGGGGCTCCTGCTTCAGATCACTACAGGTTTTTTTTAATCAAGATTCTTGTGTGGACACTCCCTCTTTGTTTTAATTCCGCATTTTCTTGTTTGTTATTCTTTTTTAAGACATTTTATGAAGTACCTTAAACAGTCTTTCAATTTGGTGGTGGTTCCTCTAATAAGATGTTTTTTATAACTGACTAGGCCTACAAAGGAATTGGCGATCTGTCGCTTATGGGTGTGCCCTCTATATTTCAGCGTTTATCTTTCGTCGTCTCAGGACGTCTCGTTCCCTCTATTTTCGTTACTCGTAATAAAAGAATAATTGGGAAATTAGTGTCTGATTAGTAATGTAGACTGAAATAGGCTACAGTAATGTTTGGTCCTCGAATGCCGCACATTACAACAATGTTCAAGGCTCAACGCTGTTTTATTCAGAGCCTACTGTTTCGGAGAAAAGTTCGCCAAGAAGCGTAGTTTGTAAAATGCATGAAACAGTAATCGGTAGATAGTCTGTTTTTCTGTCGATATTTTCATTTTTGGGTGACAGGAATAATAAAATTTTCAAACAAAACCCAACTGTTTTCCGAAAATGTACAGTAGACTTATGAAGTTCAAATAGGGCGGGCCTAACTAACTGGCCTACACACCTATCGTTCCTACTGCCAAAAGATTAAAGTTAGCAATATTAATGGTATTCTATTTTTTAATTGCTTTGAGATAGTTTGGTACACTCGGATTATCTATGCAATGCAAGTCTCCGTGTTTAATTAGGAAATGCTAAGATCATTTTTACACTACTAAAGTCACGCCGTCAGCTTCATCGAACATTTTTTTTTTTAAATGAATAAATCAATCAGTCGGTAAACATTTAAAATGAATATTGCAATTATTTTAACATGCAATAATCGTAGGCTGTATGCAGGCCTAGAGTAGGGCGTAGCCCTAAAATGATTCCCAGAGGTCATTTTATGCGAGCTACCGAAGTCGTATTGTGGTAAAGACGCGTACTGTTCGAGTTCAAACAGATGGTGTCACCAGCATTCTTGACAGCTACGTGAGAAAGGCGCCTCATCGCTACGATGAGATATCTTTCGTTCCCTCCTCGGCGTCCAAGGCCAGACGGTAATCATGGCAAAATAAGAGCGGGACGAGGCGTGTTCAGGGAGAATTCGGTCGGATAAGAGGCAATGATGCGAGCTCGAAGGATCCCTTGTTTGTAGCGATTCTGTGTGCAGCTGCAGTCAGCCCCTTTCCCACGACGCGTAGCTCTGATTTCGAAAGTGGCCTTCGTAACTCCGTCAGTGTTGGTCCTTTTGTGCATAAAATGATAACAGATCTCGAGATGTGATCTACATTCTTTTAACTACGTGTGAAATTACTCTCTCGCATGCCTATAATAGTTAAAATATTGCAATTCGTGTTTAGCTAAAGGCGTACAAGTTACCCCTTTTGGTCTTACTGCGATTCGCACGTCCGTTCCTTAAGGGTCTCTGTTTTCATCACCGTATTAGGTATGAAATCATTACTAAGTGGAAGGTCCATCCAGGTTGGAACGACATCCGAAGACTCGTTTCGGATCCGATCGAACCTGGGAACTAATACCAGAGTATATGCTAATGAAGCTTTTCCCCAATTCCTATTTCGCGTATAAGAAATCGACGACAATTTCATATACGTTGGAGAAAAGATCGCTCAAGTGGACAAATTGTCAGTTGCATAGGAAGCGTTTCAAAATAGTCGTGAATCATTCACGAAAGAAGCTCCTCCCTCGATGGTCAAAATATTCTAAGAAAAGAAACACTTCTGTTATTTTAAGAAAATTTGGCTTCATAATCAGGCACTTAAATAAATAATGGCGTGGGTAATAAATGGATAAATAACTGCACAGGCGGGGCCTGTGTTGGATTGGTATCCTTTGAAAATGGTGGAATGCGAGTTGCTATCTTCTAACAATGATTTGTTTCAACAGGTTATCCGACTGTAAATAAAATCTCTTAGTCAGAATTAACGAGTAACAACTTCTGTCAGCTTAATAAACCGTCGTTACCCGTTCGAGAATTATGAACTCAATCCGTAACGTGAAACTGATCCAAACAATCCGCTTCCGAAGGTGCGATCCCTGAAACTTGCATGATAAATTTTTCTCGTTAAATTTTATACAATCATTCTATCATTAGTTTGAAGTTTGTTAGTGTTAGAGGAAAGCGGATGTTAAGGCATTTATGTACTAGAAGTAACCTTAATTGTAAGGACGGGGAATCTACAGGGTGGCCCATAAGTCCCATTTGGTTATAATTAAAATGAAAATACAAAAAATCAAAAAGTTTATAAGTAGTTTAGAAATACTCGGTATAAATACTCGGTATTTATTGAGTATTTAATTTTTTCTTTTTTAAATTCGCCAGATGGATTTCCACTAATTATAACGTATTAGGACTTATAGGCCACCCTATAGTAGTGAATAAGTGATTTTATAAATTGTAGGCCAATTTAAATAGTTTTGAATGGATGCTTTTCAGGTTCAGTAAAAATGTTTCGGGTTATGTTTAACCACCTTCACGAACACAAAGGTCTGGTGACGGAAAGGGACCTACAGCTTTACGTGGAAACCGAACCACCACCACCACCCTACCGAGGGAGACACTCAAATAGTACACTAATCGCAGAAACCGGAAGTCCTACCCGAGACTCGAACCCAGGAGTTTTAAATTAACAACGCAGTCCTTTACCACTAGACAACTCTGGTGGGTAATTTGAGGATGAGCGTGACCAAACGTCGTTTTCCTCAAACAAAAATTGCTTTATTCTCGGCTCTCGATTTATGCCATAGACTTAAAGGAACAATCCCGTTCTCCTAATTAATGTACAGTATTCATTTCATTGACGTACGCAACGAATAGATACTGCATTGTACCCAAGACGTTTACCTTATATTGCACTCTCTATTCATAAAGGAGTGTTGTGTGTATATGTATATACAGGGTGCCCCCATAAGTTCGGTCTCGGGGAAAATTTTAAATTACATTTCCAAAAGTAATACATTGGAACTAAAACACATGTTCAAATCGATCTCACGACTGTAACTGACTTCCATATTAGCCATTGCGTGTTATTCTACTTGCAACAAAAAAAAAGTCTCAAAACAAGACATCAGTTTGAACATTTGTTTTAGTTTTAACGTATTATTTCGTAAATTTAATTTAAAATAAATTTTCCTACGAGACCGGACTTATTGGACACCCTGTATAAGTGTGTGTGTGTGCGCGCGCGCGCGCGCGGTTTATAGGTATGTGAAAGCAAAACTTTGCTGCGCCTCAGGCAATTGATGATATCATTAATATGTTAAATATATCGTATTGGACTATTAGACTAATTTATTTATTTATTACAGTTATTCTTGGAACTGAATGACGTAATTGATGTATCGTATTTGTAAAGTTAGGATGTCGCGTTTGATTAATTTGCCTTAATAGATTAAATTGTCCGCAGTTTAACCCAGTATTGCGTAAATTAACCGATTCGAAAGCTTACTACTTGTCCATAATTTCGCATTGTGTTGCGGACAGGAAATGTACCCTGAGACTGTAATTGAGACTGTTCAGTTGTCATCCGTTAACAAAGTCGTTAATTCCGCATTACTGACGTAAAATACTCGAAGAATTGTTGATGAAATGCGATTTGCGTCTTTGTTTCAGTTACTTCTCGAGGCGAAATTTTGTTTTAATGCTTCGGCAAGATGTCCAAGATGGAAAGAAAAAAGTACGAAAGTTCGACTCGAACCAGCTTTAGGTGGTTACGAAGTCGCACCTTTAATCGATCCACGCCATCCAGAACCTCAAAAAACTTCTCCCCCCCCCCCCGAGAGTGATGCCTATATTTATGCTGATTCTGAAACCACGCGACTCGCGCGGGTTCGAGTCCTACTCGTTCTAGTTTCCCACTTTATTACCTCTTCCCCCCCCACCCCATCATCTTACGTAATTGCGGATGTTGCATTTAAGATATCGAAGACTTAGAGAAGTTCATTTGAAGTCAACTGTCGGGTCTCGTAACTTCATATTTGAATGATTAAGGTTCTCCTTTTCCTTCGTATTCGTTGCTGGGGTCGTGATTCGGATTCCACGTTTAAGCAGTAGGTCCTCGCTGTGAAATTGTCCATGCAGATACTGATAAAAGGGAAGTTAAACCGAGAAGAGAGAATCAACAATTACGGCGAGGAACTGATTGATTAATGGGCAGAGTCCCAATTTGTATCGGTAGGATGAAAATTAGAACTGTTTTGAAAGAAGATTCAATCCGGACGAGGTAACAGGGATCTCTTTAGTCTTTAGCCATTTCGGGTGGATTGAGATCCCCATTTCGTGTATCTGCATGTGGATACAATGGAATTTTCTCACGCAGTGTTGAGAGACGGTGCTTCATTTATCAACACTTTAAACCATTCATGGTAGCTGTCTAACATTGGCTCTCCTTTAGTTGAACGTAATAAATTAGAGAGGCTTTTTGAGGGACGGGCGAGTTTCGGGGGCCGGCATTGGGGTGAAAATAAAATAAAATAAAAATAAAAGGCAAGCCAAGCCAAGCCAAGTAACAATAATTCCCACTTTTCTTCTGAATTTGGAACGAGACTTTATCCGATTGAAACCTGATTTGGAATCGGATACTTTGGTTTCCCATCTCACCATCCTCTGAAATCCTCTATTTCACTGTGAATCCTTCTTCGACTCACACTGAGAACTTTGGTGGGAATTTGGTTACAGCGCACCAAATGCTATTCAACCGTTTAATTTAGCTTAATTACATGAATGAAGAGCTTCTTAGAACGAGGAATGTGTTTGTTTATTTGTGTACATGATACGAACGAACGAGCCTTGCAGACTTCGTTTTATTTATTTTAATTATTTTTTTTTTTTTTACCAAAAATTAGTTAGTCGTAGACTGTTTTTAGTGACTACATTTAATGCGTTACAAAGCGGTTTATGTAGGAATGACGTTGGGCTTTAAGGCAAAACTTTTAGGGGCTATCAGCTTTTAACTCGGTGTTGCTTGGAAAATCGCATAACTGGGACATTTGACCATTCTTCTAAATGTAAAGGTTTATCTTGTCCCATAGAATTGTCTGGGCTCTACGTAGTGTTCTCTCTCTCTGTCTATTCGTATTGTACGCGCCCTTCTGTACTAAACACCACATATTGTAAGCCCGATAAAGAAAACTAAAATAAGTCTGTAAATGATAAATATTTTGTTTTAATAAATAAAATTACACACACACACACACACACACACTCTGTATATACCTTTCAAAGGTTCCGTGCGATGATTCTTTTCACGAAGGTCAAGCTTGTCACCCCTCCTCTCGAGTTGGCCTGGTGAAGTAGTGAGTTGGTTTCTTGTACTCTCCACCTCACATAGCCAGGTACGCCCGGCTCATCGGAGATTGTTCTGAGCCAGGCGTCTAATCTTTTGAAGATGTCCACTGCAACACCACTCGTGTTCTTTCGGTCTTTGGGCAGCTGATTAAACAGTTTTGGTCCTCTCACAACAAAACTATTTTCTTTCAGGGTTAAGGATGTTCCCTGTCTAGCCTTTAATTTGGGAACACGACACAGTCTTCTTTTCTACTTTCCACCGTTGTTTGGGGAGTTAAGGATTCAGAGTAAGATTAGGGACTAGTTTCTCCATTATTTTCCAAGTGTAAATAATGGTGTATCTCTCTCTCTCTCCTTTCCAGTGAATATAGCTTTAATTCGTGTAATCTTCCTCTAGTTTAGTTCTTTGCGCACCCCTTGATCTTGGCTGTGAAGTTTCTCTGAATCTCTTCTAGTTGTCTAATGTCTTCTTTTTTATATGGGGATGTTAGGACCGAGCAGTATTCCAATTTAGCTATGATCAGTGTTTTCAGTAGAAGAATGATTATATTCCTATCCCTTCGTTTAAAGGTTCTCAGTATCTGCCCAGTTAAGCTCTTTGCTCTGTTGACTGCTATCTTATTTTGTGTTTCGAATTTCGCATCATCAGTCATTACAATCCCTAAATCTTTTGATTTAGAATTTCTCTGAATTTCATGTCCAATGTACAGGCAGTTTTTACATAGTGGAGCCGCCTCGATGGGCAGACGTGGCTCCTAGTGTGCCCACTATAAATATTTCTTATGTTCCTTGTGGTTCGGAACCCACGTAAAATTGTAGGTCCCCTCCGCCACCACCGAGGACATACACAATTACGAACACAGTTAGGTAGACCAGCCATGAGTGGATCCTTGGGTCTTTGTTGGTCTGAAACATTATAACATTATTATAATATTCCATGGATTTTAGGTCCCCTTTTTCCATATCGTAACAGTTGAAATTTCTCGGTGTTAAACTTCATATTGTTGTCTTGCCTTTCCACGTGTGTGTGTGTGTGTGTGTGTGTGTGTGTGTGTGTGTGTTCGATTCCAGTTTTTGTAAAAAAAAAAATGTTTTTTGATTTCAGTTTATGAATTTTATCGACTTTTTTTTTAATTGCAGTAAACTCAATATTTAATTTTCATATCTTTGACTTATATATTCCTTATGAAGTCTTTTATTTTGACTTTATTTGGTATCATACTGTGAGGCGCAGTTGTTATTCTTCGTCAGTAAGATTGATCTTTTCGCCTTCAAGAGCTTCAGATGAACTGATACTTAAAAATTAAGCTGCGTGCATCAAGTCACACAGTTGTCTTTTTTTTTTTTTCATCTTGGTTTGACTTTTTCTTATATTAGATAGAGCCACAAAGAAAAAACTGATAAGTTGCCTTTCTACGTATGTCTCGTATCTTCAGAGATAGTCTTATGGGATGAAACGAACCGTATCTCTAAATCAAAACATTTCTATCACATCTCGATATCTGAAAAGTTGGGCCTGACTTCAGTAAATTTGAATTAAAAACATCTTAGCTTTAAAAATCTTTTCATGAACTCTTCATGTTCGCCAGCTCAAAATACGGGTGTAAAGCTCTCATCAGAAACCTTAATGTACAGAGTGGCCCATAAGTCCTAATCGGTTATAATTAAAGCGAAAATCCATCTAGCGGAACTCACTGACGTAATCGATTACTGAGGAAAGAATATTTGTCGATGGTTAGATTTTACGCTTTGACTAATCGGTAAATATTTCTAAACGTATTATAAACTTTTTACTCGGTTATTTTTTTTTTGTATTTTCGCTTTAGGCCCCTAGTTATAATCGATTGGGACTTATGACCCACCCTGTAGAGTGTAGAGTGAATGATCGTGGGTCGTGACGCAAGATAGGTTTACTCATGATTGATTCACGTTATTATATAACCCAGTTATACGAATTAGATATGTTACCCTTTAAGCGTACGCACGGCTACCGTTAAGTTAGGCGCAAAATGGACAGTGAAGGGGTTAAATAGGATATCCGCTTGAAATGATGTGATTGGGCTTTAATATAATTAGGCAGTGATTTAACTGTAAAGTCCCCCATTTTTCTTCCGAGAATATAAAACTGAGCACCATCTAAAATTGCTGTTCTACTTTGCCTTGAATTTGATAGATTTACGCTCCTTCTGTAAATATTGTGTTTTTGGAATTTCTGTGACGCATTTAAAAATAAGTCTAAATATGCAATAATAACCGAAGCTGATATACCTTCATTCGACTAATTTTTAGTTGACGCTGGTTGCATAATCATTACGATTGCTTTGCTGTCGCTTATTATAATTAAAGCTCTTAAAAATTATCTTTATTTGTTAACTTCATTTAAACTTTGTGCGTAAATGATGTTAATTGTGAAACATTACCAATAAAAAAGGGAGGAAGGGGAATTATTAAAGGAAGGACTTTTTTCATATTTTTATTTTGTATCTTTTATGAAAGTATGAAGGAAGATTGCAAAAGGGTACTAACATATTGAATAAGTTCGAACAAATATGAATATAGTCCGGGAGTTTTAGGGTTGAACCTTCAATTTTTTGACAAAGCTGGTTTTTTGGTACCACAGATACCCGAAAGGGTCTGGAATAACGTATGAAAAGTCCCCATTAATCAACCTTGAACTCGCCACGAAATTCAAGATGGCGTCCGATACTGCGACATTTCACGCATAATCGCCAATAACTTCTGAACCTGTTGGGCTGGAAGAAAAGTTTTGGTGTGTAGGGACTGTTTCTACTCGCCTTTTATTCAATGAATACCATTAAAATACGAGTCATCAGAATATATTTCATGTTTGACCAAAAATAAATCCAAATATAAACTGAAAACAATTGGTAAAAGAGCAAAAACACTCGTTTTCGGTACAACAAACTAAATAAGATAATAAAATTCAAATGAATTATTCCTTCCGAGATGAAAAACGTAACAAAAATATAATTTCTGGCATAAACGAATAAACAAGATGTTAGGGAATCAATGCATTACGTCAACGCATTATAATTATCACGAATCCGTCGCTAGTCTTCAGCGATACCATCTTCTATGTCCACGTTGGAGCAAGAGGCTCCACTGCAGGATGAGCAAAGAGCAGTACAGTAGAGCCCCACTTCTCGGCATCCACGTGTCTTTCCACAACGACCCTTACAACCACGTGAAACCGTGCGGAGGAGCTTGTTTGGGGCTGGTGGTCTTTCGGTTGTTACGGGTGTTAGCTGTCTATCCGCTTGCATCGACCAGCCCTATCGAACAAAACGATAAGTGACTGAATTTTGGCTATGTTTGTTGAATTATAGTACTGCACAATTAGTCCACTACAATCATTTAATTTTTGTATGTTGTAATTGAACTACCAATACATACCCAGTCAGTGGGAGGCATAGCGTTTCCACTCCACCGCTGCATACTGTGATAGGTGCGGAATAAATGCCGACGGGTAGCAGCACTAGTTGGGGGCAGCGTCTCCAACTTGAATTCTGACGACAGCTTGCATCTCTTGATGGCTCTCCTGTACAGTTGTAAAATGATGTACATAATTCATAGAGCTAGGTTAAAATTATTATGTGCAAAAAGCTATATTATTAAATGTACATGTTAGTTGTACGCTTTATTTACAATAATATTATTACTCGTATATCCAACCTTTACCTTATATCTCGGGGCATCTAGCATAGTATTCTTGTCCCCTCCATACAAGTTAATCAGGAATTGTTCACCAGATGCCGCAATGTTATCCTTTGTGTTGTCAGTGTTACTGAAAACTTCCAAGTAAGGGAGATTCTCCAAACTATCCTTAATCTTATTAAACACGGTCTTTTGCTTTTGGTGTAGAGCGCTGACACACTGTCACGACCAGACACAGCATGGGTGAAAAGCAGAAATGTTTTAAGACCTCCGATCTTCTCCTGGATGTCAAGAACATTGACACGAAATCAGACCTCGTCCCATGTACACATCGCTATGTGCGCGCCACTAGCCTGGCTCACCAGCATTACCAGGATGTCGGTGTCTGTGGCCACTACAAACAATGAATTGGTAACATATAAAGCTGTCGAGACTATTAACCTGTCCGCGTCCCCTTCAGCTTGCTTGTGGTGAACGGAATGTTTTGCAAAACGGTGTGTGATGAGCGCGATGAGACTAGTCTTGTTCGCTGGGTTTCTCAGAAAGCTCTCCTGAGGGATGAGTGGCCTCATGTTGGCATCGAACAAAATGTCTCGAGAATCTTTCTTTTGTGATCGACGCTGATGCACAATACTTTTAGTTGAAGTCGCAACCGAGCTGTATCCGTCAAACACAACGACGATTAGCATGTCTGCGTATTGGGTGCAGACATGTTTTACATTGTTCTAAAAAATTTCATTGTAGGTTGCACCATTTGGTCAGACAGTGTTGAGTAAGTGCTCTCCATCAATAACAGTGATATTGTCAGAATGAGTAAGGTTACGCTGTTCCACATCATCTTTGAGGACGATTGAAAGATCACATTTATTTTTTCTAAGCAAGCTCTGGTAAAACAGAAAAGGAGGCTGTTGGCTGAGTTCATACGTGAGAAACTCCAACTTTCTTTGGGTCTGTATAACAACAGTGATACGCTGAAACAGAATATTTGGGTTAATTTCGCAATTCTTCCCTCTACGGAGAAGCTCCTCAGCTCGCGCAGCCATGTTGATAACCCGGTCACTCGTCTTCATCTTGATATCTGTGAATGGCAGCCCGACCAATTTGGCTGTTGTAACTTTGCCAACTGCAGGCGCGTCATCGCACTTGACGTTTGAAGCCGCGACTATTCCACTACAAATATTGATGAATGTTGTGATCAGATGGGAAGGGAGGATGAACAGCGAAGAATTTGGTGAGCAAGTCGATGTGGTTTTGAGTGAGGCGCACAGTTTCCGGCCTCAAGTCCCGATGCTGGTCAGACGTGGACGAGTTTACACCAGCAAACTCTCAAGCGTCGCACATATTGGAATACATTTGGGTAGGGTATCTGTGAACTTTGATATGGTCAAATCTGTAATGCCTCGACCGCGGGTTTTTTTTTTTTTTTTTTTTTTTTTTAGTTCAGAAGAACCGATTCGCCTCTATTTAAAGGGCATATCTCAGCGGAAAAACAAAGAAAAAGTGAGAGGAAAGACAGAGAAAAAGAAAGGGTGGAGGGGACAGTCGAAGTGGAAAAAGACCAAGGACTGCAGGGTCGAGCCCCATCATCCTTGGGTGCTAGGGCCGGGAGGGCGCACGTGAAACCTCCAGGAACAAGCACGTACAAACGAGCACAAAGAGCACTCAAGAGCACGAGCTTAGAACCCCCTTGCGGGGACCGCGGGTTATATACCACCATGAACTTTCATTAGTCTCATCAGGCACTGCTCAATGAGCTGGTCCATGAAGTTTCCGACGTAGTAGTGGTCTGTTCTCCAAGCAACAAACATTCCTTTCTCAGCAAACACCGTATACTCGGAATCTGTCATCTTTTGCTTCAATATCTTCATCTGCTGTAGGTAGAGACGCGCACACTTCACGTAGGCAAAGTGGCCGGCGGCATGGAAGAGCAGTATCATTTCCTGTATACATATCAGGTGCAGGGCAAAGTTACTGGTTCTTGAAAATATGAAAAGCTTGACGAGTCCCACCAGTTTGATGTACTGTACCCACAGCTTGGCGGTCCTGTTTCTTTCAGCGGCCTCATCCAGTATAAGCTGAATATTGTCTGTTGAAGACAATCAGCTGCTCATCAAGTGCCACCGAAGTGTTATCCTGCGGTTTCCGAACAGACTCGATCAGCCTCTTGATGTGATTGGTGTCGATTCCTTCTAGAGCATCTTGAGACTTCAAACAAATCCGACATTACCGCTGCCGTTGTGGACAAGTGAACTTTAAGAGCCCGCGCGTACCCGTGACCTGTCGTTATTTGGGAAACTGAGTTAGGAGGGTATATTGTCTTGCAGCATGTGGAAGTCCAAAACCTGCCATCACATGACCTATTGAGCCCACGTAGCATATCACAAAGTAAAAGTCTCCCAGCCTTACAATAACTTGTTGAAAAGATGAACATAGTGAGGTGTATGATACGTGGTTGAACTCTTTAATTAGAAAATAAAATGCGCCTCCATAGTGTAGTGGTTAACGTTGCTGACTATCCTTCCACACAATAAAAAAAAATTGGTTGGTAGATAAGTGGGTACCCTGGGCAGCTAATGGCTAAGACGCCGGGCTACTGGTGTGGTGTAGTTCGGATTCCACGTTAAACTGTAGGTCTGAGGTGGAGTGACAAGCGTGACCTTCGTCAGAATGAACAATTCACAATTCGGGCGGAAGCAAAACCAAGGTTAATCAAGGTTATTATATGCATGCGTGTGTTTATTAATTGTCCGAGATATCGAGAGCAGTTTTACGGAGGAGTTCTGGAGAAGAGAGCGTTATCTCCATTGCCTTGATGTACAGTGGTTGGTTGAACGTCACGAAGCAAGTCTTCTGTCCCAGACGGTCACTCTTTCTTGACATAGCACAGTGCTGAGAAAATCATGTTGGGCCTATTAGCGCTCTAAATACATTTTCTATTTGCCAGTAGCTATTTATTAATGGAACTCGCCAAAAATTGGTGGCAGCGGGGGCAGGTGGAGATAGGGTGTGTGTTATGGTCACATACCCCTTCCCCTCCTTGTATATACGCTAATGGTTGTGATGGTATTCACTGGGCAGACCGTAAACAAAACCCCTCTAATAAACTCCATACTTAGCCATCTTGAATTTTGCGCCAAGCTCAAGGTTGATTAATGGGGACTTTTAATATGTTATCCCAGACTCTTTCAACTATCTGTGGTGCGAAAACCAGCTTTTTGTCAAAAACTTCAAGATTCCACTAAATAACACCTTAATACTCTTGGACTAAATAATAATAATAAGCGGCGGCTTAAACGGCAGAAAACCACCGCCAGACTCGTTCCGTTGCGCATCGTGGGTTTATCACCAAAAATAGTCCCCGGGGTACCTGGTTCCCTAATGCGGGGCAACATATATATATATATATTTCGGTTCTTTCTGGATGGCGCAGGATTTAAATTCTGAAGACCATTAAAGACACGAACTCCTCCCATCCAGAGAGAAATGAAATGAAATGATTCATCTTGGGTGAAATGACTTCAGTCGTTAATTTGGTTAGTGAAGATCGTTCGCATTTTATTGTGAGTGAACCTCAAAGATGAAGGCGAACTGTCCGTTACGTTTTATGCCGTTGTCGTCGTAAAATTTCCTAAATTAACTTTATTAAATACTTCATCAATCTTTCAAGTTTTTGCGTTTTCTGAAAGATTATGCAATGCATAGCAATAGTGTGTTTGTGTGTTTTTTACCTAAAGAATCACGACGATCTTGAGGATACGCACGACCTATCGCGACACGGGCGTGCGTATCACGACATTAACAGTATCGCAATGGTTTATCTTTATAAATGCTATTTTTTATCGGGAAATAAAAGGGAATATGATTAAGGTTACATTTGGTTAAATTAAGTTTTTTAGATTAGGTAATTGTCGCGGTTTTGTAGGGTAGCTGAAGTGTGTGTGTGCGTGTGCGTGCAACTTGGCATAAGTGAGGTCGTGTGTGATAATTCAGAGATGGGGGGCAATTTTCTCGTGTTGATAACACCTTTGGTGCCTTGAAATATTAAAATTTATATAAATTTATATACAGGGTGGGCGGAAAGTAGCTCCCTATTTTGGATTGGTAAAAAAATACGTATATTATCCATTTATTTCAGAAGAATAATATGAAAAGGTAGGCATACATGGTAGGTTTTCTCTGAAATTCAATGTGGGCTCCAACTCTTTCCACCAGCTTCTGGAGCCGCCCAGGAATGGCGTCCACTGACTTTAGCAGGAACTCCGGCGGATGGAGGACATGACTTCCCGAATTCGGTCCTCCAGTTTTCCAATGTCCTCGGTTTGGTGCGGTAGACTTCTTCCTTTACCCACCCCCAAAGAAAGAAGTCGCACGGTGTCAAGTCGGGGCTCCTGGCTGGCCATTGATGTGGACCACGACGACCATCCAACGCCCAGGGAAGTGGGCCATCCAGCCACTCACGGAAACAAGAGCGAAGTGCGGAGGGGCGCCATCTTGCATAAATATCAGATCGTCGATGTTCTCCCATGTGCTGACAACCGGCAGACCTCGTTTCGCAACATAGCAAGGTACGCTCAGCATTTATGGTGTTGCGCAGAAGGAACGGACCCACAACTGATCTGAGGTCATACCACACCACACGTTACACTGAACCGATTCTGCCATTTTTCAGCGGTAACCGTGCGACTTCTTTCTTGGGGGTGGGTAAAGGAAGAAGTCTACCGCACACCAAACCGAGGACATTGGAAAGAACTGGAGGACCGAATTCGGGAAGTCATGTCCTCCATCCCGCCGGAGTTCCTGCTAAAGTCAGTGGACGCCATTCCTGGGGCTCCAGAAGCTGGTGGAAAGAGTTGGAGCCCACATTGAATTTTAGAGAAAACTACCATGTATGCCTACCTTTTCATATTATTTCTTCTGAAATAAATGGATAATATACGTATTTTTTTACCAATCCAAAATAGGGAGCTACTTTCCGCCCACCCTGTATATAAAAAAAAGTTTTTAATATGTGAAAAAAGATAGGCCTGTGTTGGTCCTGATTCAGTTAGGTTAGTCTAGGTGAAAGGCATCCACCCAAAAATTTCAACTATCAACCATTTAGATCTGCAGACTTTACTCGGGTTATTATGATTATAGAGTTAGTTGGTAGTGATAGTCGGCTTATACTTAAACCCAGCTGGGTTAGACTTATCAGCATACGTGGAAGTGTTGTAAATCGTTTCGGAGTAACTGAAGCATCTACGGCAAGCCTCTCTCATCCAAAAGTAGGCCTGTGGATTGTGCGACAATTGAGCGAGGGAAATTGAGCGACTTGACGCATTGAGCGGTTAGGCTAACTGAGCGCAAACTTCACAACTTAACTTAACTTAACTTAACTTAACTTAACTTAACCAATTGTCAAGTGCATACAGTTGACCTAAACTATTTTAAATAAATATTTTTTACAAGGTGAATATTTATTATTTTTGTGTCAGTTTTGTACTCGCTCAGTTAGCCTAATCGCTCAATGCGTCAAGTCGCTCAATTTCCTTCGCTCAAAGTGTATTCATTAAATTGATGCAATCCCGGGGTTTACAGAATAACCACGGCCCTGTTTCGGCTTTGGGCCTACCTTTTCTTAAGCACACTTGTAATTATTATTACTAGGCTACCAGAATTTACCACACCCACTGGGAACGATACCACCTACATTGTGTAGGTTTAGGTTAACTCCTTAAGGACGGCATCGCCAGTCCCAACACATTCGTTTGTTTGGAAAATGTTACTGATCTACTGTACTTACGTTCATTACTTGAACCACAAGCGGCGGCCTTCTCTTAAATTGACACGGGTGGGAGGGTGCCCTTGCCAACGAAGATATTTTGACATTTTAAACTTTGAAAAACAAGAGTAAAAGTAAGTAAACATTTACTTACTTTGTGTTTGGGCTATGTAACATTTCGTAAATTGTAAGTTCGTAACTGTAGCACTTTAGCGTGTTCACGCAATCTAGTGAATGTAGTCTAGTAGTACAATATTACCCGTTCCGCCGCCACTACATAGTGTGGCATCACGTGACTGGTATTCCCCCACCTCATTGGTTAAACAAAAAAGAAACGTCACATGTTCCCGTACGATCATGTTGATGCCTGTTTGGATGTCTATGAAAGTGTAAGAAATTTGTCAGGTAAAGAGGCTTACTTGAAATTTAGATCATATAACTTTCAAATCCTAACTTATGTTTTCGTATTTATGTTAACATTTTACTACATTTTGTTATTAATAAACCCCATATTTTTTCAAACTCAACATAAATTAAGTTAGGTTATTATCTCGCTATTTGATGACATAACCGAGAACGCCTTTCGAGCCCTTATTTACGTCCGAAACACTTCTCACTTCGGCACCAAAGGTTGGTTAGATTTAATTAAATTTGGTTAGTTGTTTAGGTATATAGATTTTGAATAGTGTCCTTCGCTTATGTGAAGATGTGAGCGAACGCGCGCGCGCGCGCGCACACACACACACACACACACACACACACACACACACACACACACACACACACGTGTGTGTAAAAACTTAGGATCATACTCAGTTGGCTTATCCGTCTTAACGTTTTTCTAGTTGATAAATGTGACTTTTACTGTATTAACATCTCTGCACTTTGTCATCTGCAAACATTATGAAGTTGAGTGTATGTGAAGGGCGTGGAAGGTCATTTTTATACAGTAAAAATAAAATTGGACCAGAGACTCTGCCCTGAGGCACACCGTGTAATATAATAAGTGTAGTGAAACGGACAAATTGATATCTATCGGTCAAATAATTTTTAGATTAGTTATATATGACACTTCTAAAGCCATAACAATATAGCTAATTTGTCTAGTACAAAACATTATGGTTGTATCACATCGTAAGCCTTACTCCACTCGACAAAATTGGTTATGAATATTTTATTCTGTTGAGCAACATTGGCGTTTTCTATAAGATCTAAGATAACCATTTCAGTCAATTTATTCTTACAGAAGTCTTAGTGATGTAGCGATGAATAGTGATTTATTCTATTTTAAGTTTTTTTTAACAATCTTTACTGTATACAAATAGTAAACACGCTGGTTTATAGGTCTAATTAGTTACTATATAGTTCAGGATCAACACCCTTAAGCGGTGTTACATAACCAATATTCTTTAGCTTTGATTGAAGTATACCTTTGGAAATACGCAAGTTGATTGTTATAGCCGAAGTTATGCGTACCTTTTCTTCAATGAGCTTCAGGATGGGTACAGAATAATAATATAGATGTTCATAGGTTTTTTTTTTTTTTTAACGAGTAATACTTTGAACCTTTTTTTGAACAAAAGAAAATCAATTTAATGGTATTAATTTTGCAATTTTGACCGAAGTTTGTCAAAAATAAATGTAAAGTAATTATTTTAAGAATTTGCTATAGAAATAATATCGGTGATTATGCTATTATTAACATTGTCTTTCTCTTGCAGTTTTCTTAATTCAACTTTATGAAAGACTGGTTAGAGTTGTATAAGTGTTTTTATCTCTCTTTTGCGGGTAGAAAGTTAATTATAATATAGTTAATTTAGCAATTTTGATTAACGTAATTTGTTTTTATATTTTCTAGTGTGGGAATTCTGTCTCGCAATTTGAATATTTTATTGGCCCTATAATTCTTGAAGTGATCCATAATTTTGCATTACTTTGGGATAAATGTTTTTTCTCTTTAAAAGAAAACGACTGAAAATATCAACTAAGGGATCATAAAAGAACTTAAACGTATGATTTGGGTCGTTCGAAGGATCAATACAGTTAAATGTAGTATATATTATTTACAGCCCCAATGAATTTTATTTTGTTAACCTCGGAGAATATTTTATATTCACTCGTTGCTTTGTTTATGGCTTGTGCAGCGTTATTGTACATAACGTGAGTAGGGTAATGATCACTAATTACTGTAGTTATAACTGGAATTTACGAGGTTATTGCTGTTTACAAAAGGATGATCAACGCTCAGTTCAACATTATTGTTTCGGAAGTCAAACTCCCATCATCAATGGCTAAAAACAATAAAAAATAAACAAACTAAAACTGATGGAAGACCAGTGGGACAGGTACAGGTTTAACTTAATTTAACGTACTTTCGATAGTATACCAGCAAGAATAAAATTACAACGACAAGCATAATCTCGTGTTCAAATAAGTTTAATATTTAAACAAAATTAAAGACACAACTAAAGATGGTCATATATATTGGCGTTCAAAAGTCTGCGTCCATCTTATAATCACTCAATTTATTGTAAATTATACAAATATATATGATAATTACAACAAAATTTGATTTTTTATTGTTACATTATTTGCTTCTAAATGTAATTATTATAAACTAGTAAAGAAATTAACAATTTAATGGCATAATCTTATTAACAATCGGTATGACCTCCTTTTGCTTTAATGACAGTTTCCACTCTGTGAAGCATAGATTTGACAAGTTTCTGGATAACATCTTGTGCTATGCCGTTCCAGCATTCTTCTACATTCTCCCGGAGAGAATCGAGAGAAGTTATATTCTTTTTAGCTTTCACACACTTCAAATGGTCCCAAAGATGCTCTATTGGATTGAGATCAGGACTTTGTGGAGGAAACTTCATAATTTGTAGAACACATTCATCTTTTTTTTTTGTTGAGATAGTTCATGCAAAGGTTAGGAGTGTGCTTTGGGTCGTTATCCTGCTGGAAAATGAATCCTTGACCACAAAGCCTCAATTCTGATGGTATTGCGTGTCTCACTAGTATGGAGTGGTACTTCTCTTTTGTGTGAGTGTAAGTGATTCTGTGAAGATCTCCAACTCCAGAATAACTGAAACAACCCCAAACTTGAATGTTGCCTCCATCATGTTTTACTGAATGTTTTATGCAGGGATGTATCAGTTTTTCGTTGGTTCTAACGTTTAACATAAACTCTTCCATGAGACCCAGAAAGTTCCACTTTTGATTCATCAGTAAAAAGAACTTTTTTTTCCAGTCGTCTACAGTAAAATTTTGATATTCTCTTGTCCACTCCAGTCTTTTGGCCTTATCTTGTTTCCTCAGTAGTGGTTTGGACACAACTACTCTGCCATGGAGACCAGCTTTTATGTCTTCTTTTTATAGACTTGTACTTATTGGAGAGTCCCGTTGTTCATTCATCTGTGTAGCTGTGACTTTTCTGTCACGCAGTGATGTAACCTTGATGTAATGATCGTCAGAATCAGTAGTCACTAAATTTAGGTCTGCCAGATCTTGTCTTTCAAGAGCACGATCCAGATTCTTTATATCTGCTTATAGGTCTTTGGACGGCCACTTTTGAAACGTTAATTTTGGCCGAGATCTGGCGTTGGGACATTCCCTTTCTTGAAAGGGTAATTACACTGTGCAACAATTTTTTGTTTATGTTGATTTTTCGAGTTTTTCTATATGTTTCCGCCACGCTGATTACAGATTTGGCATCGGTTTTGCTCATAGAACTATAGTTTTTATGATATGGTCAAATTTAGAAATCTTACTTTTTCGCCATTTTTAAGGCATTTTTCCGAGATAGCAAAAGTAATTGCAAGTGCAAAATTCAAAATGTTCCCAAAACTGGGGTTTATTAGTAATGTTTTTATTGGTTAAGGCCCATTATTAAATATTTGTACACATTTGGTTTCTTATTTCTGTTTATAAAATGTGTTTTATTTTTCAGATATTTGAATTAGAATTATATGGTGATGGCTACCAATAGGCCTTGCAGACACACTGCAGATTCATTTTGTTATGTTTGCGGCCATTACATCAATCCAAAGCAAGTAAATCACAAAATTGACACAGGAACCAAGTTTTGTACAGCATATCACGCTTACTTTGGCATGCCCATGGGCGATCAAGATAAATCATGGGCACCTCACTTTTGCTGTGGAAGCTGCCGTTCCACATTAGAAGGATGGCTGCGAGGTACCAGAAAAGGCATGCCATTTGCTATTCCTTGCATTTGGAGGGAGCAAACCAATCACCACGATGATTGGTACTTCTGCATGGTGGACATTTCACTCTACAAGAGGTAAAGGTCGAAAAAATGTCCTATATCCAAATATCCCACCTTCTATTGCCCCAATTCCTGATAATGAAGATTTACCCGTTCCATGGCCACCCACCATGGAGGAAATAGAAGAAACGCCTTTAATATCCTCCGATGAAGATGAAGATGCTGACTTCGAGGCAAGCTCCAATACGTCACTCCATTTCCCCAACCAGAAAGACATAGACGACCTAGTCAGGGATATGAGCCTTACGAAAACCAATGCAGAAATTATGATGTCCCACCTTAAAGAGTGGAATCTTTTGGACCCAAGTGTCAAGATCTCTTTCTACAGGAATAGGCATTTGCGATACGCTTCTTTCTACTCCTGTTTTGCATCGAGCTCCCTCTGCTACTGCTGTGATGTGAATGGCCTTTTTGCTGAGATAGGAATTGAATACAGCCCTGCTGATTGGCTTTCGTTTATTGACAGTTCAACTAGAAGTTTAAAAGGCGTCCTACTACATAATGGAAACATGTTTCCATCTATTCCTGTGGCTCATTCGGTTGAATTGAAGAAAAAATATGAAAGTGTAAAGCAGTTGCTAGACAGAATAAACTACAGTGAACATAGATGGGATGTATGTGGAGACTTCAAAATGTTAGGATTCCTGCTTGGACTACAGGGCGGTTACACTAAATATTTGTGTTTCCTCTGCCTTTGGGACAGCAGAGCAGATGGTGAGCACTTTGTCAGAAAGGAATGACCCGTGAGAAATGAGCTTAATCCAGGCAAACACCATGTTCTTAACGAAGCCCTTGTTCCAACAGACAAAATTTTGCTACCCCCCGCTGCATATCAAGCTCGGTCTTATTAAGCAATTCATCAAAGCTTTGGATGCTGAAAATGATGCTCTTTATCATATACGTTCAATGTTTTCCAAACTTTCTGAAGCTAAAATCGAGGGGGACATTTGTTGGACCTCAAGTCAGACGCATGTTAGCATCTAAAGAGTTAGAAGAAAAAATGACAGCTCTTGGAAAAAAATGCTTGGCAGTCATTTCGGCTTTGTAGTCCATGGATTTTTAGGTAACAAGAAGAACGACAACTACAAAGAGCTAGTAGAAAATCTACTCAAACACTTCCAGAGGTTAGGTTGTAGAATGTCCCTGAAGTTACACTATCTGGACTCGCATTTAGAATTCTTCAGACCAAATTTGGGTGACGTAAGTGAAGAACATGGTGAACGTTTTCACCAAGATATCCAAACCATGGAGAGGAGATATCAGGGAAAATGGGACGAAGCTATGATGGGCGACTATATCTGGTGTTTAATACGAGATAATCCACGGGACTACGAGAGAAAAAGTCGGTCAAATGTACATTTTTAAGCATTATCCGTTTAGATTTGAGCATATTTGTGTGCATATTATATATGCATTTATATATACATTATATATCTTTAAATATAAAATCTATTTATTTTCCTTTCTTTTTCTTCATTGTGATTTTGCTCTCAGATAAGCCACTAGGTACAAAAAATAGATTATGGTTTTCAGAAGAAACGAGTTTTCACGAGAAAACTAATGCGATTTTTTAATTCAGCGCACTCAAAAACAAAGAAACGCCAAAAAAATAAGAAAAACAAATTTTCCAAAATTTTGTTACATAGTGTTATTTATCCTCCCTGGGATAAATTTAGTTCCTTAGACATTTCAATTACGGCCTGTGAATAGAGAAAATGATTAATTATTTTTTAATCAACTACAATGTCATTGACTAATTGGTTTTTATCAGTTATAATAGACCAGTTGTTAAAATTACTGTATGAATACACTATTTTGAGGATTAATAACATTTGGCTATGGTCTGTCACCAATACCTGGTTTAAAATCGGTGTTATACTGCAAAGGAAAAAAAACGTAACAGGACCCAAACGGACCATTTTCATTAATGTGTCTTTTCTTATGAAATAAAGCTACATTACTTACACATGTAGTAGAATATATGAAATACCATTTCTTCTAAAAGAAAATACCTTAATATAGCGGACATACTTTCTCAGAGTTGTATTATTTTCTAGAAATTGTCTAAAACTGAAGTGGACGCAGACTTTTGAACACACACACACACACACACACACACACACACACACACATACACACACACACACACTTATTACATTCTCAAGTTTGTTTCATTTTGCAAAGTGTTAAAACTGAAAAATTGTTATTAAATGGATTGAGGATTTGGCTGGTCTGCTTAGTAGTAAAAAAGTGCGGCGACTAATGTGACGATGCTCATCGACCCGTACCTTAAGCTGGCGGACGGAGCTGCCAACATACGTGGCGTTATAGGCACGATTAAAAGGTTAGAGCAGAGAGCATCGGGAAATCTTTCTTAAGTTTAAAAAAAAGGAGCTAATCCTAAAGTTATTGATAAATTTAAAGTCAGTTTGTGGGTAAAACTGAGCGAGCAAATGTTTTCAGTCTTTTTCAATCCTTAGGCAGATGTAACCGTCAAAGGGGAATCTACATATATACAGTATATCTTTTCAGTCTTTTTGAGCAGTGGGAATGGGGAACTGGGGTTTAAAATTATAATTTAATTTAGTTTCGAATATGCTTCATAATCGGGTCTTTTGGATAAGAATTGGAGTTAAAATAATTAATTTAAAAACGCATCTCAAAATAAAAAGGATGCTCGGATGTTAAGTCTTATGGAAATTGCAAATATAGCTAAAGAGAACAAAGAAATAATGATATCAATATTTATGGATTTGAGTAAGGCGTTTGATGTAATAGACCATAATATTCTACTTAATAAATTATATTGTTACGACTTTAGAGGAGCAATCAGTGATTGGTTTAAAAAGTTATTTGTCCAATAGATATCATTTTGTATCGGTAAACAAGTTCTGCTCAACGAAAGCGCTTATCAAACATGGTGTACCACAGGGCTCATTTCTGAGTCCACTGTTATTTTTATTACTGTATATATAAATGACCTTCCACGTTCATCTGATATACTGACCTTCATAATGTTCGCGGATGATACAACTGTCTCTTTTTCTTGCGAAGATGTTAATTCAGCTAAGAATATATTTAATTCAGAATTCATCAGTGTAATGAAATGGTTGACCACCAATAAACTCTTCCTAAATACCAGTAAAACAAATTTCATGATTTTTACTAATAAAAGAAATGTATATCTTCATGAACTTAATGTTAATGAAATCGCTATAAAGGAGTGTACTGTAACAAAATTTTTTGGTGTAATGCTGGATAAGAATTTACAATGGAGTGATCGTGTAAATTATATCGCGAAAAAGATTTCAAGGAGCGTTGCTATAATGTTTAAACTTAGAAATGTAGTAACCAAACTTGCACATTTTATATTTTATTTAAGAGTGTAAGGTGCGTCTTGACTTGAGCATTTTAGTCCGAACGAGCAGGCAGCGCAGAGCAGAATTCGGCTAGTAAGTACGCGTCTCCGAGCCGAGCACGCCAAACGTTTTCCGTCGCTTGTCGATAAATAGTGCTGCGTTCTCAAAAGGACTCTCTATTCACTGATGGTGTCAATAATCCAGCAGGGTTGCAAGCACCTTAAACAGAAAAAAATAAAATAAATCTATTCATTGTTGGTGCGCAGTCAGGACGGGTGTTCGCGCTGTTCCAGCTATTCGGTGTTTTATTTTTATCATGGAGTGGGACAGAGAGAAATGTTTAACATTACTTGATGAATATGAGAAGTATTCTGAGCTTTGGAATCCCCAACATAGCTTATACTACAATAAAGCCAAGAAGCATGATTGATGGGTTAGCATTGCACAAGTTACTGAATGTTCCCCGCGAGAAGGGAAGAAGAAATTGGAAAGCTTGCTTGCCAGCTTCAGGAGGGAAAAGGCAAAGGGAAAGAAAACCGTCGGGACTGGCAAAGGTAAGCTATTTTACAAATTAACTATCAGACATCAAAATTGATGTATATGATGAAAAATAATAAATATAAATAAATAATATATATTATTATATTATAAAACAGTTTCAATCTTTTTTTTTTACAGGCATGCAGGAAGTGTGTGTGTGTGTGTGTGTGTGTCGAAATGGTCTGCCTTCAAGCGGATGGCGTTTCTGATGGACAGGGATGAACCCAGAGCTACATTGAATACCATGGAGGTAAGTAAATGAATACAAACATTTTGAAATATTTATTTACTTAATTAGAGAGAAGAAAATAAGTATGGGTATAAGGTACTGTATGGCCTACATTTTTTATTACATTTTCACATGAAGTATTTACAAAATACAGATAAATGAAATATGATGTTACTGTTATCAGTTCCTCTTGTACTTTACTTTGTCTTTGACACTTTCACATCCAATTTTTCGAAACGTACTGGGCAAAATCATTACGAATTTCTTTTGCCTTCATTGCTGTCCTTTGTGGTACGTTCCTGATGGGAAGGAAGGAAGGATGATATTTCAGAATTGCTTTCCAATCTCCAGCTACCAGAAACAACATTGCCATTCTCGTCTTCATGGTCAAAAGTTCCATGTGGTGTGTAATTTCTGGAATTGTGGCTTCTTCTGAGAAAGTTGTGTAGACAAGCAACTGTCATAACAACAGTCTGTGCCTTTTCTGACTCTAAAAGCTTGGGTTTTCTGAGAACTCGAAAAACTGAAGACGAAATTCCAAAAACATTCTCTACTATTATTCTTGCGCGACTGAGGCGATAATTGAATACTCTTTCATTGCTCCCCTCATGAATCCCCGAGTAAGGCTTCATTATACTTCGTCGGCTACAAAAACGTATGGCATCGCCCTATTCAGGCCGGGTAGCATTGAGTCTTGAGGCAGGCCTAAGCTTCCATCCTCTAACTTTTTGTGAAGCAGTGTGTGTTTGAAAACGCCGCCGTTGGAGATCCTGCCTTGGCAGCCAACATCTACAAATGTGAAGTTGTAGTCAGCGTCCAGGAGTGCAAACAGAACAATGCTGAAATTAGACTTTTAATTAAAAAAGTCACTGTCACTGTGAAATGGGGCTTGTATGATATGTTTCCCGTCCATAGCACCAAGACAGTGAGGGAATTGGCACTTTTCTTGAAATTGAGTAGATATGTGTAGCCGTCACTGGCGTCGATGGAACCTAAAAAAAAGTCGAAGAAATACCAATATTGAAAAATGCTTTATACTATATACTGTATAGATAGGTACAGAGAGATAGATAGATAGGTAGATGTGTGCGCGCGCGCCACTTATTTTTGTTTCATTTCTGTAGAATAATAATTACATTTATTGCCCGTGTTTTAGGCTGGGATCCCACCTGATGATGAGCCTCAAGAGACATTCAGCCAACAACACACAACAGCTGATGACACCAATTTACAGACCGCCGCAAAACGATGAAGAAAATAATAATGATACCGCCCCGATAATTATTGCACCACCAACTACTCGGGCACAGAAACAACCTAAGCGAAAGAAGCCTGAGTCAGGAGAGGACCCACGAATAGGGGAAGCTCTTAACATTTTAAAAGGTGCTGCTGCAAGTGCTTCTTCGCAACAAGATGAGTGCGGCGTCTTTGGGCAACACGTGACAAACAAATTAAGAAACTATAGTAAGAGAACAAGAGCTATTCACTGCTGATATGGGACATTTTGACATGGAAACTAGGCCCTTTTCCACATCTTCCAACTCAACCTCCACTCTTAGTTCACTTACGCACTTAGTCCACTTCTCCCCAAACCCAGAATGAATCCCAGTCCATGCTGTCCGATGAATCCCAGGCTGAGTCCCAGCCACAGTCATTGTTTTATCGGAAAGATTTGAGTTAGAGTTACTTTGTATTCTTAAGAAATAAAATTGAATAGACACATTTTTGATTATATATTTCTCGTTTTTTATTTTATTCCCTACACCTAATATTAGGGTAGCATGCAACTTTACAACACGTGTAGTATTTACGTATAGCAAACTATTATGCTAATGTTATTTATTATTACTATATTAATGTTTAATTATTACCTTGATGTAATCCTTCAGTGCTTCGATCAAAGCGTTGCGTGTTTCTCCAATTATCACACTAATGCGTTGTTTGGATATCTTGAATAAATACTGCAGGCTGGTATACGAGTCCGCTGAGGCTAAAAAGAGTAGAGTTACAGCCAAACGATCTTTGACCGGTATGGCTCTTCGGAATTGTGTATCCTTCTTCGTAATTCTGGGGCCTACAAGGTTAATTAATATTTCAAAAACCTCCGCTGTCAATCGCGTAAAGTTTTCCAAATGCCCATGGTCCATTTCACTCAATAGCGACATATTTTTACGTTCAGAAAATAGTCGCCTTAACCACGTTCTCTTCAATTCCTTCTTTTTGGCTAAGGAATAAATAATGAAGAAAGCATCTGCTGCCACTGTCAAATTCATATTTACACTGAGCAAAACGGTGGGAATAAGACGAGCACTGGCGAACACGCAGAATACAGCGAGCTTGCGCTCGAACAGCTCGTTCGGTTAGCGAGCTTGCACTCGAACAGCTCGTTCGGTTCGTTCGTGCGCTGTCTGCTCGTTCGGGCTGAAATGCTCGAGTCAAGACGCGCCTTAAGAACAAAATCATTAATTTACAATGGGTAAATATATATTTTGTAACTCGTCAAGAAATCCACTCGTATCAGACCAGAAATAGATCAAAACTCGCTATGCCTCAATTTAGATCTTCATTTCAAAAACTACCCATTTTCATTGAAGTGAAACTATGGAATGACTTAAATGCCGATATAAAAAATATTGTGAATGTAAATTTGTTTAAAACCAAGTTGAAATCCCGATTAATAATGGCATACTAACAAAAACCTAGGATTAATGTCCATTACTATTGTTTACTAATTATTAATTTCTCGTGTGTAATCTAGTATTAAAAACACATTTCTTTGGATTGTCCAGTTTTTATATCTCGTGTATAATATTGGTTTCATTGTATGATATTGGTATAGTGCCTTCAATGGTGACCTTTTATTTGTCATGTCAGTAGTGATAATTTATGATTAATATACGTTTTAACTAGTAATAATACTTATTTACTTATTAATTAATAACAACTAGCTATTTATGTTTAATAAGAGCCCAGTAAAGCCTAAAGCTTAAGGGCCAAATTAAATAAAATAAATAGTCGAGCTTCACAATTATTCACGTCATTGTAAATTGAAACGAACGTATTTATTTTATTATTAATAAAGGTTATTCAATAAAATATTCAATTCACTCAAAAAGAAAAATAATAATCGGAGCAAACTTTGAAAGCACGATCGATAAAGGTTTCAATAAAGTTAACTTCGAAATCAAAAGGAACGTCACTTAAAAAATGTGTAAAGAGATCGGTGAAAGTTTTCTTACGATGTACGGAGGTTTTAAAATTATTATTGCTTCTGTAAAATATTGATGTCCAAGAAAGCTAAGTGGGAATTCTGCTCCTCTTTAGTGAATTTAATGCGAGGATGTTTAGAATTTAGAAAAATTTGGAATTCATCAGAGTGAGGAAGGTGTTCGAATAACAAAAGTAGTATAGCATCTCTCTACGGTAGAAAACCGGTTTGAAAGAAGTTGGGGCAGTCAAGCGAGCGAGATTCATGAAAGCAAAGAAAGGTGTGCGAAAGTAGGGCCCAAAGGAGAGCCCATGGCTACGCCATCTATTTGTTTATAAAGTTTGTCAAACATGAAGATAGCGTTTTTTACGGGCCAAATTGAGTAATGAAGCAAAATCGATTTTACTGAATAGGTCCGCTTTGGAGTCGCCATTAGGAAATAAAGTATTCAAACAGATATCAATGGTATCCTGTACCGGGACATTCGTAAACAAGGACTCTACGTCGAAACTGGCCAAAAACAGCTTTTTACATTATGAATTTTAGTAATCTCTAGAACAAAGTTAAAAGAATTTAAAATGGTAAAATTGTTAGTTGTCAATGTAGAAAGCAAGGGAATAAATAAATATATACAGGGTGGGCCGTAAGTTTCCATACATAGGAAAAATAAACATTTTTTTATGGACAACCATTTTTATTTATATAATATGCTCTACATGGTTGCCATTGTTTTGAAAACACATTTCAATACGTGTTCCCCACTGTTGATGAACACGCATTAGCACAGTTGACGTTATGCTTGTAATGGCGTTGGTGATACGTTCCTTTAGATGATTTATGTCTCGTATCTTTTCCTGATACACCATGGCCTTCAAGTGCCCCCAAAGATAGAAATCAAGGGGGGTGAGATCTGGGGATCTGGGAGGCCACTCCACAGGACCACGCCGACCAATCCAAGCATCCGGAAACTGCTGCTGCTGATCCAAATACCGACGCACGTGAAGACCATAATGAGGTGGAGCTCCATCTTGCTGGAAGTAAACTGGGAAGTTACCTTCCTCGTTTAGCAGGGATGGGAAAATCTCTTCTTGCAACATGTTAAGATACCTTTCGGCATTAAGATTTCCACTGACAAAAATTGGTCCAATAATTCTGTCACCCCATATCCCGGCCCACACCATCACTTTACCGGCACCTTGCATCTTCGTTGGACTCAGCCAGTTAGGGTTAGCATTACTCCAATAACGTATGTTTTGCCGATTAACCTCTCCATTGACGTAAAAATTTGCTTCATCAGTAAACAAGATCTTACGTCAAACGCATATTCTTAGGGTATCTGAAACATAAAAACAAACGTTTAATTTTTCCTATGTATGGAAACTTACGGCCCACCCTGTATTATTATATATATATATATATATATATATATATATATATAATATATATATATACATGTATGTATATATGTATGTATAATAAATTAATTAATTAATTCGATCACCATATTCGAAGACGCGAGTGGACTTGGTAACAGTGTGAGGTAAGATACAATGAATTCATTGAGTTTAAAAACTAGCTACAAGCCATCGAAGGATTTGTTACTTCTCTCAAATTGATATTAAAGTCGCCTGCAGTTATGGTATTCAGTTCATTAAAATTGCACATTAAGAAGCTATTTAGATTAGAGTTTGGCGGTCTTTATATCGCCTGAACTGAATAAATTACTCTTTTATATTAGCAATAACAATTTCGGTAAACTAGCTGAAGTGGGCACTACGTTTAGCTCGACCTGAGGTACTGGGGACTTCGGCCTCAGTAATTCGGGTGCCAATTATTCAGTCAATAAAGTTATAGAAAAGAACGCAGTCATGAAAATCTTAAGCGTCACATTTTGATACAATAGGTTCGGATGTGAAGCTTAATATTTTCATTGCTGCGTTCTTTCCAAGCTGAAGTGGATTTATATGCGCACTAGTTTGCATGGCGCATGACCGTTATCTAGTTTACACCGCTCATGACGTCCGGATATGAGGTTGCTGTGCGGCCCCCGGTTAATTGAATGCCCTGTTAGGTCAATTGTATGGCCGGTTAGGTCAACTGTACGCCCTTGACGATTGGTTAGGTTAAGTCGTGATATTTTCGTTAAAACTTACGAAAATATCATGACTTAACCAATCGTCAAGGGCGTATAGTTGACCTAACCGGGCATTCATTTGACTGGGGACAACTCGCAAGTCGATCACAGCACTGCATAATCACATACTACAGCAATAATATTCAGACTAAACTAGGTGTAAGCAGGCAACAAATAAACATTAATAACAACAAAAATTACCGTTTATGAGAGCGTATGGAGAAAAATGTATGCGAATGAAGATCTATTTATTAAAATATTAAATATTGCAAATTTTAATAAATAAAGGATATTATCTGCGTTTTATTTTGTAAAGCCCACTACCTAATTTAGATAATGGTTATGCGCCGAGCAAACTAGTGCGCATATAAATGCAATTTTTTTCGTATGTTGCGCGTATTTCTCCAGAAAAATAGTCATTTTCGTTTAGAATATAAAAATTTATTAGTATATGAATTTTCAGTTCCAAAATCCGAGGTACGCCGAACTGAAAGGAACCGGGTTATGAATGAAAATATTTTCACAAATGTATATACGATATTATGAAAGTTATTTTTGTAATATTTTATTGTCACGAAGTCACGCAACTAAAGACATTTCTTCAATGCTGAAGAAGGTTATGTAGGATCTTTGAAGGTTCTGTACAAACATAATGCTTGCTTTCATTAATGTAAGTATGTGCCTAATTTGATGCTTTCTTATACTCTCTTAACTTACACATTGGTAACTAAAAACCCTATTTTTAATATTGCTTATAATTAGTAGACGAAAAGAATTGCAGATAAACCCTGAGTGATGTACCGATTCCATGAAAAACTCCCGATGCCGATTCTTTGCCTAGATTAAAAAAAATAAAAAAAATTCAATTCCCTTCATAAATTTTGCTAATCTAATGCGAAAACTTTCATTTTCATATTTTTGCATTTCAAATTTGTTTAGCTCACTCCATAATATAGTACAGCACCAGAATTTGTTACTCCTATACCGGAGCTAAAATAATGATGATAAAAAGTTTTATTACTCAGTAAAATGATAAAATAATTTTGTTTCATAAACTGAATACCAATATTTAAAGCAATCGTTTTCCTTATGTTGAAGGTATTTTCTTTCTTCAACACTAAAGACCAAAAATATTTTCATTAAAATTTGGAGTCCCTGCTGGCCAATTTGAATAAAAAAATAATGGATATATAATTCGAGTTTATAAAATTATTAGAGTACTTAAAATGAAGTCAATGTAATAAGATGTTTTAATATATAGCTAAATTATAAAGTACAACTTAATATTGAGTAAGAGATTACAATAGTTATGATATTTAGAGATTACCTAGTTAGAGAAACTAAATTTATGGGTAACTTATTAAGCTTTCCCTTTTTCGTGAATGTGTTATATTTTTATATAATTACACTTTCAAATGAGTATAAATTACCATAAATAGTGTTTTTTGTCCGTTCAATTATCTATAAGTATAGGTTTGGTTTTGTAATAATTTTAAAAAATCGGCAAGAGAATTGGCTAAATTTGGCCGATGCCGATTAATCGGTACACCACTACTATTCAGTCATCATTGATCTGATTTATGAAGGAATAGTAGTCCCCTTTATTTCAGTTTGTCATTAGCTACTCTCCAGTAATCAGTCCCTTCGTAGTCGTACAGACCTTGGACTATTTAAAAACTATAGTCAACATACGTAATGAGTATTTTATGACTACACAAATTTCTGCACTAAAACTGAAAATAAAAATTGGGGATCCTCTAAACCCAATGTTGTTTGCGGGCGTGACATTACTTTTTACTCACCATATAATTTAAAGGTATAAAAAATAATGGAAAAGGGGTTAAACGCAATTAATTGACCTTTTTAAAGGATAGGACACGACTCGGCATAGGAATATTGTATCATGTCATAGTGAGTTAGAGTTACGGTAATAGGGCGGGTCATACTATGCATTTTTTTTAAATCAATGGAGAGGGGTGTTCAAATGACATATTTTGGTGTATAGAACACAATTCTGAAGAAAATATTTAATTCTGATAACCCTAACCTACATCATTTTGCAGTTGATTATTATTAAATTGTTGATTATTTTACTATTGTAGTTACCCCAGAATATGTCTTCTCACGTTTTCTATCATGGCTGCTCACGTTATCTCTCATAGAGCATTGTTCTAACTAATTCATATAAACACATATAATGTAATTCATATAATAATAATAATATTTAAATACTCAAATAAAAAGGTGTGCCATTCCACTTAATTGTAATTATCATACAGTTTGGTATATGAAATATTTTGACGGTTTTCTGGCGCGCATAAGCCAGCAGCTTCGGCAAAGGTACAGAAAAACTATGATGAGATTCAAAACATTGCCCTTGCTAGTGTAAGGTATGGCATAGGGCTGAGGCCAACTGCAGCGATAGCAACAGCAGCTCTGATTGACGCAGGAATCATCACAGAAGACAGTACAAGTAAAGTGATTGATAAGAACAAGGTCAAGAGAGCACAGGAGAAGTTGATGAGAGAGCTGGGGGAACAGTTCGAGAAGAAGTGCAGGGAGGAGGGGGGGATCTCTTGCATCCTCTTTGATGGGCGGATTGACCTGACCAATGTGATGATGGAAGCTGAGGGCAGTGCACTATAGTGTTGTTAGTGAGCCTGGCAGCTACTATCTGTTCCACTTTACCCCAGAGAAAGCAACTAAAGAGGAGTCACATGCGGAGAAGATTGCTAAGGTCCTGTTTGCCTGGCTGGAAGAGAGGGGTTATGATAAGACCTTGTTGGCCATTGGAGGAGACTCAACAAATGTCAACACTGGTGTGAAAGCTGGAGTAATGCGGAAGCTGGAGCTGCACCTGGGGAGAAAGCTGGTCTGGTTGGTGTGCAACCTGCACACTGTTGAACTTCCCCTGCGCCATCTCATTGTTGACCTTGATGGCCCTACTCTGTCAGACAAAAAATTATCCGGGCCAATAGGAAAGCTCCTTGATTCTGCTACAGACTTTGATATCAATCCAAACTTCACCCGAATCTCTGTTGGCCCTCCACTGATCAAGCTTCCTGACAAGGTCATTCAAGATCTCTCAACTGATCAATACTATGGCTATAAAATTGTCTGTGCAGTCAGGGATGGGTACTTCCTGCAGGGCTGGCTCTGTTAAAGATAGGACCAGTAAACCACAGCCGCTGGCTCACCACAGCGAACAGACTTCTCAGGCTCTGGGTGTCAAAGCACGGACTTAAAGGAAAGAACCTGAAGATTCTGCAATTCATTGTGGAATTCATCATTGGAGTGTATTACCCATGTTGGTTCAACGTGAAGGTCAAGCACTCCTGGATCGAAGGGCCTAGGCACATCCTCTTTCAGCTGGACTGCCTCAAGTCCCAGAGAAAGGAGGTGCTGGATATTGTGATGCCAACTGTGAGAAGATCTGCTTGGTATGCCCACAGTGAAGTCATCCTCCAAACACTACTCTGCTCTGAGGATCAGAAGGAGAGGATTGAAGGGGTGGAGAGAATCCTGGCCATCAGGGGAGAGGGGGACCCGGACACTCAGCTGGGGGACTCCTCTGTTAGGAGCAGAAGGACACCTGACATCAATTGTGATGCTTCCAGCATCGGTGACTTGATCAGCTGGTCAGAAGGTGTGTCAGAGCCACCTCTCACCTGCTCTCTAAGCACCTCAGAGGTGAAAAACTTCATCAACACCCCCATGGAGGTGCGCAACTGGCCTTGCCACACACAAAGCATTGAGAGGGTTGTTAAAATGGTGACTGACAGGGCTGTGGAGTCGGCACATAAAAAACCGACTCCGACTCCTCAATTTTTTGTCTATCCGACTCCGACTCCGACTCCGAAGGTATATTAATTCTAAATCTGCTATGATGATAATTACACAAGAGGCATTTCATCACCACCACGTGAAGCATCATCATCTGTGGTCATTGTTACAGTAACTTTGTAGTAAAGAATCTTGTAAGTGGTGCTTGTCGTTCAGTAGATTTCTGATCTTTTGTTAACTTTGAAGTAGTTGGAAGGTTTTTATTACTATCTTTCTCAATGACAACTTCTAAAATTTTGGGATGGAAACACTGCAAATGTCTTTTCAAATTTGATGCTCTGGTTGGTGCATTTTTATCAGAGCCAGTAAAACCACTGATTTTTGCTTCACATAATTTTTCATCATCATCATCTTCTATCATACACTGACACACGAAATGTTTCCCATCTGTGGTTATTGTAAAATATTAAAAAACTGCAGACTTTGTTGGAAGTGTCTTTGCCATTGTGAAAGGGGTTTTAGACTTGAAAGTTAAAAACTTATGAAATTTAGAAAGAACTCGAAATTAAATAAGCATTAAAAATAAAAAATATTATCTGAAAAGAAAAAATGAATTAATGGCATTGGTGTCTGAAATGGAAAACATTGTGTTTATTATTTAAGTGGTTTAACCACCATAGCTGCCAGTGATATCACACACAAAAACATATTTTATTAAAATTTATATTGAGGTCGGAGTCGGTACATTTTTACCGACTCCGACTCCGACTCCAGCACCACCAAAATTGCTTCCGACTCCGACTCCACGACTCCGACTCCACAGCCCTGGTGACTGAGGCTTCTGCTAAGTACTTCTCACAGGAAAAGAGGGGTGGAGGGATCAGGGCTCAGGAGACCAGCAGGAAGCTGATGTCCAAGTCTGAGTCAAAGCAGGATTTGTGCAACCTGGCAAAGTTCAAGATGTCAGGAGAATGATCTTTGTAATTATATCCAGTGATATACATGCAGTTCACCTATTAATAAATATATGTAAAGTTGATTTGGCCTTGTCAATATAAATGATTTACCTTATATCTTTTAATATATTATAAAGGGGTTCAAAAGGGTAAAATTGGCAATTTAGAAATACAAAATGATGTAGGTTAGAGTTATCCTATCCAAAAAAGAAGCTCATATTTGAATTCCCCATGTAAAAACACAATTTAGATACTCCTGATGGTAGGATTTCCTTCAGATTCATGTTGTCACCCTGAGTACGACCCGCCCTATTACGGTAAACACAACCCCTCCCAGCGTAAATTCACAAACTCAAATGGGTAGTTTGTTTTCGCTCTTTATACTGTATATCTTCAACTGAAATTATGCGACAGTACCCTGAGGCGACCACTCAATCTGGGCCCGAAAAGAGAAATAGTATGAAAAAGTTTTTCTCAAGATTTCCTTTCTCGGCAATTCCAGATGAAGGTCGCGTAAGGGGTCCCGACGTGAATTTTTTTTACAACAATCGGTTGCGTGGGGCCCTCGTTGCCTCGAGCCCCCCACAATTGTTGGGGTTGCAGGGCCCTAACGCCGCTAGTGTCCTGGTGGACCAGCTCCCCTCTCCACATGGCTAAATTCCACACCTGTAGGATCCTGTAGAATTTTGTAATGTTGAATGTTCTAGAACATCCTAGAAATTACATAAAGCTTATAAAATGTTGTGTTTGGCCACGAGTTGGCAGTTTTTCGGCTGCAGTTATATCGTAAGCTTTGAATTAGTGTCAATCTCGCGATTGCTTGACCATACAACTTGAGATTGTGTAATTCAAATAAAATCTGTATGTCTGCTTTTTATAAGAAATCGTTCCGGTGTAAATTGCTGCATTTGCGTATTATTTATAATTTTTCCCCTAGCAAAATGGCTAATTTTGTTTATTGTAACTTTTGAAGAAATCTAAGTTTCAATTTGAAAAAAAAATTTGGTCTTTAAAAAAAACCGAATTTTTTTTATCTCGCATGGGCATTTGAAAAATCTGGCAACCCTAATTCCAACCTACTTGCAGCCACTTCTCATACATCCTGGAATTTCTGACTTTTTCACAACTTTGTCATTTTCTATTCTTTCAACACGTGCAAACTACTATAACGCTTTCCTCAGTTTTCACTTCCACCTTCTCCTGAACACCATCACATCATTCCAGAACCACACACGGCTTCTCACTCTATTAATACGGCGCACGCCACACCATACTTCTCAAGTCATCCATCTCAACCGCTCTTACCCTTAACTTCGCCCTTTGATGCTATGTCAATATTTCACAACTTTCAAGTAGACTTACCTACCGTAAGTAGAATTTGGCAGTTGCATTAAAAACTTGAGATTGCTGAAATAACTTTAAAATAATCACTCAGTTTCTGGAGCTGTACTTCAATTTCATTAATTTTATCTCATAATTTTGTCGCTACACGGAATTAGTAACTGTCACTCTCAAAATATTTTGTGATTCGGACACCTAAACTTTATATCATTTGATAAATTTGCAGGGGTCATCTAACGGATTTTATATACGGACCCCGGGGAACGAGTCAAAGGACAGCATATAAACATCTTGGTAAATAATGCTTAGTTATATATTCTTGTACTTGGGTTTAAAACCAAGCCAGTGCACTCGTATAACGTACAAAAATAACATATATACGAGTAATTTTTAGAAAATACACCGAAATATTCGTACGAGTCGATTTCGATAAAATAATGTCGGCCACATTACGAAACACTCCGGGGGTGGGTTGGGGAAAGTGGGTACCGGACGTTGGTATGCATTGCAGACCGCATAGGAAATAAATCTATGATTTCTGCAATAAACCATTGGTTGCTATATTTTTTTTTTATCCTTTAAATGTAAAACAGTTTCAAGAAATCACTAGAATGAAAACTGAAGGACTTGTATAAAATCTACTTTTGTACCTCATTCTGATCGCTCCACAGTTTAAATTCCACTTGAAAGTACAGTACAGTATAGTATAGTATAAAAAAATTCACAAGTTTTGATTGATACCAATTAAAATACAGCCATCTTGAACTTACTTAGGCTGAATTGAACCGACCGATCTTTTTTTTTATCATGTTTTTGTGGATGATAAACTGTGTCCTTTTCCTGTGAAAATGTTAATGCAGCGAAGGTTATATTTAAACAATTTATTGAAGTGAATTGGCTGATCTTAAATAAACTTTAAATTAAATACAAAAACTTTGATTTTTTTTGGTAACAGAAGTGTATATCTTGACAATCTGAATGTCGGAGAATTCGTTATAAAAGAATATAATGTAACTAAATCATTAGGTTTCATGCTAGATAAGAATTTGCAACGAAAAGACTGTCGGAAATTATTCCCAGTTACGATCTCCGAACGGCTGAAATGTACAAAATTTTTAATATTCAAAAACAGAAACGGAAATCATAATCTATTTCATGAGAACTTGCTTGGTATTTCTGCCAGGCGTAAGTTCTATTTTCTGTTCACCTGGAATACTACTATACGTTCATTTGTTGTAAGCCGTTCGTGCTGTTAATATTGTTAATTTCTTTGTTATACTTTTGTGGTTGGAATGTCGTACTCGTAGAGGTAACATTGTGTATTCTGTCTATCGTTTACATTGTCTTGTTTGAAACAGTTATTCCATTATATTTTTTTTGTGGTCAACATTTCTGTCGTAAACACTGGTAAATCCCTCTTTAAAATTTTTATAGTAAAATTAATACAGTTGTTCAAGTACGGTTCATACGTATTAACTTTAGCCACGTTCAAGTTTGTGTATACGTCTTAACTGTATTAGACTGTTTAAAGCTTTGAACTCTGAACTGGTTTATACTTCATTTAAATATATCGTGATTGGCGTCTCTCTTTAACCGGTAAACCGATAATTAATTAAGACAGTATCTATTTAAAACGTCGTCTTATGCCAGTGGTCTCCAAAGTGGGGTGCGCGAAGAAAATTTGATGATTCTGATTTATCATTGGGTTTTCGTAGAAAGTTTTGGAATTTCAAGATGACGACAGAGAAAGAAAATACTCGCTAACACACAGTCATTCCTAGGAATTTGCGAGATAGTATCCGCGATATCGCTTACTCGCGATTAAAATTTAGCAAACTAAATATCACAATTCGAGATCGCCGCATTATTTTGTAAAATAACAGTTGATTGACATCAGGGAAGATTCAAGTTTACGTACCGAATTTCAACAGAAAACTGTGCACAATTGGTGGATTAGATTAAAAAAGGAGTACCCAGATTTAGTAAGCGCAGCGAACGATGCGCTCCTTCCATTTGGATCTACATATCTGTGTGTGAGGTGTCTTTTTCTGCTATGATAGGTATTAAAACCAAGAATTGAAATAAACTGAACTTGGAACCGGACCTTCGAATCGCCGTATCACAGTGTCAAACCAAGATTTTCAGAAATTATGAAGCACAGTCAGCAACATTGTTCTCATTAAATTATATTGATAAGTATATCTTCACCCTATCGTATTTCTGTTGCAACTATAACTTACTAGTAAATAATGAAAGGGTGGATGATCAAAAAAGTTTAGAGACCACTGTCTTATGTGACAGGGTAAATTGACTTCGCCATATTACGTAATTAAACCAACGTCTCCATTATTATCGGTCAGTTTGTGTATATTTTGCATTTGTAACAGGTTCGTTTTCTAACGTTTGCAGTGCAGTATCGTTGGAATAACATAAGGCAAGGGTGTTGGGGCTGGAGGGCCATTGGCAAAGCTGGGCACAAACCGTTAATCCGTTAATCGTTAATTAACGAAGTTAACTTTTTCGTTAACGATTTAACTTTTAAGTTAACTTTGAAAATCATTATCGGACTAATTAACTTCCGTTACATTTAACTTCCGTTAACTCGTCCGTTAACCCAAAAAATTCATAAATAAACGTTTAAAAGTTTCTATTATTTTCAGTGCTGAGCAGGTGCGCAATTAATCCGCCACTGTTAATAGTGATGAACGAATTTCCATTTCCGCAGTGCAAAATCAGGCGATATATTTGTTTCCGTCGCCACAATTTGTGTGTTACCAAATATGGTAGTTATTTATGGCATTGGTTTGAGCAAAACATGGTCGACTGTAAAATCAGGCGGAAAGATTTGCCATTTGAGTTGAATGTTTCAACTTCTTTCAAGAAATATCACGAGCATTTTAAGGCACTTTCAATAATATATATGTAACAATTACAACAAATAACTACATTCGTTTCATTTGCAGTCTGTCTCTTGCGCAACATGTTTGTGCTAGTGAATATTTAAAAATAACCGTTGTCAAGTAAGTCATGTATATTTATAATATGTCTGTGAGTACCTTATTAGTAGTCTCCTTGATACATTTCAAGAACCATAAAACTGATCAGGTAAGATTTCAATTCTCATGTTGGACAAGTATGACAACACCAAGGTCGCCAGGGTGAGGAAAAGCATGGAGGGTACAGTCGAGGAGGCCATGAAGCAGCAGTCCAACGAAGTGGGCAGCAACAACGAGGAGGAGGAGGAGGAGGATGACTTCTTCAGTGCTGTCATCCAGACAAAAGAGAGCAGCAGAAGCCACAGGTCACTCAAGGGCAAGGCCCAGAACTTGGTCAAGACCTGGCTGGAGACCAACTCCAAGGACTTGCTGACAGATGCTGCCTTCTTGGGTGAGCAAGTGTTGGTGGACTTGTTCATCAAGTTCAACACAGCCATCCCCTCCAGTGCTGCAGTGGAGCGTTTGTTCTCTATGGGCAAGGACATCCTGAGGGCCAAGAGATCATCCCTGTCTGATGAAAACTTTGATATGCTAATTTTTATGAAGGGCAACATGCATCTCATGGACAAAATGGAGAACGAGAAGAAGAGGGAAAATTAAATTATATATATATTGTGTTTTTCATTTTTTTTATAATAAAAGTTAACGTTAACGGTTTATCGGTAACTTCCGTTACATGTTTAACGAATTAACGGATTAACGGTTAACGAAGTTAACTTTTTGGTTAACGGATTAGCGGTTAACGAAGTTAACTTTTTGGTTAACGGTGCCCACCACTGGCCATTGGCCTACTCAATTTTCAGCTCTAAAATTAGATTTAGTTCAGCTTAAAATAATGAGTTAGTTAATTATTGACAACTGATATTATTGTGATAGCTAGTTATAATAGAATAGATGGTCTAGCACAGTGGTGGCGAACCTTTTTAGCTGGCGGGTCATTTTTGTTACTTTTAATTTAAAAAAAAATGAAATTGGGTCACAATAATTATTTACTTACTATTTTCAATGAGAAACTTGTTGGATTTTAGCTGCTAATGTTTTGATCCGAGGGTTTGTATTTAGTTGTCTTTAGTCTCACACACGCAGCACTCGTATCTGTGCCAAGGCGATTTCTAGTGGTAGATTTGACGAAATTCATAGAGGAAAACAACTGTTCACATGAATAAGGTGAACTAAACATTGTTAGCAGAGCTAGTGTTAGCTTTTTCATTGATGCAAAAGAATTTGTAGAGTTCCATTCTGCAAGAATAAGATCTCCACTCTTTCTATCGATTGTTGTTCTCTGGTTACACCCAAAATTGACGACTCCAACTCGTTTTCTCGTAACTTCAGATTAAGATCAATAAATTTAGTCTTCCATACTGCACTTTCTTGGAAGTCAACTAATTCCATTTCTTTATAAATTACCAATGTCAAGTCAATGAAAAGCTGATAACTGAAGATCTTCAAATTGAATAGCGTGGGGGAATTGGATGAATTGTAAGTTGTCATTAGGAATCGGCCGGATAGCAACACACACACACACACCACACACACACACACACACACACACACACACACACACACACATTTATAAACCGTATAAAACCAGACATTCTTGCTAGTTTAAAATTATATCGGTAACGGCATGTAATCTCACATAGGTGCCTATATCTTTTATAAGTAAACGAACCATAAAACATTATACATTTGTATCCATTGTTGCTTTTAACTTTACAAATTACAATTTAGTTTAAGAGTAAAAATGAAAACTTAATTAATAAAAATGGCAGTATTGGATCGCAATTACAAAACATGCACAACACATGTAAATCAAACGCGTCATAAATGCCATATTGCCCGATAAAATACTCAATCGTATTCCTTCATCATTAAATAGGACCATAGACAACAATTCAAAGTCTAAATATCGGCAACAACGCCGACGGATAAGAAATAAGGAGTGCTGCCAACCCTGCCTAGTCGCCATTTATTAATTATGAAGAAATATTAACAATAACATTAAGACACGCGTTATATTATACGATATTAGTGATCCGATACAGATATTGCATTATTGTATTTGTAATAATCAAGAGCAATAAGAATAAAATCCCCTCTATATTTACGACAAATATAATTATTAATTTATTTAATTTTTTATCTTGGATACCATTTTTTGTTTGCGTATTGTATTGCGACAATACTGTCGCCAAAATTTGATGGGATGTTAGCGACTTCTCACCTCTGAATGTATTATACCAATTTTAAAAACGTACTCTACTTTCAGATATAGGTTAATTTTTGCAGCAACTGTCTGGCTAGATATCTAGTATCCGGTTACACCGAATATCCGAATCCGGCGTGTCTTCATCGCCGGATATCCGGTATCCGGTAAAAATTTGCTCTGCAGCCCATCCGTAGTTGTCATACATACACGCACGTTTTTAAACGTATACTATACGTTTAAAAACGTTTCAATGCGTATCAGCCGTTTATTTCGGTGGGAGAATAAAATAATTTTAAAATTGTAAGGCAGAAAATATTAAAAATTAGTCATATTTTATTTGAATAAGAGCTCGTGGGTCACTAAAAATTGCCTCGTGGGTCAGTGGTTCGCCATCACTGGTCTAGCATATATTAGTGATGTACCGATTCCACAAAAAACTGCCCTTACCGATGCCGATTCTTTGCCTATATTAAAAAAATAAAAAATCAATTCCCTTCATAAATTTCACTAATGAAACGTGAAAACTTTCAATTTCACAATTCTACATTTCAGATTTGTTTACACGTTTTTCCTTAGCTCACTCCACACTCAATATACAGTACCACAATATTTTACTCGTATATTGTAGCTAAAATGACGATAAATAGTTGTATTACTCGGTAAAATGATAAAGTAATTTTATTTTAGTTTCAAATTGAATACCAATTACCAATATTTAAAGTAATTGGTTTGCCTTAAATGTTGAAGGTATTTTCTTTCTTCAACAATGTAAAGAAAAACGATAATTTTTCATCAAAATTTAGAGTCCCTAGTGGCCAATTTGAATAAAAAATGTATATATAATTTGGGTTTATAAAATTATTAGAATACTTAAAATAGTCAACGTAATAAGATGGCTTAAAATCTAAATTATAAAGTGCAACTTAATGTAAATTATTATTATTATTATGAGTAGGAGATTGCGGTAGTTTATAATATTTAGAAATTAGCTAGTTGGAGAAAAGATAAATTTGAGGGCAATTTAATTTATGAAGCTTTGCCTTTTCGTGAATGTAAAATTTTTATATAATTACTCTTTGAATTGAGTATAAATTTTTTTTTTTTTTTCTATAATATATTTTTTTGTAATAAAATTTTTTTTTTTTTTTTTTTACAATTATTTTTTACCATATTCGGAAACGTTCTAGGGTCTTCATATTCTATTCTGTGGTGTGTGTATGTGTAAATTTTTTGTGAGTAATACTTCAGTGTGTGTGTGTAGAAAGACGTGCACAGGGACTTTTGAGATGCCTTGTGTATATTGTAAGTTGTAGGTTTTTTCCAACAAAAATTGAAATATATCTCGTATCTGCATCCACATCCGCACTTCTGAATACAAATGTGAAGAAATGCATACATTTTTATATGAATGTATTCATATGCTATACCATTTTAATGAGTTTTAGCTACACTTTGCAGTATGTTTCCAGGATGCGGAACGTGAACCGAACTCGTTCAACCGCTTCCCCAACCTCCACCCATGAAGTGGCTGACAAAACAAAACCCTTACATTATGTACATCAAGAATAAATTATCGTGTAGAAGTGTACATTTGGGTTCAATATGTATAGATTCTCCCTGTATGAGAAGCGTATTCCATACAGGGGAGTACGAGTCCCCTATACAGAGACAGCAACTGAGCTGAAGTGAAGAAACTGTGGAACCGGTCCAGTACACCTAATCTCTCACAACTGTTTTAGAAAGCGCGTATTTGTGATCTTTTCAGGAAAGATCACGGGAAAACGAGATGCCAAGAATATTAAGTGAAGAGGAAGGATTGAGTTGTGTGTTGTTGAAGGTAAGGGGATAGTCGTGTGGAAGATTGTGACGAGTAGACAGATGGAGGAACTGAGTTTTTGAAGCATTGAGTGCCACAAGGTTTTCTCTGCCCCAGTTCAGTGATAGTAGAGAGATTAGAGGTCAGGTGCACCATAGTCGTCCTACGCCAATCATGGAGTGACTGTTGAGAGGGATGCTTTGGGAAGCGGGTGGAGAAGTGAAGAGTGGAATCATCGGCACAGGAGTGGATAGTACAGAAAGTATGACTTAATAGATCATTGATAAATGAAAGGAAAATAGTGGGTGACAGGACAGAACCCTGAGGAACACCACTGTTAATAGCGTTAGGAGAAGAACAGTGGCCATCTACAACCGCAGTTATAGATAATCACTGAAAGGAAATTAGAGATGAAGGCATATACGGCAGATAGAAGGATAGAAACCGGAGGAGGGCAGTTTCGAAATTAAAGATTTGTACCAGACTCTATCAAAAGCTTTTGATTTGTCTAGCGCAATAGCAAAAGTTTCACCGAAATCCCGAAAGGAGGATAAGCAAGTGTCAGAGAGAAAGAAGATCGCTAGTAGATCGTCCCTTAGGAACCCCTACTGACGATCTGAAATAAAATTGAGAAGTTGGGTGTTGGAGGATTCAAGAACTTTAGAAAGGCAAGAAATCAAGGCAGTTGTCAATCCTCCAACTATTGTCCAAGTGGTCACCCTTCTTTGGGACAGGCTGAATGAAAGCGAACCTCCAGCAGGAAGGGAAAGTACCAGATAAAGGACACGTACGAAAGAGTTTACCTCAGCAGGGTGTCAGCACAGAAGCACAGTTCTTGAGAACAACAGGAGGGACACCACCAGGACCGTATGCCTCCCTGAGTTGTGCCCAGATAGGGCAGAAAAAGTCTTTGGAATTGATTCTAATTTCAGACATAATAAAGTGAGAGGGAGGGGAAGATAGAGGAACAGCACCGGAATCATCCAAGGTTGAGTTGAAGTCGAAAGTCTGAGCGAAAAGTTGTTTTATCAGGAGAAGAGACGTCAATTGAGTCGGAATGAAAAAGAAGAGGGAAAAAAGTAGAGCTGTTGGAGAAGTTCTTGGCAAGGTGCCAGAAAGCGCGAGAAGAATTAGACTTAGATAGGTTTTCACATTTTTGGCGAGTCGAAGAACAAATGTGAGTGACAGTCGTGTTGGATGGTACCTTCTGAAAGCCTCCTCATTGTTGCGGATAGTATCGAAGCAAGTAAAGTTACAGATTTTTTTTTTGTAATAGGAATAGAATGTGAAATGCATGCTTCCATGCCCGAGAAAATCACCTCCGTGATTCGCTCAGCGCACTCGCCCGGGGAGGGGGGCACGGAAGCAATAATGATTCCATGGGAAATCAAAGAAATACTGTGTAAAGGCCTCCCAATCAGTAGCGCCAAAGTGCTAAAGGCGTCTCCTCTTGTGAGGATGCAAAGGCCGAACTGGAACGATAGGAATGGAAAAAAACAAGATTGTGCTAACGGAGGAAAAGTTTGACAGTAAGAAAAAGGATGAGTAGCAAGAAATGTAGCCCACAATGTTGGACCAATCTGCAAGACGATTGGGGATACGAATAGAGTACTGTACATTCTGCTCTGGTCATTCAGGTTAGAGAAGTTGAGAGTTAGTTCACCAGGGATGTCAGTGAAATGGGAGGAAAGCTAAAGGTGGTGGTGGTGGTGAACGTTGAAATATCCTAAAATGAAGATTTCAGCGGAAGGAGAGTGGGATAGAATGTATTCCACTTGGGAAGTAAGGTAATCAGAGAGTTTTGGGTAGTTAATTGAGCCAGGAGAAAGGTAGACAGCGCGGATGTATTTAGTTTCAGATTGGCAATTAAGCCGTAGCCAGATTGTGTGGAGTTCGGAGGATTCAAGTTCGGGAATACGAGAGCAAGTTAGGTCATTGCGTACATTTGCGCAACATCCACCTTTGGAATGAAATTGAGTATAGAGAAAGTAAGAGGGTACAGAAAAGAGGTTGTTGGTAGTTGTCCCAGACACCCCCCGAGTTTGTGAGTAGTAGTAGTAGTAGTAGTAGTAGTAGTAGTAGTAGTAGTAGTAGTAGTAGTAGTATTTAACAGATTAGAAATTTGAGGAAACGCCACGAATGTTATAGAAGTTAGTGAAAAGTGAATCAGGCAGAGATCCAGAATATCTCGAATAAGCAGTAGCAGGACCAGCCCTGCCTCCCAGTCTCTGTCTCCTGGCTCCCCCGATGCCAATACAGAAGTGTGGTAATTTATGGTCCCCTCGCCAGGGGACTTCAAGGCTCTTGAAGTTGTTGCGAGTCTTTTTTTTTTAAATTTTATAAAGAATATGTACGCGTAGTGAAGAACAGGGAGAAGTGTGTGTTGGAGAGCATGCTGATCCGCTCACAGGGTAGATGAGACGCTGAAAAAGATCGGGTAAGGAGGACAGTGGCGGGAGAAACGGCAGTTCCAGCACTCCGGCTCCTACCTAACGTTCCCCTTGGAATACTTCCCTGGTCCATTGGTAATTTGGTATCTACAACCCGTTTTCCTACCTCCAGATAACTGGTTTGTCCAGTTATCCGCTTTTTCCAATATAAACCAAGATAGTTTTTGTTTGGCTAGCCAACCTTTGTAGTTCACGAGTCAGTCTCCAGGGAACTGTCCGTTGTCTGCGCATGCGTCCTTTGCACTGTAATTCTAATAAAAATTAGATAAAAAACGTGTAGTATAAGAGCAATATATAATTCTAAAAAAACTAAAGAGTTAACGGGAAAGGTGTTTCTTAACCCTTTATGGACGAGTCCACAGCATATGCAGTCACTCTTGTTACCAGAACGTATAGGTTTTATTGTTATTCAAAACTAAATATTTTAGTAACTAGTCACTGAAATGATACACATTTTGGAATCCTTTCTGGACAATTAAATGATATCTATATAAACATGTAGAAACATTTATAGAAACGAGGCATTGTAGTACAATTTATATTGTTATTTCTGGTGGACCTTAAGGTACCATCCGTCGTTAAAGGGTTAAGCAGTAAAATGTATTTAAAAACAGTCCATTCACGTTGTTTACTCTCTATTAATTAAATAATTAAATACTAATAAGAAATGGTGTGGTGTTTTTTTATTTTTTGGAGGTGCTGAATGTTTGTTTTACCTTCCTTCCTTCCTTCCTTCCTTCCTTCATTCTCGAGTAAATGGAGTTGTTATTGTAGAGGAGTAACGAGTTAGCGAAGGAGTGAGTATATCGTCTATCACGAGTCCTCCTTTGATATATTTAATTCCTAAATTCTCGTGAAGCTATACGCGCTTATATAGTTACTTGGGGGTAAAGGGTTTACGTAAATTGGGTGATTAAAGGATGCTATATTATTATTAAACAATCATTTCGTCGGGACGTGGGGGACTTTCTTAATACTTAACTCTACAGTATATAGTTAGTGGGTTCCATTATCATGTAACAATAATGACCCTTTATAATTTATTTTTTTAAGTGGTCCATTCAATTACATTAAAATCTAATTAAATAATGATTAAAAGTCCACTAATTTAGAATAATGAAATTGAGAAATTAAGTTAATACTTTTGACGAGAGTTTGGGCAAAAATATCACTACGCTAATCTGTAAAGTTACATCATTTTAAATGAAATTAAACACTTATCCTAAATCATCGCAATTATATAAGTCTATTAAAGGAAAAGAATATGAGATGAATATGAAGACGAGAGATATATATATATATATAAATAATTAAGATAAAAGAATTGAAACGAAATACACAGAATAAAGGATAAGAAAGTATAACCAATTCGTTTATTTGCTCTCTTATTTAAAGAGTGAAAATAATCTTACTTAGTTGCAGAAAACTAACTTGAAAATGTATTTAAGTATGTATAGTTCAATATAGTTAACTGAGGTAAAAAGTTCAATTTGTATGTTCGTATTAAAGTTATATATATATATATATATATATATATATATATATATATATATATATATATATATATATATATATATTTCAACTGCAAAGAACACGCAGTATAAATAACGTAAAGAACGACGCTTGTATAGGAGGACATTCCGCGCAAGATGAGAAGAGAGAACGAACAAATGAAAAAATGAGGTAACCACCCGGGAATCGAACCCGGGATCTTCCGATTGCCGGTCAGATATGATAACCATTACACCACGGGCCTCACTCGAACAAATGCCGTAATTCTTCTACATACGCGCAGAAACCAATGCCCCAAAGGGGCACCTCCCGCATGCCGTATCTATATATACACATTTCAATTGGTTTCTGCGCGTATGTAGAAGAATTACGGCATTTGTTCGAGTGAGGCCCGTGGTGTAATGGTTATATCTGACCGGCAATCGGAAGATCCCGGGTTCGATTCCCGGGTGGTTACCTCATTTTTTCATTTGTTCGTTCTCTCCTCATCTTGCGCGGAATGTTCTCCTATACAAGCGTCGTTCTTTACTATATATATATATTATATATATATATATATATATATATATATATATATATACATATACAGTGTGTGTGTATATATATATATATATATATATATATATATATAATATATATATATAATATATATATAATATATATATAATATATATACCGGGTGTCCGAGAATTATCTGCACAATTTTTGGCTGTTATTGAAAGTCAACCATGAAGTGTAGAAATTCCAGTGTTGTCCCATTTTACAGAGAATCTCATGAAGTTTTTTCTGATACCACGTTTTGACAAGTTTTTTAGAAATGTACGCGGGTGACAGACATTGATGATTTAAAAGCAAGAATCACAGCTGCTATTGAGCGAATTGATGTGGATATGCTACAGCGTACATGGCAACATTTGGAGTATCGATTGGATGTTTTGCGAATCACTAATGGTGCACATATCGAATGTTTGTAACAACGTTACTTTAATAAAAGAAACTTTTGAAAATACAGATTCTAAATAATCTTGTTTAAGAATTTTACGTGTGTTATCAAGAATTTTATTAAAAGATGAAATTGTACAGATAATGTTCGGACACACTGGAATTTCTAAAAAACTTGTCAAAACTTGGTGTCAGAAAAAACTTAATGAGATTCTCTGTAAAATGGGACAACACTGGAATTTCTACACTTCATGGTTGACTTTTAATAGCAGCCAAAAATTGTACAGATAATTCTCGGACACCCTGTATATATATATATATATATATATACACATACATATACACTGCAAACAACACACAGTATAATTAATGTAAAGAACGACGCTTGTGTAGAAGAGCGTTCCGCACAAGATTGCTGATCGGATGATCCCGGGTTCGATTCCCGGGTGGTACCTCATTTTTCATTTGTTCGTTCTCCCTCCTCATCTTGTGCGGAACGCTCTTCTTTCTACACAAGCGTCGTTCTTTACATTATATATATATATATTAGGGTGTTTCAAAAAAATGAAATTTTAAAAATTTATTCTCTCATCATTTAAAATTATTCCATTTCATACAAAACTAAAAATTATAAACTTTCATTACAATACAACAAAAATAAAAGGTGCCTCAAGAGAGCCAAAGTTTTTTCCAAGATAGTATTATTCATGAATGTTAAAATTACTGTTTTGTTTTATTAAGATATTTCAGATAGCGGTATTTCTCAAATGTAATGACTATCACAGTACAGTTGACTTCTTGACGTTTGGAAACAATTTCCGGTGTTGCTTCACACATTGGATGAGACATTGGTACTGCTTCTCATCTTTTGTCAATTTCCCCGAGGAGAGCTCACCGAGAGCTACAGCTCTCTCCGCTGTATCGTTCACGACTTGTAAAGAACCAACAATTTTTTTTGCTACTTTGTAATTTTCATCCTCTTCCCATAAAGCTGGATCGTTCTTCAGAAAGGTTAGATCAAGGTTCAGTTTGCTGAAGAACTTCTTTGTTGCTGTTGTAACGTAATGATGTAAGGGTTTCCATGTTCCATCACTAGATGCCTTAAGACGCCTACCTTTTTCACGATTTTCCAATGCAATTACCATTTCCTTTTTTTCGCGAATGTCCACCTCATCGTCAAAGAAGCTGAAAGCAACCAACTTTTCTCCTAAGTACCACAAGTGTCTTTTGAAAACATTGAGAACTGCTTCCGCAAGCTCACGATCATGGAATTCATTGAGCCTTGCCATATATGCTAGATCTAGATGAGGAGAGGAGATTCCCAATGGAGCAGTGAACCAGGCTACCAGATACACACGGACAACAAAAATCACAAACCTTGTGATTCCTCTTATTTCTCTGGCAGTTATATTCATTTGATGTCGGAAAAGAAATAATTTGATGGCATAAATGAGCTTTGACATCCATCTTGCTCTGTGTATGGCTCCAGGCCTTTTGAATTTAATACCTCTTGGCGGAGTTTCACCTAGAACTATAATCCACAGCTCCAGCAGTTCCCGGTAATCTTCTCTTGGTTGCTCATCTTTAAGTATTGTTGTAGCAAAAGAAATCAACTGAGTGACATTTGCATCTTCCAGCTCCCCTTGAAGGGGTGTGAAAGATGAGAGATCAAGGATTTCCAGCTTTCCTTAAATCTCTTAAACAACAGGATTTCTGGTCCTGTAGATAATCCCATCAAGAAAGTGTAGGCCTTTTCGACTTGAAGTTCGAATATATGGTGACGACATGCAAGATTCAACAACTCCCTTCCAAGTTTATTTTCAATAAGGATGCATGCACCACCACGTCCACCCGTATTTGACGGTGTTGTATCAAAGCTCATGGCATTCACTGAGTCTTGAAGATTGAAATTTCGTAATGTAGAAACCACCGCATCAGCTTGAGCAACACCAGTTCCAGATGAAATTTTTGGAATGGCAAGTATTTCTTCGACACCATCACCAGATACAATAATTGGCAGTCTATCTACCTTTTCTTTACCAGTCAAATCAAGCATAATTTTTCCATCCCAGTGAACAACAAGCACCTTATTGACCAAGGATTCTTTAATTTTCTTTTCATGCTGTATTGCAGCTTCTAGGCGGTGCTTCTTTCTGGCTCTGTATACCGTTGAATGGCTGACGGAAATCTCAGGACGCTGAATCACTTGACTCCTTATTAGTGACGTTAGGAGATGAACAGCCTCCCTATCACTTATGAAAGTTCTGTCTAGAGTGGCGCAGAGGTCTGGAGTCATGATGGACTTTTGTTTTTTTGCAATTGAAGTTCCCCCAGTTGTACCTCCAACAGTTGGCAAGTAATCAGAATCATGAGAAGAGGAGGAACTCTGTATCTGATTTAGTAGAATCACTTGTTTTAGTCGAATCCACAGTTTTTGATGTGCTTGCTATTTCTTTCTTGCATCTTTGTTTTCTCTTTTCTTCATTTGCTACTCTTTCAAAACGTCGCCTTTCCTTCTCCATTGTTACCTTGTCTATTCCAGCCATAGTTCCCCGTCGTCCAGGCTCTCTTTGAGCTTGCAAGAACTGAAGGTCCTCGGGGTTCTGGATCAGTTTTGCTGCATCAGCGTGAGCTATATCAAATAGATTTGGGAAAGTGCTGATAAAATCTTCTCTTTTCTTGTTTTCTGTAGTAGAACTTCGTTTTATTCTTTTGTAGCTGCTTCCATGTGGCATACAAACCTTCAATTTTTGTAATAACATGTTGTTTGGGTCTAGTTGGGATTCTGGCTTTGTTCCAGAATAGCAATATTTCATCAAAAGTTTTGTTGGCTGCTTCTTTAATTGTGTCATTCTCTTCCCGATGGAAGTAATAAAATCGCTTCAGGACATCTCCAATACATGGTAACTTCGATCCCCTGATACTGTGAGCGAGACTGCTCCCTATAAGAAAAATTTCTTGTCTTTTTTGCCTAGCTGCCATGAATCTGAAACAAAAGAATTATATGAAAGTTATCAACATACTGTTACTGTTTCATAACTGTTTCTATTTAGTTTATTTTTATTAACTTAAGAAATGTAGTGTTGGTGGGTCAACTAGTGACAAGTTAAAGAGCAAAACACAATTCCAACAAACTAATTTCCAACAATACTACAAAATAATTTTATGTGCTCAATTAAATAAAAAAAAAAAAAAATTTCGAGAACATTCCTTAAGCTTTACGTACCTAATATTACATTTATAAATAATGAATTTGAATATAAAATAACTAAATAACGGCATATAATGCTGAAAATAAATAGTTATTAATTTCTCAAGTTTGTCAGATTTTAAAATAATCATCTTGTTATGAAAGTAGTTGTTATTTATAGATTTTACCCAAGCAAGCCAAACTTTACAAGGCATGAGGCACCTTAAGATGTTCATTAAACTTCACAAAATTCCATAACATCAGTTTACACAACTAATCGAATATTTTGAGAAGGTGAGACTTTAAAAAAAAAAAAAAAAAATTAAACCCTTATAAGGGTGAAACACCCTAATATATATATATCCTTTGGTTTTGTTTCCGCCCAAATTGTTCATTCTAACGAAGGTCAAGCTCTTTTCACTCCATCTTAGACTTACAGTTTAACGTGGAATCTAAACCATGCCCCACCAGCAGCCCCGCGTCTTAACACACGGTACTCCTTTATCTACCAACCACTTTCTTTATTATGTGGAAGGGTGAACAGCTGGGTTTTGCTGCGCGCCGCCTGCCGTCACCGGGTCTCGATCCTGGTGCCGATGGATTCGTAGTCAGCGACGCTAACCACACCACCACCGAGGCGTGTGTGTGTGTATACAGGGTGGCGCAAAAGTCAGGAACCATAGGCACATTTTAATAATTTGTTTTAATATGTTTTGTTCTTTTCAGATTTGTTGTTGAACCTATGGCACAGAAATTGACAATAGATGAACGGGTGGAGATAGTTTTAATGTGTGCGATGCGTGGTAACACACACCGATCAGTTGCTACTGCTTTTAATGACAAACACCCTGAGAGGCCGCCAGTTGTTCAGGCATCAGTTGGAAAACTGTTCACTCGCTTCAAAGAAACGAAGTGTTCATGATCGGCCGCGTAGTTGCCGGCCAAAAAGTTCAACTTATGCAGCAACATCACTGACGGTACTCAATCACCTCGAAAACAGCCCACGTAGGTCCTTAAGAAAGTTATCCGAGGAAACGGGTGTCTCCAGAAGATCCATTCAACGAATTCTTACAACAAATCGTTTCCACCCCTACAAAGTCCAACTCGTTCAGGAAATGCACGGTGACGACACAGACCGTCGTGTAGAGTTTTGCCAGTGGTTTTTACAACATCGACAGCTTCAACGAAGGATCATGTTCAGCGACGAAGCGATATTTCACCTCAGCGGTCGTGTCAATAGGCATAATGCACGCTATTGGGTCAATGAGAACCCCTACTGGATGGAGGAAGGACCATGTGCAATTCGATCCACGAATTATGGTGTGGGTTGCGCTCTGGGGGATCGGTTAATTGGTCCGTACTTTTTCGACGGCAATGTAACAGGTGAAACATATCTGCATATGCTGCAAACATTTCTAATGCTCATACTGGACGACATTCCATTGCAGAACGGGCGGAGATGTGGTTTCAGCAGGATGGTGCACCACCACATTTCGCAACCATCGTCCGGAGCTCTTTGGGTGAAACATTACCAAGCAAGTGGATCGGACGGCGAGGGCCCGTCGAATGGCCACCTAGGTCTGTAGACCTCACGCCTCTTGACTTTTTCTTGTGGGGCCATCTCAAGACGGTAGTCTATGCTGATCGACCCAGAACCATACGTTCTCTAGAGGATAAAATCGCATCTGAGTGTGCCAAAATCACTACTAATGTGTTAAGGAATGTTCAAACATCATGCATTCAACGCGTCAGAAAGTGTCTCCAAGTGGAAGGCCACCAATTCGAACATTTATTATAATTTAATAAAATGTGCCTATGATTCCTGACTTTTGCGCCACCTGTATATGCAGGGTGGCGCAAAAGTTGCGCATCATAGGATTTTTCAGTGTTATTATATTTTTTTTTTTCTTTTAGGTAGGGGATGTTAATTTCGCAGCCATCCCCTACCTAAAAGAATAAATGGGATCTTTCCTGTTTCATTAACTGTTTCCGATTTTTATGAAAACAACGTGATATGTACAGTTTTTCACGCTGATTTCAAAATTATAAACCATCTCATCGAGAAATACTTAGGTTAGGTTAAGTTAAGCTTATTAGCATTTGATGTTTTCTAGGACACTGTTTTTCTTTCGGTATTAAGTTATATTCTTGTAAAAAATTTACTGCATTTTCTTCTGTCTCAGTCTTCCTACGTAATTCTATAAAATTAAATTTGTCAGTCATTGGAAAGTAAAAAGATGTTGAACTATAGTCTATGCTTGCAGCGGAAGAACAAAATAGATGCGCAACGCCACCGTTTAAAAAATAGCCTAGCCTATACTTGCAGCGGAAGAACAAAATAGATGCGCAGCGGCATCGTTTAAAAACTAGCCTAGCCTATGCTTGCAGTGATTACACCGTTCTAGTACTTTTTGTAGTATTCTATAATTTGCTTTCATTTCGAAAAAACTTATTTTTAGAATGAGCGTATTATTTTAAAATTTCTATAGCCTACGCTCTTTCAAACATTTGCTAGTTTCTGCACATTATAACTTTTTGCTTATATATTTATCGATGAAATGGTTTATAATTTTGAAATCAGCGTGAAAAAACTGTACATATCACGTTGTTTTCATAAAAATCGGAAACAGTTAATGAAACAGGAAAGATCCCATTTAAATGTGTCGTGAATAGAAAAAAAAGTTTTTAATAAAATTAACCTGATGAACAAACGTCTAACTTCAATATATTAAAAAAAGAATAATATAACTTTTCTTGTTTAGGTCATCCGCCCCCTATAACCCATGTTTACCTACAACGTATATACAGGATGTCTCATAAGTCCCGTCTTGCAGGAAAATTTATTTTAAATTAAATTTACAATAATAGTACATTAGAACTAAAACAAATGTTCAAATTGATGTTTGTTTTGGGTTTTTTTGCAGGTAGAATAACACGCAGTGGCTAATATGAAAGCGAGTTACACTCCTCAGGAAAAGGCGGAATTTGGGTGAAATGAATTAAATACTAAATTTTAAATGTAAAATTCAAAATTATTGACAACGTTTTTAGAGGAATTAATAGTACAAATTTGGTAATGGAATTAATTCTATTTTTAAAATACATTTTTCAAAAGCCTCGAGGCCGAGGCCTTAAGATTGTTAGGCCGAAGGTATTTGCACCTCTGGATGCGGATAGATAGTTAGATACTCACTCTGAAATCTTTTACGAATAAGCTCCTCCATGCTTTGGGAAGGCTCAACAATCTAGCCTAGCCTTGGCATAAAGCTCTTCCAAAGATACCCTACCGTAGCCTCACACTAGCTTGTATCTCTTCCGTTTTTGAAATCCATAAGCAAAAGCAAGAACCCAATAACTTTTTCTTTCTCATTTCGTGCAGTTCTTCATTTCTCATTTTAATATACCGCAATATTTCCAGTATTTATGATAATATGGAAAGTTATGATGTGAAGATGATCTAGCAAAATATTTCAAGATTGTACTAACGCAGTGTGTTGATCGTATCATTTCTGAATGGCTACAATTATACATTGAACAACAAATTTTTACTTTTATTCCGTCTCAGCAACAAACAAAGCTAGTCTATATGAAGTCGACGCTGCTGATTCCGAAAATGTTATTCATTTTGGCGTATCACGCATAGTGTCCATGAAATCTTATAAAATATTACACAATTATTGTATATAATATTGTATATTGAATATAATTAATTCAGTATTATACAAAATATTAAAAAATATTATCACGCGTACTACAGGGTGTCCATAAAGTCATGCATCATAAGCAATGTCTATTTATTTATGTCTCCATTAGGCCAAATATGTTGAGGAACATTCACAGAAACCTACTTTTTTGTTTACAAACATGTTTTGAGATTGGTGGGAATCATTTCGAACAAATAAATGAAACAATTTATTTTCCTATGATGCGTGACTTTATGGACACCCTGTATAAGAGTAGTAATACACACGACGTAATAAGACAATCATCACATGTGGTTAGAATTGCGAGATAATAAAGAACAGTTTTTACTACAAAAATTGAATATTTTTTCCAAAACGAAAAAAAAATGGAAATTTCTCAAAAACTATACGTGATAGGAAAATAATAAGACCATTTTTGTAATCAGCGTCAAAAACTATAATAGTAACATAAAACTTTTCCTGAGACCAATTCATTGTTGAACGGTGTTATTGGCGACTCTAGCGAGCATTGCAAACAGAGCTACATTTGGAGATGCCTTATTTTTTTTAAGTTTTGCATTTTTATGTATCTTGACAATAAGAAATTGTGGTCTTCAAGTCTACTAAAGATCATTAATGTAATTGTAGCTTGTACTGTATGTGAAAGATTTTTCTGATGTACGGTAGGCCTATAGGTATGAAGTTTATATCATGCCATTACTATATAATTATATATATATATATATATATGATATTAATATAATAACGATAATATTAAGAATATATTTGCACCTGATATTTGAACATGTTAATGCGTGTAATTTGATTCAAGAGTATATTTGCACCTGATATCCATTATCAGACATTTTTAAAGTTAATATGTACAGTGTAATACTTTATATTATTAAAGTAAATGAAAAAGACCGAAAAAATTATTTGCAAACAATATAACAATTTACATCTCGGTTATAATGCTGATATTAGTGAAATTATTGTTTGCATCCGATATTATATATTCATTTCAAATCGTATTATTTAGAAGTTTATATGTTACAATTTATGACCGGCGAAAAACAAAATTATCGACGCGAGTAGCTAGTTATCAGTATACCAGGTATTCTTTTCTAGTTTGGCCTATTTTTTGTTATAGAAATAGATACAGTACAATAGTTTATACACATAACTAACTCAAACACATTATATGAGCTCAGTTCAACTGATGACCAACTGATAGATACTTTCCCACACTAGTTTTGCTACATTAAGTCAATTGGTTTACTGTTGCCTGACTGAATAATATTTATGTACCGGGACATATGTAATATTTATGTACCTAACGTCAGAGTGACCTGTCACTAATCCGTTGGTCACCTAACTGAATAGTATTTATCAAAGACTGCCGCCTGACTAGTCCTCTGTCTGAATAATATTTATCAAAGTATTCCGCCACATACGGTCATGGTCCTCACCCGAAGAATCTCCACCCGAACGCTACCGGGGGTTGAAAATTACGGAACAAAACAAATCAGGATTCCCTACGGCCTCACGAAAGTCACGAGGCCTTTCCACTTCCCAGCTGGCCTCGAGGCCAAGGCCTGCAAAATATGCCCGACGCCAGGTCTCAATCCTATGTCTGCTACTTACAATATCTTGTATTGTAGCGGATGACGACTGAACAAACGCGAAGTAAACAGGTTTGGAAGAAGTCTCAGACATTCTTGGCGGAGAAAAGTGAAAAATGATCTAGTAGACGGATGTTGTCGCTTCCGATTTCACGTGTGTGGCAGATGAGTCTCTTCTCTATGCCTTCAAGAATTTGTCTTCGAAGTAGAACTTCTTACGACGAATCCAGTCAAGTTATTGAATCTTCAATCTTGAATGAGTCTTGTCTTGAATCCCGATGAATTATTGATGTGGTGTCATTCACTCCTAATCCTTTACCCATCAAAATAACCAGGATGGACAGCTGGTGAACGAAGAAAGACGCGGAAGAAATACTTCTGACACCAAATTATTAAAAATTTAATAGAAATATATATTTTGCTCTTTTATTATTCGGAGATGCTGCTGGATGGATGTTTGTCTTTCGTTCCGGGTCGTAGAAAGAATCTTTTCCATTTCCTTCGTTGGTTTATCATCATCGTCCACCTTAAAGTGGAGTGTGTATGTCAAGGGTAGGGATAATGATGAAATCGTCTTACGATTAATTTATTCTCGAATAAATAGTTATTATTGTAGATGAGTAACAAGTTAGCGAAGGAGTAAGTATATTACCTATCACCAATCATCACCTATCATCTACCTCCAGTCTTTCAAACGCAGTCTCTCTAGGCATCTCCAAAACCCTGAACCTTGATTTTGTCTCTTCTACTATGAGAAGGGTGTGCCGCTTTTGCGGCCATTCGCCCTTGGCCCCTCCTTCTTGCATAAAATAAAACTCGAGTCCTTTGAGATATTTAATTCTCAAGTTCTCGTGAAGCTACATGTGCTTATACATATGATAAATACTTGTTGGGGGGGTAAAGGGGTTTACATGGGGTGATTAAAGGATGCTGTATTATTAATATGAACAATAATATCAAGGGAGGGGAAACTTTCGTAATACTTTAACTTCACATTATATAGTTAGTGGGTTTTCCATTTTATTTTATATATATATATATATATATATATATATATATATATATATATATATATATAAATTATTTCACGAAAGAAAGTAACACGTGAAAAATATTTATGATGAATAAAACCACCACGAAAGAAAGGAAACACAGAATGGTGCTCAAGCGCTTTCGTCTAATGAAATCCTCAGGAACACTGAAGTAAAGGATTTGCACACGCGTGTAAAACAGCATCAATATTCTGTTAGAACGGGACAGTCGTCCAGTGCCCTTTTTGTCCATTTGTCAGAGTTATCCCACTGTATTGATTGGAATAATGCTTCAGTTTTGTTTCACTCTAGCAACATTGTTAATAGAAATATTCTTGAGTCTGATATTATCCAACTTACAAATAACTTTTACATGAGCCAAGGTCTTTTTCAACTCGATCCCGTTGTTTTGAATTCGTTCAGAACAGATTTAGACAAGAAGGGCAGAGTGCTAAAACTTTGGTAGTTTTCCCTTATAAATTTGTTTGCTTCTCATACAATTTTTATTTTTCAATTTATTTTTATTTTTTGCGACATATATATCATTCAGGCATTATCTATAAAATTGGTTGTAAACAATCCATTTGATCTTGTGTTGAATTCGGGCAGAGTGCTACAATTGGTAGTTTTCCTTACAAATTTGTATGCTCCCACAATTTTTCTTTCTATATTATTATATATATATATATATATATATATATATATTTTTTTTTTGTAACCTATATATAGTCTTGAACTCTTTATTTAATTCAGTGTTACTGAGGATGTCGTTAGACGAAAGCGCTTGAGCACCATTCTGTGTTTCCTTTCCTTCGTGGTTTTATTAATTATATATATTATATGGGAATGAACTCAGAATGGTCCCCTGAGGTTTTATCATGATATACACAGACCGTGCATGGAACAAGGAACTCTTCTTCGAAAATTAAATCCACTATAGTCCGAATAAGTAATGGTAAATGACAAACACTATAGTTTTTCTTTTTCATGATGTTAGCCCGACGTGGGCAACGGGTCACTCGCAAAGAGGCCCCAAAAATATAGCTAATATAGCTTCCCTCACCAGCTGTCTGCAGAGCAGATAGGATCCAGCTTTGGGACAGGATCTAGGATATAATATATAAATATATATATTATATAATTTTTGTATTGAATTTAATAACCTCTATTATTAATAATTAATAAAATAAATACAGTACTTTTACAATGACAAATAATTGTGAAGCTGTAGGATTATTTATTTTATTTAATTTAGCCCCTTAAACTTTTAGGCTTCACTGGGCTCTTAATTAGAAAGTTATTAACAATAATAATAATGAGAAATCATAAGAATTACTAATTAGGGTATGTATTAATCTCAAATTATTATTATCGATATAAGACGGTCATTATTGAAGGTATGATACCAATACTATACAAAGAAATTAACATTAGACACGAGAGATAAGAGATGAACAATCACGAGTAATGTATATTTAATCCTAGATTTTTATTAGTTTTCCATTAGTAATTTTTTATGCAAAGAATCATTCATTTATGTCCAGAAATTATTATTTCGGGACAATTTAACTATTAGATAATTTTTAAAGTTTACATCATTCATTGCTCATTGAAGGGGGCAGAAAATCAGTCCTGCGCAGCTAAAACGTCGCTCATATATATATATATATATATATATAGAGGCTACGTCGTGGCCAATGTCGTAACACCGCTTCCGGGAGATCAGCGAAGTTAAGCGACATTGGGTCTGGGTAGTAGTTGGATGGGAGACCGTCCTCCGCGCCCAGATTATGTAGCGACCCGTGATTAGGATCCCACGTAAAGCTGTAGGTTCCCTCCGTCATATGACCTTAGATGTTGCGAAGGAGGTTACACAACCCCAATAAAAAAAAAATATATAAATATATATATAATTTTTCTTCAGTATTTTAGGTTATTAGCTTGATTTCATTTATTTATGACATTGCTCGACATTGTGCAGCACAAATACTCGTCACGTGATTCATACATTTTTTTGTAAATGGAACTAAAAATATTTTGCATTTCTAAGGTAATTTATTCTTATTTAGGGGGCTACATCATGGCCACGTCGCAACACCGCTTCCCGTCAGGTCAGCGAGGTTATAAGTGACCTCGGGTCTGTTTAGTAATTATATAGGTAATCGTCGTTTGCCGTTTGGGTTCCTTCCGTCGCGTGACCTTCGGCGTTACGAAGGAGGATAAAGAACCTGGAACGCGTATTTTCTCTAATTCTGAGTCGTATGTATGAATGTCAGAAAATGAGGACACTGCGCATAACACTGGCTGAGAAAGTTGATAAATAGTTGAGCATAAAAGGAATTGGATAAACAGATATGATCATATTGGATGTACAATCGTCCTTAACGTTTACAGAGTAAAAAATCTGGGAAAATACTGAATACTTGCGGGGAGTGGGAAGGGTTACGCCACGATTTGTTTTCTTTATGATTGGATACTTAAAAACCATAACCTTCCGTTGTGTATGTGTGAACACACACACACACACACACACACACACACACACACACAACACACACAGAGTAATGGAGAAAGAAGGGGATGTAGTTGAAATTTCTATGTACAAGTCCCTATGTGTCGTATGAACGGAACAAAGGCGCATATATACATTAGAGTAAAATTTATTGTTCTATTTATACGTGTAGAGGATGTAATAAATATAAAAATGGGATAGTTAATGTTTTCCTCTACATACGCGGCACAGAACTACCTTTCGCGAGTAAATTTTATGCTTTAAGTATTTGAATAAATAAATCTTTGTTCGTGCGTTTTCTTTTATTAATATCAAAAGGTAATTCATAAACTGTACAGCCACGTATTGTTCCCCACCCCCCAATCACCCCTTCATTCCCCAACTTTAGAATTGAAAATTCTCGAGAAATCATTGCATTTAATATCTAAATTGTTTGGAGAATTGTACAAACATTCTCTACAGCGGAGCATTAATCATATCGTTTACGATTCTTATACTTTATAAACACACACACACACACACACACACACACACATTTGCTCAAACATGGCAATAGTGTTTTTCAGATGTGAGAAAATGTATTTTCTTTTCATTATCGCTGATATAAAATGTGAAAAATGTAAAATGTGAAAGCTCGTCATTGTCTTTATATCCTTATATGTTTCAATATAAATTTGCTTTCAATTTGATTTCTGCTCTTTTCTCTTATCAAAAATGTTAAAAGAAGCCGACATTTACTTCGGAAATTACATATGTGAAAAGAATTGGAAAACTGGTTTATTCAACTGACCCGCGGATCAATTAAGAAAAGTTTCACTATATATTATGCCCGTAGGCCGAGTGAATTGAGTAAAAATGAAGTTAATATTTGCGATGACGTGGGAGAATGGGCTTAGTTTAGTAATTACGATTAGTTCGTTGAAACAAACCTGACTGTAGTTTTTATGTTTTGCTATTTTTATCTTATTATTTAATAGAAACTGCGCATAATTCATATTTAGTCAGTTAACGTGTATTTTTGCTATTAACCCTTTAACGCCGGAATTGTTTGTAGGGTAAGTTATGAATGCGTGTATTTGAAAGGTTACCAATATGTAGTGTCGTCCTTTTAGGGTTGAGTAATACAGTAATAAGAAAATAAATAATACACGGCGCATGTTAAAACTTGAAAATATACCTAATTAAAACTAAGCTACATCAGACTCCAGTTTTGTATGGTATAACTTATGCCTTGTGTGTGTGTGTTCAAGAGTCAAAATAACTAGTACCTCTGTAAACATTGTGCTGACTGGTTTCAGGCCATCGGTACCATTTCTCAAGGCTAAACAACAATAATAGTTTTACATAAATGGTTAAAACTATTGGGGCAAAATTAAGATTTAAAAATGGGTGTTGATGGCCCAAAATTAGTCGGCGCTGAATGTTTACAGAAGTACTGTTTATTTTAACCCTTATAAGACATCCCCCCTCCCTCCCCCTCCGACTTCCTCGGCGTGGGAAGTTCTGTATTATATGTTGTACGTCATTAACTTTGTCTGCAGTAAGAAAAAGTAATAAAATTAAGTAGTTTCTTATCTCTAATAACTTGAATATGACCTAATTGTGAGCCAAAATAATACGACACGCCCCTCCCTGGTCGGTGTCTCGTAAGTCCTACGAAAACAGACTGTATTTGTATTTCGAATGTACATAGGCAGTACTTACATCATGCGGGAGTTTAGCCTTTATGAAGGCTTTGCTCTTATTCTCTCGTTTGATCGTTAAAGGTTACTATAATTCTCGAAAATGGCCTTGAGAAATGCGTCTAAAATATTCTTTGTTTCTCTCGTTGCAGGAAAAAGTTTGACGACAATCAGTGGTGGGAATTGTTTGACTCAAACACATCGCGTTTCTACTATTACAATGCAACCACGCAGAAAACAGTGTGGCACAAACCTCAAAATTGCGACATTATTCCTCTTGCTAAATTGCAGGTAAAAGAACTAAACCTTTTCTCTTCCTTTGTCAAAGGTACCAAAACAAGCTTAAAATTAGGGTGTTATAGCGTTTGCCCCCAAATTTTTCTTGTCCGCCAAAATGTGTTCATTTTATATCATTTGTGTCAAGTCTTACCTTTTGATTGTTCAGCTAACCTAATCCAACATTTTCAAGTAAATGAATCTTGCTCTCATTTGGCGCACTACGTGGTGGCGAATATAACATCGCTCCCCGTCGATCAGGGAAAGTAAGCGACATTGTGTCTGGAGAGCAGTTGAATGGGAGACTATCCTCCGCATTCGGATTATGTAGCAACTCGTGGTTCGGATCGTACGTAAAGCTGTAGGTCCCCTTCGTCATATGATCTTAGATATCGCGGAGGAGAGTATACAACCCTAACTTTACATTCTCTCATTTGACCCAAAATGAAACTACAAAACGAACAAGTTTTTGGCGCAAACGTTATAGCCCGAAATTTAGAATCTGCGCAAATTTTAGGATCAGGGTAGAAAAACCAAAGAAATGTTTAAATTCTTTTAATTACTCTTCCCCATCAACGAAGGATAAATAAAGAATAAACATAATATTCGAGGATGGGTTGAAAAGTAATGCCTCCGCTCAAATAAATTTTAAACGGATTGAAGGATTTTATCGAAACCAAAGCAGATATGTACCTTAGAATTTATTCTTCAAAACGATACATTTACTTTTCTATAAAATCACCCTCTACCTCCATACATTTACGCCAACGATGAGTTTTTGAAATCCGCGATTTCCACGGAGGTGTTCTTTAAGCTTAGGAAAGAGGTGAAAATCGCATGGTGCTAAATCGAGGGTATACGGAGGATGCGGCAAGACGGTGAATTGCAGATCCTCAATTGCTTCTCACGTTTGAACACTGGTGTGAGGCCGTGCGTTGTCATGATGAACAATGACTGCGTTTTTGTGGGTGCGAACCCTCCTGATCCGTTTTTTCAACTTCATAGTTTCAATATAACGTGCAGAGTTGATTGCTGTCCTTTTTTCCGTAAAGTCTTCGAGAACAACACCATTGATATCCCAAAAAAGTCATCAGCACTTTTCCAGCCAATTTTTGAACTTTGAATTTTTTTTGGTTGCGGTGAATTTTTGTGCCGATATTCCATGGATTGACGTTTATTTTCAGGGTCATAATGATGGACCCACGTCTCGTCTCCTGTCACAATGCTGTGCGGAAATTCATCTTCACTTTCGAAGCGGTGCAGATTTTCTCGGCAAATGCGTAGTCTCTCAGTTTTCATCTCGCCAGTGAGCATGCGAGGCACCCATCTGGCGCAGACCTTTCGGTAACCGAGAATACTGATAATGTGTCCCACTCACTCTTTGGAGATATCGAGCATTGCAGCATTTTCACTTTGTTTAATGCGACGATTTCCACGAATCAGTTCGTAAACGTAGTTCCGATGAGACTCGTCGGTTGCCGTTACAGGACTTCCACTTCGCGGTTTGTCTCGCAAATCTTCTTGCCCCGCTTTTCCTTTACACTACCTCGCCCAACGTCGAATGGTAGGGTACTCACATCAACACACTGTTTGCCGTACACAGCTTGCATTCGCCGATGAATGTCTATAGGAACAACAATTTCCGGGGTCAAAAATTCAATTACGGCATGTTGTTTGAAGCGAACGTCTTTTAATCCTTTCCATTGTAATCGATACTGGTTACCCCTACATAATATGGAATTATTCGAGTGGAGGCATTACTTTTCAGCCTACCCTCGTATAAAACTAATTGGTATAAATCTAATAGTCCATCAGCCAGAGCGTGAATTGAACTGGTCAGCACCAGTCAGAGGAGCAAATTTATCCTTCGAATGAATTGATTATTGCGACGTGATATTTTTATGCCTGAAAAAGAAATGCTCCGCGAGTTACTTCATATTTAAACAATCAAAGAACCGGTTAAAATGCTGAAGCTGTTTATAAATGAGCGTACGTGTAGTCTCCGTAAGGATCACATAGGTTAATAAAGGTTTTTTAATTATCTGCAGTAAATTGTTTCCGAAGAATTGTGATTAATTGTATGTATACATTTGTTTTTGGTATTGAGGAGATTAGCATTGATTACTAAAGGTCTGTATATTGAAATAATGTTTGTGCTTAGACTGATTCTGCTTTAAATATATATGTATAAACATTACTATAATGAAGGGGGGGTCAAACTTATTTCGGCTGCGGGTCATACTACAACATGTAGTCGTGCCTTGTGGCCAAAATTAAAATCAAACAGTCCAGGTATAATAATAATAAATTATCACTTAGCTATTAAAATACCATAATAATGGTGATGATGATAATCTGTATTCAGAAAGAGAACACACTACATAAGATATACATCACATCCATATAGGTTTACGCAATGTTGACATTAACATTTAATTTTGTATTTTTTTTTAGTGACGAGTAATTTAATTACAGTATTCTTATGTGAATATGCCGTTTGGGAGCATGACAACTTTTCAGGCAAAAATCTTTGAGATTCATTTTAATTTTTACGAAAGAAAATAAGAAATATAAATAGAATTAGTGGAAACTAAAATAAAGTTTCACTTTGTTAATCCCGTCACTTTTGGATTCGATATTACATTTAAAGTATCAGGTCATCCCATAAGTAATGTCGTTTTTTAGATCGGAATTTGAAGGGCAAAAAAAAAAAAACTCAACTGAAACTTTTTAATCTAGTATATATTTTCCATTGGAATCAGTGACACTCTGCCAACGTCCTACAAGCTTTTCAATGCCATGTTTATAAAATTCAGGCGGGTTTGAGGCAAAAAACGTACAAAGACTGGTGTGCAGGTCATCTAAAGAAGTATACTGTTTCTCGTCAAGATAGTTTTGCAGACTCCTGAAGAGATGATAATCTGAAGGCGCAAGGTCTGGAGAATATGGAGGATGTGGAAGTTTTTCCCACCCAAGCTCCTCAATTTTTGCAGAAGTGATTCGAGCGGTATGAGGACGTGCGTTGTCGTGGTGGAACACGATTCCTTTCCGATTAACCAAAGGAGGTCTCTTTTCTTTTAGTGCAGTGTTCAGTCGATCCAGTTGTTGACAGTAGACTTGAGCGGTGATTGTTTGGTTGTGTGGTAAGGTTTCAAAGTGTATTACACCACCTTTATCCGACCAAACACTAAGCAACACCTTCCGAGGGTGAAGATTTGGTTTTGGCTGTGGTGTCGCTGGTTCTCCGGCACAAACCCACCGTCGACGGCGCTTAACATTCTGGTACACTATCCACTTTTCATCACCAGTCACTAAATGGTGCAAAAACGGATCTTGGAGTTCACGGGAATGAAGAGCTGTGCTAATGTTTACCCGCACCCTCAGATTGTCGACCGACAATTCATGTGGCACCCATTTTCCGAACTTAGGCACTTTCCCGAGTTGTTGCAAATGTCGATGGATGGTGGACGGGGATGAATTGAGTTTCTGGGCCAATTCTTCGACAGTTGTTGAACAGTCTTCTTCAAGTGCGGCTAACAGCGGGTCATCATCAAACTCAGCAGGGCGTCCAGAGCGTGCTGCATCTGTCAAACAGCAGTCACCATTCCTAAACTTTTGAAACCATCTTTGACATTTCCTCAAATGCAGAATATCGTTGCCGTAAACGTCCTGAATGTTTCGCGTTGCTTCAGTAGCACTATTCCCTTTTTTGAACTCGTAAAGCATTATATGCCTGATATGCTCTTCTGATACCGCCATGTTTATGGGGGTTCACATAAAGCAAAACACACGTCTTCACTGATCAAGGTCTGTAAAGTATGTAGCGAAACACGATAGATCTCCTCTTAGATATAACCTTCGGAAAATTTATGCTTAAACCGAGTAGGACTAATTTAAACTTAATCTATCGTAAAAAACGACATTACTTATGGGATGACCTGATAGTTAGCAATTTTGCGAGGAACAGCTGTCAAAATAGCTTACCTCCCACGTTGTTTCCACCTCAATCACTGCCGCCAAGTGGTGCACAAAAATGCCTGGCCGATCATAACTTTGCATTTTGAAGTGTTTACAACAATTTGTCACGGACACAACACGAACTGTATTAAGATAGTGTTTGCTCAATGTTTTCGAGATTAGGTGACAAGGAAAAACGCATTCAGCAGGCACAGTGTTGTAAAAAAAAATGTGCGGAACGCGAAATACGTTGCTTTAGATTTCGCTCCAAATTCTAGAACCACTGTTACGCAGAGTAAAATTCATTCGATTGTGTGCCGGCCGTTTTTTTGAGACCCCTTCTAAAATCCAGTTTTATGATGCATATACAGTAAAACCTCTCTGTAACGAAATATATAAGCCAAATAGCTGTCGTTGTAGAGGTTTGTTATAGAGTTTTTCTTTCCCGATATTGTATTGTATATTTTAATGACATGTTTAGACCTTCATTAGTCATTTATAGTACAGTACTGTATAAGTGTATATACACAGTATATTAAATGCATTACTTAAAAGTTTTTCTCCGTGAGAGAGAGAGAGTCTAGCCAATTAGTATCAGCTTTTAGGCATCAACCAATCAGCATGCCGCTTACTTTCTTGATCGGGGAAATGTCGGTAGAAACGAACACGTGCAGCTCAGACTGAGTTAGCGAAAACACCTCCTTATAACGAAACGTTTTCGATAGAGGTTTCTCGAAATGCCCAGTGTTCGGTAAAGAGAGGTTTCGTTATAGTGAGTGTCGTTATTGAGCGGTTTTACTGTATACAGTTTGGTGTATTAAAAATTGTAGAATTTTCCATTCTGAATGATGATGTAATATAAGGTTGGTAGACTTTAAGCTCTTATTCGTTTGAATGGATCTATTTGAAAATAGCATCCTCCACGGTAGCCTAGTAGTAGAGACCCGGACCGTCAGTCCGAAGGTCCTGGGTTCGAGTCTCTACTCGAACTTCAGTAATAGTGGCGGTCCGTTCCGTCATACGATCATACTTGTTTGATACGATGGAAATGAAACAACCCAAAACATTATTAATTATTACTTTGGTCTGTTCATGGTAAGAAAATAAGTTTCTTTCATCATTGGTGTCAAGCGTGGCTTTTATTTATTTTCATAGTAAATTTGGTGGAAGTAATAGTCTTACTTTCGTCAGCAAATTAAACAAAACACCGAGGTTTCTGAAGGAGTAGAAGCGCTCAGAACGAGTAAAGAATCCATAGGTACACAAACACCTTCCAAGACAAATTCTCAAGTAAGTTGCGTGAATTTCTCAGAATCTGTCATTCTAGGAGTACGATTGGTTTGTTTGTTTACATCAGCTTTTGATAGGCCGAGTCCTGACTGAATTACGGGTACATTCGTTCTTCTCGTATAACTTAAGAACTATAGAACTTTGGGTCGTATGTTCATTCTTTTTAATGTTTTAATAATAGTAATTGCTTCAGTTTGCTTTTACTTTCACATCAAATTAACTTCATTCTGATGTCAGTTTTCAAACGGGAGATTTAGTGTGTAATGTGTAATAATTTAATTCGAGGTAATTAAACGTTTGTATTCCTTCCATACTGAATTATTGAGTTGTGTAATCCTGTTAAGTCCCTCATGGAAGTAGGGAAGGGAAGATAAGACCAGATTTATATTTTTATGGTTCGTATTCATAATACTGTGCTGCTGTAAAATTCATTTAGCGTGGTACTTGCGTTGGTTCACTGTATCTAAAGAAAGCTGTTAAAACTTGGGTGACAAGAGTTTTATAATAAGTTAACAGTTTAAGTAGTTTCGTGTAACTGTTGCCTAAAATGTAGTTTATTCGACTACTCAGTATTCCTTATACTTTTGCAGTAGCTACTTTTGAACTTGAAAATATGAATACTTGGGTCATTCCACAGTGACGGTCATAACATTTAGAGCAATTGTTTAGTAAACAGTCGGCTAATAAAGTATAAGTATAAGTGTAGGACGTAGAACAAAACTGCTACAAAGCATTGTGAACTATATTCTCAAGTTTATTTTGGCGCCACTAATTCTAGAATATATTCTCTCAAGTTTTATATAACTATAGGTTTCCGAATCAGAGTTGCGACCGTCACCAGTTTGGAGACCAATATATGAAAATTGAAAGAATATATTCTAGAACATATTGTGCCAAAATGCCTCTCAGCAGTTTTGTTTTTACCTCTCATACGTATACTTTTTTAGTTAAATGTTTACTAAACAATTGCTCCGAATGCTGCGAACGTTACCGTGGAATGACCCACTTTATTTATGTATGTATTTATATGTGCACCTTTAATCTGCCAGCGAAAGCACCAAATGTTACTTTTTCTTTAATTTAATAATAATAGTTTAGCTTGCTCTTCAAGATATTTTTAATATCTCTGCACCATTTGTAGTTAACTACTTTAGCATGTAAGCGAACGAAGCATACTCAGCTTAGTTTTCGTTCCTTGTTTATATTGTGAATGAGTTGAAAGCCTTTTTGCTAGTAATCTATATATTCCAGTTTTTATGATGATTATATCTAATGTATTAAGGTTCTTCATTATTAAAAGTTTCGTGGATTTTCAGTTTTGTATTAGGCCCTTTAGTTCACCATTTTTGTTTTACAATCAACCCGCTTTTAAACTGCATTTTTTTTTAATTTTATTTTTAATTCCACATTTTAACTTTTTTTTGTTTTGTTTTTTTTGTTTTTTTTTCGTTGCATTGTGCGCGTGTTTGATGGTGGTTTAGCATAGCTCTCCTGCCTCGAGCATTGCATGTGCCAGGAATGGATCCCTTCCTTCCACCCGCCTTAACCATACCCGACCCCCTGACTCCGGTGTTGACGGAGCTCAGAAAGGGCTTTTGAAAGGGCAACAGAAGATGGAAAGCGGGTGGCGTGGCACCCCGTCCTCCCATGACTCGTGGTCTTTCCAGAGGTTGGAAGAGAAGCCTAGAGGGCTTCATCGATCCATGACGTCTTCCATGACGCAGACTTCGCCTGCGCCTTCTCCAAGAGCTGCCCGAAGAGCCTCCCATCACCATCATCATGGCGGCAGCAACGCCAGCAACACCTCGTCCTCCAGCACTCACCACCATCATCATCATGGCGCGTCGTGTCCACATCACCACCACGACACCAATGGAGAGACTCCAGGTGGGAGGAGGATGCGAAGGAGTTCTCAGTCTTCGCAGTCATCGGCAGTTTCCTACAGTAAACCGTTCAGAGTAAGATCATTAAGTTTGAGGGAGAACTAATAAATGGATTAAAAAGTGCTTCAGGCTAGTGACCATCCATTTGTTTGTTAAATAAATAACTTTAATTTCAGGAGTCAGGTCGGTTATCGGACAGTTCCGTGTCCCAAAGTAGAACTTCCTTAGAAGGGTCAGCAAAATTGCTGGAATCTTCTATAGGTCTCAGGGACTCTCAACGAGGGAGAGCGCGATCCAGTGGTGTTAGAGGAGATAAGAACGCCCTCATCTCGCCTACGCAGCATCTCGTATCTCCATCCACACCATCCTGTCAGCGCCGTACTGCAAACGACCATCACGCTCTTATAGCGAAGCAACGGAGTTTCGATGTGACGAAATTTCCGCAAAAGAAGTCGGAATTTGTCTCCGACCGACCGAGAGAAATGGCGCTCAGTCGTAGTTACAGTTTCATGTCGAGGCCCAAATGCTACGAGGAAGAAGGGCTGCATGAGCCGTTCTTCCCTAGTGGAATGCGCTCTGTGGAGTCCACCCCTCAACCTCGGCGTAGATACAAAGGATGCGATGCCTTAACCTCCAGTCCCGACACCTCATTGGCCTCCCATGGTATCCTTAACCACCGTCAGAGGTCGGACAGCTCGGGTCTAGAAAGTCTCGCAACTCCAATGACTCATCGGAAGCAACGCTCTTTGGAGACTGGAAAACCGAAGCAACCCGACATGAAAGTGAGCGCCAGCGCGCATACGAGACTTATCGCTTCTGACTCGAGTGCAAGCCCTCCGAGCCCTAGACACGACTTGGCCCCATTTTCCGCCTTCGCCTTCGAATCTCCTCGGTGTCCCGATAGCGGCGCCTCAACACTGACAGACAAAGAAACGCGATCTCATTACGGACGAGGATCAGCTGATAGTTCGCCTCATTCTCAAGTGGACTCCGGCCTTGTGTCCGGAACAACCGGCAGTCGAGGTTCTGCTGACAGTAGCATAAAAAGAACAAGCTCTCGCCACACAATATTTGACAGGGAAGTTCAGCCCTGCCGCCTACCCACTAATATAGGGATGGAAAAAGAAACTCGTAAGTGTGGACATCATAGAAGGCACCATTGCAGTAAACACAGACCCACCACAACTACAACCGCAGCCCAAGCTACCACGGACAGCGATCGTAGCGATACTTTACAAAGTAGTAGTAGTTCTTTACAAATGATTCAGAGCAGTAGCAACAGTCAAAATCATAATTCTAGCTCTGCAAGCAGTACAACGGCCAAACAGTCAAGTCCGAAGAACAGCAATAATAAGCAAGAAAGTCCTGTTGATTCTGGGTCCACCACATCTAAACAGAGTCCAGGCATTGTAGAGGTGGAGAAGCAAGTCCATAGGAATTCCCAACACAGGGACATGACTCATCTTTATTCCAATTTAGATTATGTTTATGATCAACCCGTGTACCAATTTATTATGGAACAAGCCAAATTGTCAGGTGAGTTCCTTCCCGTTTTTTATTCTATTTTTTGGAAGAGAGAGAAGAACGAATAAAGGCAAAGATTGGACGGCAATTGCAGAATTATTGTTTCAGGGTATCGCTTCACGGATCCTCTGTACGATGACGCAGACTCGCTGCACAGCGAAGACTCCAGAGGGGGACACGACGATAGCGACGAATTCGCTGATGATGAAGCGATGTCGAACCCCGATTCGTCTTCGCAGGTAATAAAGGCAGGTTGAAGGAAGCAGTTAGTAGCTGTGTGAATAAATGTGAAGTTGATATGAAAATAGCGTGGGAGTTAACAAGAGATAGAGAAGATTGAAAGTAGTTTGAGGTGTGAAATTTAGACGTTGGTCTCACCTGACGTACCACAAGAGGTATACTCAACCATTTTATGAGGTAACACTGGATCGCTGAGTTTGGGGTGCCGTATTTTGTGTGTGTGTGTGTGTGTGTGTGTGTGTGTGTGTGTGCGTGCACGTGCGCGTGATAAATTAGAAGTGTTTTCGGTCCCTAGTTCAAGAGTTATGATGAGCATCTCATATCCTGATATTACACAATTTTGAAAACGTGTACAACGCTGTTAGTGATCAGTAGGCCCACTGCGAACAAACGAACTCGTCTACAGGCCTATAGCGGCTCAGCTGGAATTCTGAGGAGCTGTAAGAGGTCTTCATTCCTGGAATATTTTATTAATTTAACCCTACATTTAAGTAGTGGGCCTTTGAGGCCCCATTTCAATTGTTACCTCCTCAGTGATTGGATGTATCTTTAAAATTTCCTCCGATCTCATTCGTCAGGTTGAAACAAAATCTCCCTTCGCCCAATACACGAGTAACAAATAACAGTTAACATAAAAAGTTGCGGAAGAAAGCTCGCCTAGAAACCAAATTTCTGAAAAACAAAAAATTACTAATGGTAATAATAATTTTCTTTTTGATTTTTTTTCTTTTGTGGTGACAAAATTTGAAAAACAAAACCGAATCATTACCAATTAGAAACTGTCATCCTTTTTAGACATTTCAGCGTTCCTGGGCGAACTTTTTCCGAAACTCTAAATTCAGTAACGGTATTTTATTTCAAATTATGTTTATGTGAACTGTTAGAATTGCTAAGAAAACGTGCGTATTTCGTCAGTAATTATAAAGTGCGTCCGAAAAGGTTCTACCAAAAGGGAATTATATTAATTAAATTTAAATTAACGTGGAATGTGGGTTCCATAATAAATGGGTTTCCCAACGGATTACGAGTTTCAATGTATTTCTCCTTGGGTAGAGACTTTTCGGACACTTGTTTAATTCTATTTACTACAGACGCTTGAATGGGGAGAAATGGGTTTTTAGATAGTATAGCGTATGTAATGAGAAAGACGGGTTATTAAAAGTATTTGAGTTTGTTCATAGTTTATAGCCTAATTCACCTCGTTTATATATTTAATTTAATGATGGAAACACCAATTTTAAATGTGTGTACTGTGTGTGTAGTTAAATTTCACTCGAATATGGGTGTGGATAATTTGTTTTTCTCTCAGGAATATCTTGATGATGTGAACTATTTGCCTGATGACGAGACGTACACCCAATTTTTTATGCCTTCCTACTTGAAAAATAAAGTGTCAGGTGAGGTTTTTAATAACTTTGATTAATAAAAATGCAGTTTTCTGCGTTTTTTAAAAGCTTCACCGTATGTGGAAACTTGTATTCATCTATTATTACGAAAGATTTGATATTTTTTTAAATGAGAATCGTTTCCGTGCCACGGTTGGTTAGAAGTTGGACTTGGCTGCGAAGGCCTGGGTTCGACTGCCCGCCACCGCAGCTGGAATTGGGCTCAAGTGACTGAGTTCACGCTCCCTCTGTCTGGGGAAATAGGGGTCGTGGGTGGTCAAAGTGCGAAGCAGGAGTACTCTCAATACTGTATAGTGTGGATATAGAAGAACTATCTAATGCTTCCTGACGAAGCTTTCATTACCTCCGTTCCTTCTTATTAGAGGATTTGCTTTTATAGTAACCCTGTCTGCTTAATTGTGTCACTCGTTGGCCGACTGCCCCAGTATTGGGGACCTCCTTCGGTGTCATCCCTTCAAGCAACGTCCAGAGGGGGGTTATTTTTTCCCCCTTCTTCAGTGTTCGACGCGGATGCTCGCTACCAATATAGGGGCAGTGTTAAATTCTTGAGAGGTAAACCGTTAGGTTTTACGGTGTCGTCATCGTGTCATTTACTGTGTTGAATATTTCCTCTATCATTCTTGTGTTTCTTTTTTCTAAAAGATTTTGCGATACATAGCCACTGTGCCACTGTGCAAACTATTTTAAAAATAAAAGGGGAACTTTTTTCGCAATTTAAGCCTGTTTAAGGTCAGATTTTTAGAATATCTTTAATTAAAGCATCGGCGGTTAAGAGGAAATTCAGTTAAATTAGTAACATAGTATTTTAATTCTTACATTCAATGGCAATGTTATTGATGTTCAACTTAATGTATTCTCGAAGTTTTATGAAATTCGAAGGTTTTTGTTAAATAAACTACTGTTTGTGGATGTGGTTTATGTGAGCAGGTTTTTGAGCTTTTAATCCTTTCTTCGTTTGGATAGTGAAGACTGAAGTATATTGGAACGAGTAAACGGTTCTAATTTCTGCGTATGGTGGAAGCTTTTAATATTTCGATAATTGTAAGTTGGGACTTCGGAGGCAAACCCGCGTTGGTGATTTTCTGGTTTAGATTTCATTTTATTTTTCTTCTCTCTCTCTTTCAATGTATCGTTTCATCGCATAAATTTATGCTATTTAAATTTTTATCTTAACGAACTACCTTGTGTGTGTGTGTGTGTGTTGCGTCAATTACGTTGTTGTTCCGACCCTATGGATGGAGGGGAGTTGGTCTTCAGTCATTGTTGTGGCTGTTACGGAATGTTGTTCTCCGATTTGCATTCCTTCACCACCACTTTTTTTTTAACTTTCGATTCTTCCGTCTTTGTTTTCCATTCTAATATTAGGTTACAATGGAGAGCTCAGATCTCTCGATCCCCACTCTTAGTTTAAAATGAGATCAGGTCGATCATAACCTCATAATTGAAATTTGGATTTTCGTTTCAGAAAGCAGCAATAGGGATGCCCCCTCAGAACCCCAATTAAAAGAACCCCAACCTCCCGTTGGCCTCCTGACGAACATCGCTTCCAGCGGTGACTATAACAACGTTCCCTCCGCCTCTTCGCAGCGCCTGGCCACGTCATACCAACAGAGTCCCTACAGCAACGTTCCCCACGAACTACAACACCCTTCACTTAGAAGAAAGAAAGAACCGGCGCCTCAACCGCCTCACTACTGCGCTGTTCAGGAGAAGACGGAGGTCAGTTGTACCCCGTCGCTTTCTTGGCTCGATACAGAAAATGTTTGTATTGTTGTATGTATGCAGTAGCAATAAGTTTGAACGGTTTCAGCTTCGTAACTTGAATCTCAAACGTGTATGTTTATCTTGATTGGGAAGTTCGAACACCTAATTATTAATCATCACAATCGTCGTTTGGTACACAAACACAAGATACGTAGGATAAAACGCATTACACTCGCTCATTTCATTCCAACATATCTTCGTTAGGGTGAGGTTTGATAGGGGGCCGTTCTCCTTTCGTGTTTTTCTCATCTTAAGTGGATACATAGACGGGCTGTATAGGGGGAAGTTAATTCTCGAAATAAAAAAAGGGGGAGGGGGCGAAAGATAAAATTGTTAGAATTTAATTTAACTTAACGCAACAAGTTAAATGTAGAGATGTGACCGGCATCCAATTTGAATCCGGCTACATCAGACCTCCAGCCAATGGCTGCTGCAATTTATGAAGGCTTAACAAAAGTCCGACTAGTTTAAGAAAAAATGTAAATTATACTTAAGCGCAGATTACATTATTTCTGTTTTAATATACCTGGTGGGGCTGTCATAACCAAATCGCAATACGGTTAAGCGACCTTGAGTTTAAATATTTGGTTGGGTGACCGTCCTCTGCGTTCAGCTGATGTAACGACCCACAGTTTAGATCCCACGTAAAGTTGTAGGCTCCCACCATGGTTATTATTGAATGTTTCACCAACAGTGACCTTGAAGGCGTAACCATAATTTTTTAGGGTATTTAACTGTTTTGTTCGAATCTGCAATTTGTATCTTCCGCAAATGCTTATTAAGAAAGTTATAACGCAATCGGAGAACACACGGGTTAAGGTTATATATATATATATATATATATATATATATATATATATAATATATATAATATATATAATATATATATATATATATATATATATATATATAATATATATATATATATATATATATATATATATTATATATGTATATGTATATATATATATATATATATATATATATATATATATATATATATTCCTAGCCCGTTTGGTTTTTAATATCCAAAATACATTTTTCTAATGTATTTTGGTGTGTTTGGTTCATATATGACCTTCATTTCTAGCGAAAATGAACCAAAACATAGGAAAACTTTAATGTTTCATAACTTTGTTTCGGTTCATTTGCGCAAGATATGAAGGTCATATTTGAACAGAACACACCAAAATACATTAGAAAAATGTATTTTGGGTATTAATTTCAGTGTTGGTGAAACATTCAATAATTACCATAAGTATGAGCCTATAGTATCGGTGGTGTAGTGGCTAGCGTCGCTGACTACGAATCCATCGGCCCCGGAGACCCGGTGACGGCAGGCGGCGTGCATCAAAATCCAGCTGTTCATCCTTCCACACAAAGAAATTAGTTCGTAGGTAAGTGGGTAGCCTTGTGGCTAAAACGCTGGGTTGCTGGTGGGGCGTGGTTCGGATTTCACGTTAAACTGTAGGTCTAAGGTGGAGTGAGAAGCTTGACCTTCGTCAGAATGAACAGTTCGGGCGGAAGCAAACCAAGGTTATAGTTACGTTCCCGACCAAAAAATTTGGAGGGGCCATACTGGATTACATTTGTTTGTCTGTCAGACTTTCGTGTCCGGGCTGTAGGTTTTGAACTACTTAACAAAATTTAATGAAACTTTACACGCGCGTGGATGATCACAAGACAATGTGTTGTGTGTAAAGATAGGTTCCTGCATCAATGTAGGTCACCAATAGAGGTTAAAAGTCAAATGGAGGTCCACACCATAAGTTTTGAACCACTCAACAGAAATGACTGAAACTTCATACATATATATGGATCATTACAAGGCGATGTGTTTTGAGCAAGAATCAGGTTCTTGCACCAAAGGTCAAGGTCACAAATATAGGAGGGGACATTATGTCGTTCCGACATGGTTCTTGTTTTACTTAGCAATAACCTACCCTTTTTACCATTTATTTGAATTTTGTTTTCAAAGATCATGATACAACTCGTAAGTTTCGCTTATACCTTTTTAGTTTCGCTTTTATTTGATATGACCTGCCGTTATTTTATATGACCTGCCGTATTACTTGGAGAATGAAATAAAAACCGAAATGTTTTCTCCCAGTACCGGCGCTAGGCTTTGCGGGGCTGGTGGTCAGTATTCAGAATGGGCTTGTTTTAATTGATGTTAAAATCCATTTAACTCGCCGTTCAGTTTATATTGGTTAACATAGGAAAATTGTAATAAGGATTATTGTATAATTAATTTCTATACAATGGAAAGTCGGGTTTAGTTCCCACAAGACCACAATGGCATTGTCTGTATCATGTGATCTCAGTGTCGCCAGCGGGACCGGGTGCAGTGCACCGGCATCTGCCTAAAACAGGCCCTGGTTTCCCCCTGTAAATAGTGCATTACTGAATGATTAATACCTCGTTCACCTTCTTAAATGCCGGACAAACTCGGTTTGAAGAAATCACGTTGGGAGACCAATCCTGAGATCTTGCGTTCCGAGCCTAATTCCTAACTGATCAAGGCATGGTGGTCTCTTCCCACGCAATGTCATTAACATTTCATTATTAGCTCAAGACAGAATATCAAAGGTGGCAATTTTTAAATTGACCCACTTCCATTTTATGCCATTCTCCTCCTTATCTATGGCTTTCCCACTTTGGTCCAGTTTAGGTTAAGGATAGGATAGGGAGGTTAGGTTTTGTTAGATTAAATTTAGTTAGGCTTCTTTCTTTTTCTTTCCATGACGCTTGTGTAGTAGGCTTGTATTGAACCAAGTAATTTTGGTTTCTTACAGTACGACTGATGTTTAAAACAATGATCGGAAATAAAGATTTGCTGTTGAGTGAATGTTCTCAATTAAAAGTTGAATTAAAGGAATACATCCGCAATAAGAAATGGATTTATCAGAAACAAAAGCCTTCAGTGTATACTAAAGTCTATCAAGTGCCAGTGATGAAGACTTTAAGTAGGCCGAAAGCTCATGTTTCCAATAGATCCACTTCCTATTGTGGCTTATTCCCATAGTTTATGTGGATTATAATGTGTTGGGTGTTCTCATTATTTTTTATTTATTTTTATTTTTTTAAGAATAGGTGTCCGGCCAAAATATTGAGTCGGCTGCATCACTAATGTACTTAGTGTGACAGTGTCTTCGATTCCGTCTTTGAACGATCAGTTGGATTGGGTGCGTCGATCCTTTTTCATTCAAAGGAAGTGTTGCTCTGGCTTAGTGACCAGATTTTATCGATTAAGGTGCTTCCTCTTGGTATCCTCATATTCCTTTGTAGGATATTGGTTCAGCGGCTGGTAGATTTGTACCTTTACTGAAAGATTGTTTTAGACAGATAAGTGTAGTCAGTAAGTTTCTTTCACTTCTAAACTCCTACCTTTTCTTGGGCTAGCTGCAGAGAGTCTTCTGGTGTTTGTCAGTCAGCTGTAATTTTCATGTTCAACGTATTTCGATATCATTATTTTAAGGCAGTGAAAATGGCTATACTTCTCAGCAAAGGTGGAAAAAGTAGGGGAGCACGGGAGCATTGCTCCCAAAAGTTTTTTGATGTCAGAAAATTTTGGACAAATAACTGAAAGCCGAAGGTCAATCATTACCAAAAGTTTGCAATGAAACTTTGAGAGAAAATATCGTCATTTCGTATTGTTTATGAAAATATTTTTGCCATCGGTATTTTAGTGAAATTTTTATAAGAAAATGTGCTTGAAGGTTAGTTTCTTGGTTAATAGTCCAATAGCAGTAGTAATAGTTATAATAATAGCAATACTGATAGGCACAGAAAAAACAATAATTTTAGTGTATGTTTCGCAAAGTTTTTAGTTTATTCTTTATGCTCACAGAAGGTAAAACACTTTTTCCACTACTGCTTCTCAGATGTTATTACATTGAGAGCTTTCTCATCACAGTCTCTAGAGTTTTAGAATAATTACACTTGGGTTAAGGAAAAGCACACTGATAGGCCCTTGTTTTAATCTGTTTACGTAATGCAAAATGTCATTTGTATTTATTAACTGCTTGGAGATAAGTTGCCACTCTTCATGGGTTTACCCATCTTCATATCAGACACTCGAATATTGTCATTTTAGGATGAACGCTTCCTCCTCATCTGTATGTGCATGTTACAGTTTCATTGGATAGATAACAAACACCCTGGAACATTTCTGTTACAGAAGCTGTACCATTTATGGCTGACATTGTGGAGTTAAAGCTTTGCTAAGGAATTTGTGTTGTCATTCTCAGGCTCCAAGTAGCTTTTCCATGATGAAGAAGCCCCTTTCAGAAACTGATTTCGAGCGCCTGAGTATAAGTATCGGTGACGGATCGTCGGGATCAAATATGATGGAGAAGTACGCGCAGGAGAACTTAAATGTGCACACCAGAGGAATTTTAAGGAAGAAAGTTCCCGTTATTGATATGATTAGTTGGACTAAAGTAAGCATTTGTCTCAGTGTTTGTTTACATCCAGTAAGTCGTAAGAAAAATATAATTATTATCATGAACCATATTGAAATAGATGTTAAACGCGCAATTAATAAACTTTCTTTTAAAGGAACCTATTAGAAAACCTATGCTCGTTACCATAGACAAATCATTAAAGAATCAGGCATGCGAACTCTTCAAATTGGTCCAGATTTACATGAGTGATAGAAAGCCAAAGCCAGACATGACGCTGAATTCGGTTGGCTTAGACATCGTTTCATTGGCTTACAACAACGTTGGATTACGAGACGAACTGTACGTGCAAGTGTGCAGACAAACTACTGAAAATCACAAAAGGTATTCCTTCGTCTCGATGTAAATGTACCTTGAAAGAGGTGTTTCATTGCACAAAAATTTAGCTTGATAGGAGGAATTCATCTGTCTTGAAGGCTTTCTGGAAACGTGTTTTCCATATTAAAATGTATTTTAATTCTAAAGTGGGGTAAGGAGAAAGTAAGCTGACATCGTATCCCATATTCCTCACATAGTCGAGTTTAGGGCCTTGTATTTGAGTTACCAAGCCCGAATCATTGATGAAATGGATTGACACCCAAATCTAGTGTTGCACAGTTGACAGCAGCGGGATTCGAATGCAGGGCATTGAGATTCTGCTTTTCTCTTGCTACTGCTTGCAACATACCTTTTACCCATGAGATTGACATGACTGAACATTATTGTCTTACACATTGTTTCAATGGCTTGCAACAATGTAGGATTACTAGATGAACTTTACATCCAAATGCGCAGAATAACTACTGTAATAATCTAATTCCTATTGATGGACACGTTTTTTCGAAGTTGCATGCTAAAATAAAGTAGGAAAGTATTAAATGTCTGAAGGATTCAGTTACTTGGAAGTTGATTAGTGTAAAGGCTGCAAGAAGTTTTAAGTAGGCTTCTGACCGTAAATTCCAGGTTTGCTTCGTATTTGGACCCATGAATTAAAGGTAGGCGTTATTACAGACCAGTGTTTAGTTTCACTGAACGGATTACAATACATTATTATATTGTTTTTAATAAAAAATAAATAAATCGCTTATTAATTTTGTACTGTGGTCGAGCTGGTGATGACTGGAAAGTAGCAATGCTGTGCTTCACCATTTACCGAAATAGCTTCTCATTCAGAGTAAAGTTTTAATCGAAACAGTTGATGCAAAATGATGATTGCACTTTATTACTGAAATAAATAAAGAATAACATTAATTTACCCTTATTTCAGAGACAGTTTAAGAAGAGGATGGGAACTTTTGGCCATTTGTTTGGAGTTTTTTCCTCCATCCGAGAAATTTAGTCAGTATTTATCAGGTTACATTGCTAAACATTGCGACCCTGCTTATCAAACCATGTATCCAGAGATTGCGAAGTGGCCAATCCATATACAGGTTAACATTTTTTTCGTGTTGTAATTTCATTCAGTCTGTTAATAATGATATTTCATTACATTTGGACAACTTGAAGCCACTCGGGATTATCGAAGTTATCAGAGACGGATAAATGATGTGTACTATATTTTATGATGGAATTTTGCAAACATATCTATTTTAAGTCGATAATTATTATTAATCTATTTACAAACCTGCTGTAGTAATATACTTAAGTCCTAGCTAAAATATATGTTAGTTACACAATTAAAACCTGTCTTTCATTCATGAAAGCGTCTAATGACGTGGCAAGAGCGAGGACGAGGAATGTAAAACTAAAATCTTGCTTCAGATCAATCATTACGCTGGCGTGTGCAGTAAGCGGCTTGAAAGAACGGCTGTTAACGCCAAACGACAGAGGCTGAAGAAACCTACTCTTGAGGAGATAGATTTGGCACGCCTCCACATCTTTAGGGCTTCAATGTTTGGTGGCACTTTGGAGGAAGTAATGGCCCTCCAGAGGGATAGGTAGGATTGATAAATCATGCGCATGAGTCATTAGCTATATTATTTCTAAGCGTATGTTTTGCATTTTTAGCGGATGGAATTGTGATAACTGAAGAGTAAGCAATGCACTGTGTCATCGAAACTGACAATTCAGAAACTCTATTTTGTTTTATGACATAGTCTTGGTAAAGTTTCAGCATAAAATTACCGATTTACTTTGGGAAATTTTTTGCAATGTATCAATATTTTAGTTTTAAGACTGGAAGATTAAAATGAATCAATTTTCTTACTCTGGTAAACCCTTTCTAGTTTATGAAGAAAGTTTTGTGAATGATTCGAGACGACTACTTCCTTCCTAATTTTTGCGAGCCAATCGAAAGTTCAGGCGAACACTTTGGCTTTGCTTCGTCCTCTTTATCGTTTTAAACTTTTGCCGAGTAAAGCGTGATTAATATTTTATATACTACCTTAGTAGATTTTACATCTTATCAAAATTCCGACTTCTGTTAAATTGAATATACGGAGTCAGTGCAGTTGTGACTGCGGCTTTGGGTTGTGTTTTTTGTAGAATTCTTATTGTCATTTGGATGCAATTCACACTTTTAAAGGCTCAAACCTAAAATCAAGACCAAATCGGGTTTCCGCTTGCTTTCTTTTTTGTTATATTTTTTAACCATTCTAAATACGTAAGACTATTTCATTTTATTCTTCTGTAGGTATCCTCACCGAAGACTCCCGTGGGTACAAACGACTCTATCCGAGGAAGTTCTTAGGTTGCAAGGAACTAGCACGGAGGGAATCTTTAGAGTTCCCGCAGATTTCGACGAGGTTTGTTGTGCAGCAAAGTAATTGTGTTTAATTTATAAGCCCTTTAGCTTTTACTAGCTGTGTATCATTGTAAGTCTTCAGTTGAGTCTGGCTGTACGCGTGTAAACTTAGGGAATTCTTATACAGGGAACGCTGAAGTAGATAAAAAAAAAAAAAAGTCGAAAAAGAGACTTCGACTGGAATAAGGTTCAACTGGAAGAGAGTGGAATTTAATCGAACATTCTGAATTAAATCAAACTATTATACAGGGTGGTCCAAAAGTCCTTATCTATTTTGCTGAAATAATAGTATTTTAGGATAAAAATGTAGTGTGTCTGCAAATCTCAAATCTGTCCACTGTATTGTGAAACACATCCTCAAGCATGTCTGGGGTTATTTTAGCGACTGCCGCGACAATGCGGGTTCGCAGATCCTACAGGTCTATAACTCTTGTTTTGTAAACCTCGGACTTTATAAAGCCCCACGCAAAGAAGTCTAATGGTGTCAAATCCGAAGATTGTGCTACCCAGGGCCCGTTTCCATCACGTGTAATACAGCGATTTCGTAAGAGCTCATCAAGGTAGGCCCGAACGATGTTTGCATAGTGACATGGAGCTCAATCTTGTTGAAAGACAACAGTGTCGAGAATGCCATCTGAACGAAGCTGCGGTTCAAGAAACTGCCGAAGCATGTCAAGATAAATTGACCCTGTTACCGAGCTTCTACAAAGAAACAAGGTCCGTAAATCTTCGATCTTGTCACACCCAACCAGACATTAACTTTAGGAGAATCTCTTTCCCATTCGTAGAACTCTGTTGGTTTTTCACTAGCCCAGATACGGCAATTATGTCGATTAACTTTTCCGCATGTGTGAAATGTCGCCTCATCGCTGAAGAAAATGTGGTTCAATAAGTTTTTGGTGTGAATTTTTTCAATCAATTCTGCGCACATGGCGGCTCGTCTTGGATAATCCTCTTCGTGTAACTCGTGTAGCACTTGAATATGGTAACTTTTCTTTTTTAACCCTTTAAGGACTGACGATGCCAATTGCTAACGTTTCAAATACACGCATTCATAACTGAACCCTACAAAAAATTCAGGGCTTAAAGGGTTAATGTTGATTTTAAATCTTCAGAACAGTCGTTTTTGGTATGCTCAGTCTACGTGATGCTGTACGAGTTGACATTCTAGGATTTGTTTCAAAGGCATCTCTACCAATTCGACATGTTCTTCAGGGGTACCTGGACGTCCAGATCTTGCCTCATCATGAATGGATCCTGTTCTTTTAAATTTATTGACCACCTCGCGAATTGCTTTGTCTGTAGGTCCTGGTTTGTGAAGTCTTCTTTCGAATTTTTCTCGAATTTCTTTGTACTTCTTCCCTTGGATACGTAGTGTTACTACCATCACACATTCTAGTACATCCATCATCATTTATGGCCTGTAGAAAATAAAATAGTAATATCATTATTTCAGGAAAATAGATAGGGACTTTTTGACCACCCTGTATGCAACGCCCGGTCTTATTAGTTAAAAGTAGGTTTGGTTAGGCTTGGGACAAAGTTGAACTTAATTAGATTGAAGGTGACTGTATTCTAGCTTGACCTAATTCATGAAAATGCAACAGAAAAAGATCGTACGTATCGAAACGTTAAGATATTTGTGTTTGCAGGTGAATCAACTGAAACAGGTAGTGGATCAATGGGAGGTTGGAGAATCTGGCGATTCGCACGTCGTTGCTGCCCTCCTCAAACTCTGGTATCGAGAGCTCTATCAGCCCCTCATTCCGGACACACTCTACGCTGCTGCGATCGAGGCTTCTGATAATCCTGCTAAGGCAGTCGTACTCGTGAATCAATTACCCGAAATCAATCGTCTCGTATTAGCGTATCTCATCAGGTAGAGACAAAGCTGAGCTCGTTTAGTAAATAGGCTTTGTTTATGACTTGTAAATAGATTCTAACGAAACAGTGTTGGATTTAAGGAGTAAAAATATTTTGCTTTCTCTATTTGGAAAAGATGAAACCCGGTCCCTGATTGGACTAGGTGGAGTAGGCAGAGTTGACTGAATCCAACTCGACTCGTTTCTGAATAAAATGGGTGGGCCCAAGAAAATGTCAAACATTTTCAGGCACCATTTCGTTACATTCACGTGAGAATATATTTATACAATGTTATGCCTTATTCGTTTTCAGATTTATGTTCTTAGTCTTTGTGGGAAAGTATGCGATTTAGTTGAATGCAGAAGTAGAATATAAACCCTTTATTTTTCAAGGTTCTTGCAGTACTTCTCTCAGTCTGAAATCGTAGCAGCTACGAAAATGGACGCGAACAACCTGGCGATGGTAATGGCTCCTAATTGTCTCCGCTGCACAAGTGATGACCCCAAAATCATTTACGAGAATACCCGCAAAGAAATGGCCTTCATTCGGACTCTAATTCAACACCTGGACACGTCTTTTATGGAGGGCATCGTATAGGGACCGTAACGTTGTAAATTGTTTAACAGTTGTGTTTTGCAGACGTATTTATGAATAAGAAGATATTTAATATAAGCTTATACGCTTTGCTGCTCCTTTTTTATTAATACAAAAGCGTGGTTACAATTAGATGAGAATCTGCTGTTACATGTCTCATGCTTCAACAACTAAGTTTGAGTAGACAATGAAGACGCAACCCTCAAGTGATTTAGGGTTTTAAGGTGCTAGGGTACCTAATGTTGAAGTGTTCTCTGTAGACTTCGGTTAAGTTTGATTAGGTATTTAGTTAAAAAGTTAATTTTTATTTTTGGGACACCCCTCCCCCCTCCCTCCCCCCACAAAAAACATTGTAAGCTAAACTTTACATCATGGTAAGGGTTTACTCTCCTGGAAAGCAGGTCTTAAACATTGTCTGAAATTAGGTTATAAGAAAAAGGAATCCTGTTCTCTTTGAAAACACTTCAATTTTTTGTGAATCTGCGCGTGTGGGTGTGTGTGTGTATGTGTATATATATGTATACATATATAGGTAGGTACAGTTACTTTGAATTTCTATCGTATGTTTATAATTTTATATACCGATACAGAATTTGTGTACAGTTTTGTATAATTTCATATAAACCCATTTGAAAGGTGCTTCTTGTGCCAGTAATTTTAGTCCTAAAGCTTTACTTGACCCCTCACTCATTCTTACCGAAATAGAAATGTCTGTAAGTATGATCACATCGGAAATATTGAGCTGTACTGTCTTTGAGGTAACCTTTTGAAGGATAAATGCAAAAAACTTCACTTTTTTCTACGTGAAGGTCAAAATATGATGATAAAAACCCACTCTGTCTATTAGAGTTTATTTCCACAACAGTTTCGATGCCCACTGGCATCCTCTTCGGGTGGATACAGAAAAACGAATGAACCAAAAGCAAGAGGGAAAACAGTCCAGGGACCGTTAAGAAATTCGCACCTAGGTTAGATCCCGTTCTTCCGACACTGGAAGGGCATTTTTATTAAAGGGTCCCGCTTATAAGTACATTCGCACAAGTAAAAACTATCTTCTTCTTCTATACATACGGATTCTCTTATTTTGACATAATTACTGCATTTACATTTTTTTTTAACATTTATTATTATTACCTTTACACTAATTATTATATTTATTTTATTACTTTTATTATTACATTTATATTTATTTCCACATTTATTACTTCCATTATTACATTTACATTTGCGTTTATTATTCCATTTACATTTTACCGAAAAAAAAAAAACGAATGAACCAAAAGCGAGTGAGGAAACAATCCAGAGACCTTTAAGAAATTCACACTTAGGTTAGAACCCGTTCACCCGACTCCGTAAGGAATTTTTTGACCAAGAATCTCATTGAAGGGTTGCAAAACAGGAACAAGCCTCTCTCTACATACAGCATTCCCTGTAAAAGTTGTGATTTAGTATACGTAGGAGAAACGAAGAAATATTGAAACCCGTATTAAAGAACACATATATGCCTTCAGAAGTTGTAATACTAATAATGCCAATTTTTATCACGCCAGCCAAAATAATCATGCCATAGATTGGGAATCAAGTAAGGTACTTTATAAATGTAATAATTATGTCAAAAGAAAAATAATAGAATCTGTATGTATAGAACAAGAAGATAGTTTTAATTTGTGCGAATGTACTTATAAGCGGGTCCCTTTAATAAAAATGCCCTTCGAGTGTCGGGAGAACGGGATCTAGCCTAGGTGCGAATTTCTTAATGGTCCCTGGACTGTTTTCCCTCTTGTTTTTGATTCATTCGTTTTTATGTATCCACCCGAAGAGGATGCCAGTGGGCATCGAAACTGTTGTGGAAATAAACTCTGTCTATTAGAGTGGGTTTTTATCATCATCTTTTGAAGGATGTTTCGAATTTTGTTTAAAACCAAAGAATTTTTATTGTAAATTAAGAAATAATTGTTAACATTCCTTTTTTTTTTTTCAATTTCTTCTTTTGAAACATTTGAGGAACAAATTATTTTTTACTTTTCCATTTGTTGAGAGCAGATCTAGTCTTTTTTTTTTTTTCTCTTTCTCATTTAGGAAATTTGTCTAACTACTGTATTTTTAAGCAATTTTCATTTAGTTTTTAGAAATCAGTTGTTACTTTAAGCACAATTTTATATTTGTAAATCGTTCCATGCCCGGTTTGAGTTTTTTACTGGGAACATGCTTTATAGAAAGATATTTTCTCCAATAGTTACGACGAGTGCATGTTTTAATTCGTAGGTGTAGAGTGATTGCAAATATAATTCTTATTTACTTTCTTGTTTCATATCTTTTTGAGAATTTTCAACATTTACTACAGTAAAGAACTGAACTTAGCCATTTAAGGGATAAATTTTGTGTAATCTTTCTACTTCAGTAACTATTAAAGAGTTGCAGGCGCTCTCTCTCTAACTGGTTCATTTTAAGTGCTTGCAAACCTATCTGCTTAGTTTCTTCAAACGAAGTACATTACAGATCAAACTGCGTTGACAGATTCGCGATGAAATATTTGTATATATTAATATGTGCCTATTTTAATCTTTATTTTTGTATTTCATGTTATATTTATGATCAAGCTTTTATTTATATTGTTTTCTGTTGGTGAGATAGCGAACTAGTTTATGCCAAAGTACAGTTAATTCTTATTTATGCAGTTAGAGCTTTAAAGAACTGAATTTTATTGCTATGTCGAATTAAAGCATATTTTTGAAGTTGTATAAAAAATTCGAATAAAGGCTACTTGCAAACGGTTTACGATATTATTTAGTATTCTATGATATAGTGAACGTGCGAAGTTTCAATGAACATTTATTCAATTTTGGGAGTTAACCAACTGTTAGGTTTTACATCGTCGTGAACGTTCTAAGTATATCGAGTGTTTCATGCAAAATAATGCAATGCATAGTTATCATGGAAATTATTTTAAAAAGCGAAGATTCATTTTTTCTTTTTGTGTGTGGAGGTCGTGAGTGTAGTATATAAATTTAAAAACTCGCTTCCCATTCGGTACTCTTTGAGCACAGTGTTTGAACTCGGGGTCGAAGAGACTCGTATGAACTACACACATGGATAGGTCTACACGGGGATTACCACAGGAAATGATGTACTACCCAAACCTGAGATGTCCAGTGTTACTTCCCATAAGAAGGTATACTTCGTAGTACGTCAAGTGAAACCAACGTCTCCATTTACGTCACACAAACGCCGCTTCCATGCCATTGGCTTTCGTTAATTCTTGTGCCACGTTTATATTTCCCCATTGCGTGAGAAGAATTGATGAGGTGAGTAGCTGGCCAAATCCAACCCAGGCACTAGCAGCCGGAAGCGAATCCAGAGCCTCGACCCCTCTACAGTCCAATGCTGATATTACTTTGCTACCGGGAGTTCAACGTTTATTTACACATTTACTAATTACGCTACATCCATCCATCTAACATAGCCTATTCTATTCCCATCTCCCGTAACATACTAATTTCTGATACGGTCAAGCTTTCATTTGGACATTGAAGTTCTCAAACTCTGCCAAGAATCTCTGCTGGGATGCGTCTTATCGCCCTTCTAATGTTAATTTTCAGCTCGTCTAGTCACTGTCAGGATTGTTCTCGTTGACTTTCGCTCGGAGATACCCCGAGAGAAAGAAGTCATGGGGTGACAAATAGGGAACGTTTGATGGCCATGAATTGTCAGTATATTGGGAGATCAGTCGAGCTCCTGGGAAGTGTTGTCCGAGGAATTCTAAGGCAACGTTTGACGTGCACCATCTTGCTAAAAGATGACCGTAATCAATGTTAACCGCTTCCTCAGTGCCGGAATTTCCTTCTCAATACGTGGACGTATCTTTGTGTGTTGACTAACATTTTGTTCTGCTTCGTTTTCAAAGAATGGATCAATAATGATATTACGTCCGATGGCACACCAAACACTTTCTAAACGGAAAATGGCGGTGCTACATGTTAGGGCTTGGCGATAATCGCCGATATCGTGATAATCGATCGCCGCGGAAAAAATCGCCGATCGCCGCCATTTTTCGGAAAACGATAATCGTCATAGACAAGTTTTTTATAAAAAAATTTTTTATAATGAACGACAAATTCAGCTGTGAAACTGCGTGATAACGTTTCTCTGTTAATATCAAAGCGTAAACAACGCTGATTGTTCTCTGTTTCATATTCTATGATTGAATGATGTGATTAGGGCTGCAAGCAATGTTCCCTCTAATTTTTTTTAGTCCGTGTGCGCAAGAAATTTTAGTTGTGCATACATTTAGATTCATGGTGAAAAATTGTGCAAACTTTTCTGAGCGCTATTATCTTCAAAATGAAATATATATCAGGTCGTCCCATAAGTAATGTCATTTTTTACGATAGATTAAGTTTAAACTAGTCCTACTCGGTTTAAGCATAAATTTTCCGAAGGTTATATCTAAGAGGAGATCTATCGTGTTTCGCTACATACTTTACAGACCTTGACCAGTGAACACGTGTGTTTTGCTTTATGTGAACCCCTCATAAACATAGCGGTATCAGAAGAGCATATCAGGCATATAATGCTTTACGAGTTCAAAAAAGGAAATAATGCTACTGAAGCAACGCGAAACATTCAGGACGTTTATGGCAACGATATTCTGCATGTGAGGAAATGTCAAAGATGGTTTCAAAAGTTTAGGAATGGTGACTGCTGTTTGACAGATGCAGCACGCCCTGGACGCCCTGCTGAGTTTGATGATGACCTGCTGTTAGCCGCACTTGAAGAAGACTGTTTAACAACTGTCGAAGAATTGGCCCAGAAACTCAATTCATCCCCACCACCATCCATCGACATTTGCAACAACTCGGGAAAGTGCCTAAGTTAGGAAAATGGGTGCCACATGAATTGTCGGTCGACAATCTGAGGGTGCGGGAAACATTAGCACAGCTCTTCATTCCTGTGAACTCCAAGATCCGTTTTTGCACCGTTTAGTGACTGGTGATGAAAAGTGGATACTGTACCAGAATGTTAAGCGCCGTCGACAGTGGGTTTGTGCCGGAGAATCAGCGACACCACAGCCAAAACCAAATCTTCACCCTCGGAAGGTGTTGCTTAGTGTTTGGTGGGATAAAGGTGGTGTAATACACTTTGAAACCTTACCACACAACCAAACAATCACCGCTCAAGTCTACTGTCAACAACTGGATCGATTGAACACTGCACTAAAAGAAAAGAGACCTTCTTTGGTTAATCGGAAAGGAATCGTGTTCCACCACGACAACGCACGTTCTCATACCGCTCGGATCACTTCTGCAAAAATTGAGGAGCTTGGGTGGGAAAAACTTCCACATCCTCCAGACCTTGCGCCTTCAGATTATCATCTCTTCAGGAGTCTGCAAAACTATCTTGACGAGAAACAGTATATTTCTTTAGATGACCTGCACACCAGTCTTTGTACGTGTTTTGCCTCAAAACCTCCTGAATTTTATAAACATGGCATTGAAAAGCTTATAGGACGTTGGCGGAGTGTCATTGATTCTGATGGAAAATATATACTAGATTAAAAAGTTTCAGTTGAGTTTTTTTTTTGTCCTTCAAATTCCGATCTAAAAAACAACATTACTTATGGGATGACCTGATATAAATATTAAATACTTAATAAATATTATTTCCATAAGGTGATAGCTTGATCATTACTGTACTATTAAATGGATATTAAAAAACTGTTTGCAATATTATATATTCTTAAAAAAGAAAACATTTTATCCATTCTAAAAATATGAATAAAATAAAAAATAGTAAAATAAAATTCAACAAAATAAAGAAATAAAATAAAAATAACATTAATTGGAAATGACTAGTTTAGTTATCATTTTCTGAAAACAATTTTTAGCATTTAGCAATTTAAAATAGACTATCAAGATTAATACAGGATTTTATCCATTCACAAAATAGGAATAAAATAAAAACTAATTTTATTTTTTATGAATTATGAGATAATTATTCGTTTTTATGCAAAAATAAGAAAGAGGAGGTTTATATTCAATGCCTTAACGTATAAAGAAAAAAAATGCAAATACATAGAGTAAAAAAAATCCATATTGCGTAATTGCGCGGACGTCGGCGAAGTCGGGCGGAAGGGGTTAATACTTAAAAGAGCGACTATTGAGTATGTTGATGCAAATGGTCAGACCTTGTGTGACGGTATATTTTTGAAATTACTTCATTTACTGTCGTGACTCATGATACGCTTGAGCCTGTGCGCATTTTATTTTGCTGTGTGCGCGGGTTTCACAACGCGTGCGCGCGCGCACACGCGCACACCTTAGAGGGAACATTGGCTGCAAGTATATTAAATTGTTTGTATTGATTGACAAAAGTAGGGAAAAAAATGACACCCGCACTTTCAAAGGTAAAGATTGTATTTTCATAATTCATACACTTTCAAAGGTAAGGAAATGATTGTACCAAACGATAAACATGCAGTGCAGCTGCGTTTCACAATGTTCCAGCAATGCAACTACGTTTCACAATCTTCCAGTCCACAGTTCCAGCTCCAACTGCTTACTGCTGCTGAGCAACGACTTCGTAATTAGCGTTTAGGAACATCAACATCTCCACTGCTGTGGCCTTGAGGCATTGTCTGCAGCTAGCTGCTACAACTGCATGCCTTACATCAGGGGTCACCAACCTTTTTTTTTGTTCACCGCCCACTTTTACGAATTTTTTGAAAATTAAAAAAGCTTATCGCCCACGTTAGATCAAAAAAGAGTAAATCAACATAATCGATAAAATAAATAATGAAATAAATGTTTAATTACCTTTAATGTGAGCCCACTAGTGGGCGCTACCGCCCAGGTTGGTGACCCCTGCCTTACAGTCATGTTATGTCACACACACGTAGCAGATACGGATGGATTCATTCAATCATCAAATATCGTCAATATCGCGATTATCGTTACGGAAAATGGCGGCGATTATCATCGACGATTTTTCGATTTCCAAGCCGTACTACATGTTCATGTGATTACTGGACTGCCCAAGATCTTATGTTCTGCTTGTAGGCATGCCCGTTAAGATGAAAGTGAACCTCGTCACTGAAGAAAACATTGTCCAGAAACTTTGGTTCATCTTCAATCCGCTGGGCAATGCTAACAAAATTCGCGCGCCTCTTTTATTTCTGTCATTTTAACTTTGTAGCATTTGTATCTTGTACAGATACTAATTTGTAGATCTTGGTGTGTGATTCTTCTCTCAGTAATATATGGTGTTCTCACCAAGTGACAAAGTCTGCGTGTTGACTCTTGGTGAGGTTTGCAATTCTTGTCATATAGCATGAGTCTTGTCAGGTGTTCTTGCAGATTTCCGTCTACTGTGACCTCTTATCTGGTCATTAACTCCCCCACCCCTACCCCCTTATGTATGAACTTCTCCACAGTACATTTGATGGTTTTGTAATTGGGAATTCTAGAGTTGTTCTGTGAACGTTCTAAGTATATCAAATGTTTCATGAAAGATAATGCAATGCGTAGTTATCATGGAAATTATTTTAAAAACTGAAGATGTAATTTTGCACTTCACACTGTTTCAGCTCGGGTTTTGGAACTTGGAATTTGTGTTGTGGAGGTCAAGAACGTATGTATATATTTAAAAATGTATATGCACATTTAAAAAGACTTAATATAGACTTTAAAAGTCCAGATTAAATTTTCTGTGTTGCAACAATCAATATATGACTTTGTTGCAAAATATGCCTTCACGATCATTTCAGTGTGGGACAAAAAAAAAAAAAATTGACCAACAAAACTTTCTGATGTCTTTGTCATTTGGAAATTATAATACAGTAGACTCTCTCTATTTCACGGTCCGAGATTTCGCTTTATTTATTTCACGGTACCCTAAATCACTCCCATTTTTTTTCATATAGTACTGCCTAAACACTATTTCGCGGTAATATATAGAAATTATATTATAATATATGGAACGATATATCGGCAAAACAATATTTAGAGGTTATTCTCGGTCCCAATCTCTCGAAATAACGAGGGTGTACTGTATTCACTAATTTAAAAACAGCAGCCATTTTAAAAATTGTACATCGGTTTGGCACACAGTTTATCTAATCTATAGCCCATAGTTGTCTTCCGAATTCAGCAACAATTGAGTGTGTTTTCGACATTTCGCTATACATATTTGGTTTAAACTGCGCAACAGATTGGGTGTCGAAAAGGCCAGAAACTAGTGAAGATTTATAAATGCGTCTAGAAGTCTAGAAACAAACCAGAAGTGAAGTGGTAAGTTGGTAGCGTCTACAACCAAAATTACCAACCTGGGTTGGTAGCGTACTACAACCAAAATTTACGTACCTATTGCGTATTATTTCTCAGTAATGCAATATAATTTACCTTAATAAAATACCCAAACCGAAAATACTAGTATAATAATTTTTTAGCCTATAGTCTAGTGATGGGACGATTGTCATATTTCATACAATCGCTGTTGCGATTGCGACTGTCAGAATTTGAAAAGCGCGCGATTGCGATTGCGATGTTTTAGCTTTAGCCTCACATAACGCTCATTGATGCTTTAAATATACCTAAACGCGTTACCTACCTCAGTCAGGGAGTTAAGTATTGATGTAGCTCCTGCTTCAGTCTGTGAGGAAAGTCCAGTTTCAACCAATGGCTTCACCAACTCCATCCGTGATTTTTTTGATACTGGTACTGAATCCTTCATTACTTTATCAACTAAGAAATGAGAGACAATATACCTAAACGCGTTTCAGCCACACATTTCTGTTTTTGACTTATTTATTATTTATTTATTATTCGTATTGTTGTTAGCTAAACTTTCCTTTAAGTACGCATGAAAGAGCAGCTTTCATAGCAACTTTTGTAGAGATTTAAATCTTTTGTTCACAATCGCAACAATCGCACTCATTAAATGCGATTGCAATTGCGATTGTAAAAAATGTACGATTGTATCGCGATTGCGATTGCGATTGCGATGCATCGTCCCATCACTAGCCTATACATTATATATGATACGGACAAATAAGAACTTGTTAATGTTACTGGACCTTTTCAGCTTAATTTACAAGTTATATTATTATTATAAATAATAATAATAGCTTATATGATTGAAATAAGCCTATCTGTACTATAATAAAAATTTGTTGGTTTTTTTTTCTGAAAAAATACATTGGGGACAATTGATTTGTCCCCAATGGTAAATTAGCCGTGCCCCAAAAAGGAAGTCTAATATTTTGAACCGTCTTCTACATTTTTTATAGTTAGGAGCCCAGTAAAGCCTAAAGTTTAAGGGCCAAATCAAATAAAATAGCTAGTCCAAATGAGAATTGCTCATTTGTATTATTGTGACAATAAATATTAGTTTTTTCTATAAGTAAAGAATTTTTAAATTATTAATTATCATTATTATTATTTTGAGCACTCAGGAACAGGAAAGTCTGCTATAGTCAAAATCACAACCAGATCGTATTTGTTGATAAATAATAAAAGTCATTAATTAATTAATTATAAATATTTGATCATCAACTGGAGTTTAACTCTTTCAAGTTAGTATTTTATTAGTCACTTAATTAAATCACATTTTAATGTGCTTTTAGAGGTTTTCATGATATATATGTTGAAAATAATCACAGTAAATTACTCTTAATAGTCAATAGTATTAAAGGGTTAATTAATATGATCTGAAGATATAGCCAGAGCGTAGAGCGCAATAATTTGAGAGACGCATAAATTTAAAAAAAATATACATTTTATAATTTTTTTCCTAAAATTTGCCCATGACGTTGTTGCGCTTCAATATACCTTGAAATTAGCCCGACAAACTGAAAACCCCTATTAATGCTAATAAGAAGTAATTTCTGTGTATGAAATTGCTCTGATTTCCGATGAAAAGAAGCAATTTCTATGTATGAAATTGAACTGAAAGTTGCGAAATACTTTTGTATTAGCGTGGATTCAACACCCGATATTGTCCACGTCGATCAAGTAACTTTTATAATGCGCTATGTTCGTCCGGATGATTCACCTGTTGAGCGATTTATCACTTTTCTACCTAATCCAGGTCATAATGTTAAACAACTGTCAGAGGCCGTGATGAAAACTCTACAGATGTTAGAAGTTTGTGTTGATGATTCCCGCGGTCAAAGCTATGACAATGCGAGTAACATGTCTGGTCAATACACTGGGCTCCTAGTTAGGATACAAAAGATCAGTCCGCTAGCTGTTTACATAACATGTTCAGCTCACTCTTTGAATCTCATTGGATTATCTGTCGCTAATTCCTGTCAATATACATCTACCTTTTTTGAAGCGGAACAACAGCTGTTCAACTTCATTTCTTCTGCTACTCACAGTTGGGAAATTTTGCTGTCTAATTTGAAGCATGGTTCGTTGGTTGTTAAAAACTTGGCACTCACTCGTTGGAGTGCTCGTGCCGATGTGAGTAAAGCTTTGTCGAATTCGTATATAGAAGTTATAGATGCACTCCGCGATGGCACACGACGAAGGCATGCGACTACAAACTTGCCAGTAAATTGCTACTCCCTAATAACTTATTTACATATGTTAGTGATGCCTGGGGGACTCACTCGTGGCTAGACCACTGTATAGCCTGTATAGATGGTTATAACAATCAATAGCATGTCCATACTTTATGATGTATTTGAATCTGATCATATCCCATTTGTAGTAGGGCTTGATTGTATGGTAGCACCTGACTTAGACAATGACTGTGATAATGCCTATTCCTATAATAGTCCGGTAGCACAGACCCTGATTTTACTGGAACCCTGCATTGTTTGTTATAAAGCAAATTTTTACCTAGTTTGAAAGATTATACCACCCCATTCAAGAATCCATCGGATGTACACCTGACCCCCGCTTGGCTTTTTCAATATGGCCGCCATTTTCCAAGATGGCCGGCGAAACTGAAAAATCCCATATCCTGGTCAATACTTGGCGGATTTTGATGATCTTGGTGTCATTTCTAGGGGTTTTTAGGATGACGAGTCGATCTGGATGGGTTGCAGATACTTTGGGAGTCGTTTTGACCCACATTCGTCAATACTCAAGGTCATTGGAGGTCAAACGACCCCCGAAATAAGGAATATCCCATATCCTGGGCAGTCGTGGAGATATTTTGGTTATCTTACTGTCGTTTTTATGGTTTTGGGCGAGACTGAGTAATTCTATATGATTTAAAATGAAATCAGGGATTATTTTCCCCATGGTAAGGTGAATTCCAATTTGTCTAATTATTCCTTTTATTTTTTTTAGGTTGTTGAGATTATTGCTGATGGTGCTGCCCACCTGGTGGTTTGATGATGTCTTGGTTGTGCTGATTCCAAAATTGTTTTTTTGACTGCTGAATATGAAGAATATACCAGGTGAGCATTGTTTAGTTTTCATTTGCTGAGGATAAATTATTTCAATGCGATTTGTACTCTGAAGAATGGGTAAATAAAATTCTTATTTTTCAGGTTCTACAAAAGCTGCAGACGAATGTTTCTTCAAGGATTTCCTGCGTAGCTGTTCTGGAGGTCAGAAAGGTCTTTCAAATTGTGGGAGGATTCAGAAAATCAGAGAGCAGCGACATCAAAGGGCAGCCAGATGTTCGAGCGAGACTAGAGCCTCTCTTGGAAGATGGAGCAAAAATCCCTTGTCACAAGAACTGTGTTTCCACTTATGTGTCCAAGCAGAATTTATCAGCATTCATAAAAAAGAGAGAATGTGATACCCCTACAGTGGAGCCAAAAAGACTACGTAGTGCTGTTCTCAATGAAGGCCCAGTATATGACCCTAAAAACACTGTCTCTTTTGTTTGAAAGTCAGTGAGTGTATATTACCAGAGAAATATGACATCAAAGTTCCGGTGCAATATCGCATTCCAGCATCTAGGTTTATGACCGATAAGCTTGGTGATAAAAAACAAATTACAAAGATGTGTTGATAGAAAAGTGTAAACTGAAAAATGATGAGCAGGGACAAGTTGTACTCAGTAGGTTGTTGGGCATGAAAGGAGATTTACCGGCTGAAGAAGCCCGATACCATAAAGATTGTATGTCTACCTTTCATGTTGAGGTTGAGATAGCTTGCCAGAATAAGTCAAGGGTTGAACCTGAAGACCGCCCCTTCATTGCTTTGTGTGTAGAATTGTCGAAGGACAAAATGAAACCATGGAATTCAATTGAAGTAGAGAAACTTTACAAGGAGTTAGGTGGTGAGAAGTTGTCACGTAGGTCGCTCATTGTAAAAGTTAAAGATTACTTCAAAGACGAAATTGTAGACCTACATGAGGATGGTATCGCTACGTTGTTAGTTTTCAAAAACTATGCTGCCTCATACCTGAATATTGCAAAAGCTGGGGTCCCTTGATGCATGCTTTGACCATATCGAGAGAGGCAACAGCGTTCACTGTTGCATGCTATGGGGATAAGAAATCCTCATCTCTTACTGAGTATCGTCAGCGAGTATGGGCTCAGAAAGCAGGGAAGTCGGGAACTGCTGCACCCAAACTATGTTCTCTACCACCAACAACTGAAGCTTTCCATCAAAACGTGCTCAGAGCCCACTACACTGTGGCGAACTGGCTCGATGCACTAAAATGTGACCCACCACCACTTGATCCTGTGCATTATGGTTGGGAGAGAGACGAAACAGAGTTCTCATCCCAAAAACAGTTGGTGAAGGAGTGTGCTTAGCATCAGATGAAGTTCTGAAGCTAATCAGATGTGGGTATGAATCACAATCAGCATGCAGGGGGAGTCGCTGCGGCTGCATGGGGCGCGGAATCCCTTGCACAATGTTCTATGCATGTGGCAGCGGCTTGGATTGCAACAATCCATTGACCGAAAACGCGAACGAAAAGCAGACTGATGATCCTGACGATCTTGACACAACCATGTCTTTTGATATTTGCCCCCAATAAATGGTTACCTAATGTGAATAACAATCAAAGTTGTCAATGCCAATCCCCCAGCTAGGTGTGAGCTTTGTTTTGCTTACGAGGTCATATCTTGTAGCTTTGCAACCTTCCATAGAATGTATGTGCCCTGCACTTCAGCATAAATTGTGGTTTATATCCGAATATCCATATCCATATAATGTGGGTTATGTCATTTAATTAAGCATTATGATCTGGTTTTATCTGCAGAAAAGATGTTAAGTGCTCAGCAATTAGCTAGATTGTAGAAATTGTCACTGAAATAAAGCAAATACAGTGATGTCAACTGTGGCATTATCATATTTCAAGGCCAAACTTTAACCTCAAATGACCTTGACTTGACCCATGGAGTTACAAAATGATATCCTACTGTTATCATGTGCCTATAGAACTACTCAGTCTCGCCCAAAACCATAAAAACGACAGTAAGATCACCAAAATATCTCCACGACTGCCTGGGATATGGGATATTCCTCATTTCAGGGGGCGTTTGACCCTCAATGACCTTGAGTATTGACGAATGTGGGTCAAAACGACTCCCAAAGTATCTGCAACCCATCCAGATCGACTCATCATCCTAAAAACCCCTAGAAATGACACCAAGATCATCAAAATCCATCAAGTATTGACCAGGATATGGGATTTTTCAGTTTCGCCGGCCATCTTGGAAAATGGTGGCCATATTGAAAAAGCCAAGCGGGGGTCAGGTGTACACCCGATGGATTCTTGAATGGGGTGGTATAAGCTTTCAAAATATGTCAAGATTTGCTTTATAACAAACATAGTCCGGTTGCACGGGGTGGGAACCCTGCATTAAGGTTAATTGGTCAAATCTTAGTCACTCTGAGGTAGATTACTATACATGCAGACTGATACACTAGTTACTAAGGCTTGTGAGGATTCCTGCAGAAGCTTTGGCTTGTAGGAATCCCTCCTGTGATGATGTAAAACATATAGATCTCTTAAGTAAGTATTACGGTGAGTTTGAACATGCCATTAAGGCTGCGAGTGGAAGTAGCTTTAAGAATAAAAAAATGGGGAAAAGTAAGTGTCAATCCAGGGTGGGCAGAATACTGTGCCGATTTGTATGATGTAGCAAAAAATGTATTCATGGAATGGGTTGCTATGGGGAAACCTAGGCAACTGAAAAATAGAACTCGTTCTAGATTCAAGGGTGCTCTTAGATTTATAAGGAAAAATGAAGAGAATTTCCGAAGAGAATCTCTAGCCAGAAAATTAGGCAATAGCAATACTTCCAGTAGGGCATTCTGGAAGGAGGTTAATAAAATTAACAATAGTAATCTTACCTTGCCAAATGTAATAGAGGGTGTACAACTGTACATGGTGCAAAAAACATTGCAGAACTGTGGAAAAATCATTATGAAACCCTATTTAATTGTCTCGAGGGGGATAAACAAAACAAAAAAAACATCTTTATTGCGGATCATTCACAATCCATGGCCACTTAACTTAACATACAAGTACAATCTTACGTATACATTGAACTTAATACAAAAATAATGTTAAAATAAGGCCAACATTGCCACTTAACCTAGCATACTGCCATACTATTTGATTAATTATCTAACAATTTTATGTACATTGTTATTACCTGAGATATCTTATAATATTTATAACATTTATTATAACATAGCCACTTGCTATAACACTTATTATAACACAACTTAATATGCATATATAATCTTTGCTACATTACAAAAATAAGGTATTGTAAACCAGCAGTTGTCTGAACCAAGACTACCATATAGGTGAGAGGTACGCAGTATCTGAAGACAGGACATTGTACAATAACACATTAGAGCTGTTTTGGGCTCGAGTAATGAAATTATATATATTCTTCCGGATTAACATTTGGCTGGTAGGTAGGTTACACGTAGTAAACATAAAACTGGCACTGCACCATTTTGGTTCCCCACATAGCACACGAAAAATATTATAAGCAACAGAGAGACTAAATATATGTCTAAATGTAGAACGCTCTAAGCAGCTACTAATTAATGACTCAGAAATCTGGCAGGCTATTCATAAGTAAGATGATGATAAAAGTTGTGACCTAGATGGCATACAAGCAGAACATTTAAAATGTTGTAGCCCTCATACAATACCTATGCTTGCAATGTGTTTCACAAGCTGTATGATACATGGGTACTTGCCACAGTCCATTTTGTCAGTTGTATTGTTGCCAGTTGTTAAAAATAATGGTGCTAGTATCTGTGATAAGAATAAGTATAGGCCAATAGCACTTGCCAGTATACTTTCTAAGGTGTTAGAATATGTCATTTATAATAGGGTAAGTACTTACTTGCGGACTTATGACAATCAGGTTGGCTTTAAAGTGAAACATGGTACTGACATGTGTATTTATATGCTAAAGGAATCCGTCCTAAAGTACAAGATGTCAAGTAGCAATGTATATTCCTGTTTTTTGGATGCATCAAAAGCATTTGATAGAGTTAACCATCACAAACTTTTCAAGAAACTCTTGTGTCGAGGGGTACCTAAATATATACTTAGGATACTTGCATTCTGGTATACAGAGCAGACCATGTTTGTAGGATGGAAAAGCACTGTATCACCAGGTTTTAAGGTAACTAATAGTGTTAGGCAAGGAGGTATATTATCACCCTATCTTTTCTGTATACACATGGATGACCTTACGGTCCTTACCAATAAACTAAAAACTACACGTACTGGCTGTGTTATTGGAAAGGAAAAAAATTTATCATTTAATGTATGCTGATGACCTTGTTCTTCTGTCACCCTTTCCCCATGGGCTGAGAGTACAATTAGAGATATGTGAACAATATGGTATAGAAAAGTGAACATCACCTATAATGGGGCAGAGAGTTGTATTTTGATTTTTAGGTGTAATCTACTGAAACATGTATTATGTGGGTCTTTTGAAATGAATAGTCAGACAATACCTGTCAAAGACACATATAAATACTTAGGTCATGTAATTACTCACAAGCTGCGAGATGAATTTGATATTGAGAGGCAACGTAAAAAGCTGTATGTACAGGGTAACATGCTAGTAAGGAAATTTGGTGTGTTCAGAATCAGTTAAAACTTATCTTTTTAGAACTTACTGTACTGCATTGTATACATCCCATCTGTGGTGGAACTATCAGGGCCACCGAGCGGACGGGGAAGCCGGGTTAAATTCCCGGGGCCCGAATTAAATAACAGAGAGGAAATATAATAATTAATGAACATACATTTTGTAGAGATTATCATGGTCAAATTGAAACAGCTAACATATTATCTGCGGTCCACCAATGCCCAAGACCGACTGACAGCTCTGGGAACCATTGTAATTGAAAGCCAGGTAGCCGTACTTTAAATTTCATCAGAATCATTTACCACTTTGCTAGAGAGAAGGCAAAGAAAGTACACTTCTAATTATGAAAATCTTGCAGTAAACATTGTCTGGCCTGCATGGACTGGTACTGCATTTGTAAATTGTATGGTGATAGAATTAATATAATTGATTCGAAAAATAAAATGGTCATTTTCTTCCGAGTTGTTTATTCATACTGTATGTTTTGTATAGTGACTTGGATATATAATCAGTTTGCTTGTTATGTACACAAAAAACATTCATAATAAAATATTGAGTAAACAGGGGGCTCATATACCAATCCTTCCCCGGGGACGGACCGTGGTAGCTCTCGGCGGCCCTGCGAACTATACAAAAACTGCTATGAATAAACTCTCCGTTGCTAATAATATTATTTTTCATATGCTATGTAGGGAACCAAAATGGTGCAGTGCCAGTTTTATGTTTACTACGCGTAACCTACCTACCAGCCAAATGTTAATCCGAAGAATATATATATAATTCATTACTAGGGTTCAAAACAGCTCTAATGTGTTATTGTACAATGTCTATCTTCAGATACTGTGTACCTCTCACCTATATGGCAATCTTGGTTCAGACAACTGCTGGTTTACAATACCTTATTTTGTAATGTAGCAAAGATTATATGATATATGCATATTAAGTTGTAATAATAAGATTGTATTTGTAAGTTGGGTTAAATGGCTATGCTGGCCTTATTTTTGTACTTGTATGTTAGATTAAGTGGCTATGTTGGCCTTATTTTTGTATTACGTTCATTGTATAATACGTAAGACTGTACTTGTATGTTAGGTTAAGTGGCTATGGATTGTGAATGATCCGCAACAAAGATGTTTTGTTTGTTGTATAATTAATAATTTAAAATATAGTTTCCACAAAATCATATCCGAAACTCAGCTTCCCATAATTCATCAGCATTTTTATTAAACTTTTTTTTTTTTCATAATTTCTCTGATTTTTTTCATTAAGTACAATTATTTTCTCCTACGTATACAAATGATCTTTCAGTTGTTGTTGTTGTTGGTTAGCTGATCAGCCCAACGTGATCGAGCAAGCCGGCGCACAGTGCCACAAATGGGTTAAAAAACGGCCAAAAACCAAAAATAACAAATTTAAGTAAATTCTATTAAAACCATTTCCACGTCAAAATAAAACACTTCTACTTACTGATTTAAGTATTTGAAATTTTATTCCCTTACATTAAGGCAAGAAAAATCTACAAAATAATATACATTGTCTTAAAATATCTTGGAGGGGATAAAATATGTTTGTTCTAACAACTTACTTGAAGTTACTATATCACAAAAAATTGTCTGTAGTTTCATGTTCTGCTTAGTTCTATTGAAAGAATAAACAGTTTAGAACATTTTCATGCATATTTTTTTATTGAAAACTAAAAAGATAGCATTAATTAAAAAAACTATGGCAATATCATAGATTACAGATTAAATTGTTATCTAGAAAATGTGTAAAATTAGCAAAACAAAAAATGGGGGATTTTGGGGAATGTAATTTTTGTGTTAAACATTAATGCAACCTTTAAGTAAATCAAAGAAACAAAACTTTTTTGCGACTATTTGCGACTTTGCGTGTTAGAACATGTTTTTCATGTATTAACTAACTAAGTCTGCAAGAAGAGTGATGCGTGATTCCCAGTTACACCACTCAAAGTTAGAGTAGGAGAAAATACTGAAGTTGAAATTGCCATGAAATACGAATTATCTCTAACTATGCTTGATGGAAAGGCTATCAATGCAATTACAGATACTACTTCAACACAGTCATGTAATTTATGTTTAGCAAAACCATCCCAAATGAATGACATTGATTTTCTCTTGAAAAAAGAAATAATTAATACCGTACTGATGCTGTTGAATATGGTCTCTCAATATTGCATTGCTGGATTAGATTTTTTGAATTTATCTTACATATTGGATATAAATTAGAAACTAAAAAATGGATGGCTAGAACTGAAGAGGAAAAGAAGAGTGTGCAAGCCAGAAAAAAAACAGATCAAGTGGGATTTCAGAAAACGACTTCATTTACTGGTGGATCATCCGAAAGCAGGGGCTGGAAACACAAATGATGGAAACACAGCAAGAAGAGCTTTCCAAAATGCAGATATATTTTCCGAAATCACAGGTGGAACAAGAAGTAAGTGATATGCTCTATTGTATCTTGCAGGTTCTCAGTTGTCAAAACCAAGTTGACATTGCAAAATTTGAATCTTATTGTCGAAAAGCTGCTACGACTATTGTAAATTTATATCCATGGTATAAAATTCCTGCTTCAGTACACAAAGTACTTCTACATGAAGGTTTGGTGATGAAAAATCATCTATATCCAATTGGTTCTTATTCAGAAGAATGCCAAGAATGTCTACATAAAGTAATAAGAAATGCTCGTCTCCATCATTCCAGAAAAACATCTCGACTGAATACTATGCAAGATCAAATTCATTATCTTTTAGTATTATGGAAAATTTGGGAGTACCGAAATGGAAGACCCACCTAATCTTGGATAAGCCATATTGACATTAAAATAAATAATAATAATAAAAAATAACTCAGAAGGAGAACATGAACTCTTGCTGAGAAAAATTAAAAAGGCACCAACGAAGAAACAAATATGGGATGAAAAGAAAAAAAGATCCCATGGCTAGAAATAGCAACACGGTTTTAAGGAGAAGAAGAAAAAGATCGGAATAAGCAGAATAACAGGGCGAGAAGCTAAATAAGCATAAGCGGATTAAGCATAAGAACAGCGACGGAAAAAGCCGGAATAAAAATGTTTTAGTGGTGTCAAGAGATAAAATTCATAACAGTTTCAAGGTAAGAAGTTCATAAATTTCCCTTCGGTTATTAAATTTAGGTTAAATAAGCTGACATTTCAGCTGTAATTGTTTAACAAAAGAGTATGGAAGTCCTGTTTATGGACAAATAGTTAGGCTGGTTCATCTTTGGCCTAGGTCTTCCATCTTCAACATAGCCTAGGTTGTGTTTAGGCTACTCTGGTTGGAGCAGGACCTATTTTTTCCATAAGTATCAAGCGATCCAGTCATTAGTACAGTTTGAAAAAAGAATAGAAACCCCAAATTGAGAGAGATGTCAGAAGAGGCACGTTCACTTTTAAAAGAGAGTGAAATATTAGAGAATTTAAATATTAGTTCTGATGAGGAAGATATGTTCTAAATATGAAGTTTTTGTAATTTTGCTTACACTATTTACACTTTTTTTCATATCAGTTGTCACACTTATTTTGGGGGAATTAATTTCATAAACTTTAAGAGGTATTACGATGTTTTTTATTTACCCTTCTGATATAGTGGCAGGTTATCAAATAATGTTTTAAACAATAGATGTGTATAGTGATTAAAATGAAACCATACTTATTTTAGTATGTCATTTGACAAAATCTGCAAACATAGGCCTAATTAACAATTATCTGTTTAGTATATTTTTAGTAATTTGAGAAACTTAAGAAACTACAGTAGGTCATAACCTATTGATTTGGAATATTATTATTATTTATAGAAAAATCACTCAATATGTCACCATTACATATATACAAAAGGTACTAAACATAATTTTTTATTAAAATAAATCATAATTAAACATTTCAACTACATAAAACTAAGTACAATTGAAAAAAATAATTTTGGCCGTTTTTTAACCCATTTGTGGCACTGTGCGGCGGCACGCAGGTTACAGATCGTCCTCTCCAGAGTGGACCAGAGGTTCAGGCCCCCCGTTCAGCGCACTAGTGATGTTTGTGTTGTGTTGTGCTAGAGTGGTACAGTCTATCATAATGTGTTCAGTTGTTTGTGGCGTGTCCTGGCGCAGGTGGCAGGTGTCGTCTGTCGAGTTGTTTAGTCTGTGTTTATATGTCTGTAAATTGGGGTGATGTCCACATCGGAATCGTGCTAAGTTAACTCGATCCGATCTGCTCAGGCTGGTCTCTGACCTGTCAATGGGTGGCGGCTTTGCACCTAGGACCGCATTCGGACCGAGTCGTGTCAGTGCTTTGTGGGTTAGGTGTGTATATATGTGTTTTCTGTACTGTGTGATATCTGTGGGGCGTGGTATGGAATGGAGTATTTGGTTATAATGTCTCTCTGGCGTTACCTTAATGATGCGAGGTGTTGGTGCATGATTGTACATGTAGTGGCAAGGGTGTTGTGGGTTAGTTGTCGCTGCTGCTATGAATTGTGTTCCCCTCATGTTTAAATGTTCCCTAACTTTCAGTATTTTTGTTTCTGTGTGCAGGTGTTCTATTGGTGTTGTTTGAGTACATCCTGTAATGATACGAAGTGCGTTGTTTTGTATTGTCTGTAAGGTGTTTATGGGTGTGTGAGATAATAGGTGCCCAGCATGGGCTAGCATAGTCCATAACTGAGCGAATATATTGTTTGTATACGAGTGATGTTGTTTCCTGCTGGTGTCCAAAGTTTGTGCCTGTTAGTACCCTAAGCGTGTTAAGTCTTGGCGTACATTTGTTTTTAATGTCCTGAATGTGGTTTGCAAAAGATAATGATGTGTTGTATGTGACTCCAAGTATTTTGGTCCTGTGAGTGTATGGAATGTTGTTGTTGTTTAGTGTAAGCTGTGGAGTTATCTGGTGTTCTTTTGTGTTGCTTGTTAGCAAGGTGATGGTTGATTTTGTGGGCGTTACTTTGAGTCTATTATGTGTGAGCCAGTCTTGTATACTGTTTATGTATATTTGTAGCGGTGTCGATGTTAGAGTGATGTCATCTGCATATGATAAGGTAAGTTTGTTATCTATGGGTGTTGGAATGTCATGCATGTATAAGTTGAACAGTGTTGGTGAGAGAACAGAGCTTCGGAAAAAGCTTGTTTTGGGGTGACTTGCCATTAAATGTGACATGTGAGTATCTTCCTGAAAGACAGTTGCTCAGCCACCTTTTGGTGTTATTGTGCATGTTTGTGTTGAGTATTTTGTTTAGGAGAGGGAAGTGTGGGATAGCATCAAATGCTTTACTAATGTCTATTGTTGCTAATAGTGTACGTTGAGCTGGTCGTCTGGAGTTGATGCCATCCATGATGTGCTGCGTGAGGTTAGTGAGTAATGTCGTGGTTGAGTGGTGAGGTATGAATCCATGTTGAGTAGGCGATAGCGGTATGTGTGGGTTGGTGATTTTGTAAGATTAGTCTTTCTGTTACTTTGGAAGGTGTGCATAGTAAAGTAATGGGTCTATTGGAAGCTGGTTTTGTTGGATTTTTGGTTTGAGTAGTGTAATAATTTTACCTTGTTTCCATATGTTAGGAATAATACAGCGTTGGTATGAATATGTGCTGATGTTAGTGAGAGCTAGTATTCCCTGTGGGTCCAGGTGTTTAAGGTGTATGTTAGATATGTTGTCTGGTCCAGTAGCCTTCAAATTCTTAATGTTTTTGATGCTCTTGATGGTCTGGTCTGTATTGAAGGGTGTAATGGTCGTGTCGAGTCTGCAGGTTTTCTTGTGTCTGGCTGTTTGTCTGTCTGCGTGTTTCTGGTTGTTGTCTCTGTTTAAGTGACTTATCTTTGCGTAGTGATTAACTAGAATGTTAGTTTGTTGTGTATATGTTGGGATATTATTTTGGTTGCGACAGACAGCCGTGTGTAAGATGTGAATGTCGCTGTTAGAGTGGGTAATGCTGTTTATAGTCTTATATAGCCTGGATGTATCTATGGAGTGGTTTAGTGTTGTTATGAATTCCCTAAATGTTTGTTTGTTTTTCTGTATGTTGTTTATTTCTGTGTTGAGCTGTTGTATCTGCTGTTTTATGGCTTCTGTGTGTGGTGTTTGTGTGTTATGTTTGAGGTTGTTACGTTGCCTTATGAGGTGGGTTATTTATCTAGTGTAATTTGAGTTGTATTTCCCAATGTTGCCCTAGGGTATGTATTTGTTATTGATGATCTGATTGAATGTCTTGAGTGTTGTATTGATGTTTATGATGGGTGTGCTGTTTACTGTAATGTGGTGAATTGTTCCTCAGTCTGTATTTTGAACTGTTTCCAATCAGCTTGTAATTTCTGTAAGTGTCCCTAAGGCTGTTGGGGCAGAATCTAGAACGTGTTGTAATGATGATGGGCATGTGGTCTGATACAGTTGTTTTTCTGTTCTCCAGTGTGTATGTGTTGCTAGTGAGGGGGAACAGAACGTTATGTCTAGGGAGGAGTTTGAGTATCCCGCTTGATGTGACACGTGTGTATGTTCTTCTGTGTTGTTAAGAATGAAGAGGCTGTTTAGTTGTGTGGCTATGTTGGCGCCTCTGGTGTTGTTTTGGTTGTGCAGGTACCAACTAGTATCTTTAGCGTTGAAGTCTCCTCCTAAGATGACATTAGTGAGAGAGGCCAGATTGTGTAACTGTGGATTGTAATTGGCTGGCACCTGAGGTGAACTATCTGGTGGGATGTAAATGTTGATGAGTGTGGTGTTGTGTTTTGCGCGTGTTTTAATGTTAACTGCCTGTATTTCTATCGTGTTATCTGCTTGGATTGTGTTTGTAATGTTTTGCTTTTACGTATGTAAATGATGAGTCCACCCCCAGTACGATCTTGACGGATCGCCGTGAAGTCAGGGATGGTGGGTTTTTTGTGTGTGTGTTTCAGTTTTGTTTCTTGTATACTGTAAATGCTATGTGAATGTTTTGTTTGTGTACGAATTCCCTAAGCTGCATGATTTTGTTTGTGAGGCCATTTACGTTGCACTGTAATATGTTAATATTTTGCTTCTGTATGTGTCTCATGGTCCTATTGTGTCTATCTTTGTGTATGGTGACATGTGTAATTAGTGGGGCCTGGATTAGTCTTAATGTCGCCGGAGAGTAAGAGTAGTTAGGTTAAGTGGCTATGGATTGTGAATGATCCGCAATAAAGATGTTATGTTTTTTGTTTGCTTGATGTATCTTCAGCTATGAAACTTTTAAAATTGATTAAAAGCCTAAAAGTTGAATGCGTATTTCCAGATGTTGAAATAATTGAGCATTTTCATATACTCAACTGTCGCAGAGATATTTTTAACGCTTTGAAGAGTGAAAAAACTATTTGCGGTCAACAATCTCAGAGGAAAAATTTAATGCTTTTTGACGCTCATCAGTTAGAGTATATCAATGAAAAAAAAACATTTTGTTAGTTGATGTATTTTAAAACGTTTAAAGTTATAATAAAACAAATTTCCATCCATTTTAGTTTAATTTATTGTTGTCCTCTTGTTGATAGATAATTTTCTTGGGAAGTCATTCAAGGAAGGGGCGCATCTAAAATTGTGGACCTAGAGCGACAGTTAACCTTAATACGCCCTTGAATATAGCGAAAGGTTTTTGCATTTGTTTGATTACTTTTAGATTTAGATTTAAAAATATATATATAAAATTTATTGTCCCAACTGTTTCTTCAATCCATATCGTACACACCTAAATACATCTGATATTGTCGTCACAAAAGATTCCTTACATACATTCCACATATTTCGTGCATTTTATATATATATATATATATATAATATATATATATATATACATAAGGGTTAATTAAAAACACGTCACAACACCACACACACACACATTTTTGTTATAATATATATGTATATATAATGCAAAAATATGTGGAATGTATGTAAGGAATCTTTTGTGACGACAATATCAGATGTATTTAGGTGTGTACGATATGGAGTGAAGAAATATTTGGGACAATGAAGTGAAGAATGGAGAGAGAGAGAGAGAGAGAGAGAGAGAGAGAGAGAGAGAGAGAGAGAGAGAGAGAGAGAGAGAGAGAGAGAGAGAGAGAGAGAGAGAGAGAGAGAATTTAAAGCTCATCTTGGTGGTGATTAAAAGAAAAAATGCAATGAGTTGTACAAAGTATGCAAAAAGAATGTTGAGTGAGTTAGTAAAACAAAGTAAGTGAAGATTTGGATAGGAAGATGAACGAGCAATGTGTAGGGAACAGTAGAAGATGAGCAAACACGCGAGAGATTTAAATATTTTTAGTAAGCTGGAAAAGAGGAACATAAAGGGTGAGCAAATACGAGTGCGAATGGTTTTTGTGAGGTATGTACAAATCATACTAGGAAGTGGAAGCCATCAAATTAAAGGAAGTCAAAGGAATGAATGGTATGCACGCTGAAGAAAATAGTTAACAGGAATTGATGGCATATGTAGTGAAATGATTAAATGTGGAGTAGGGTTGGCAGTGCTCCGAGTTTGCTGGCTCCAGTTCCGGAGTGATCCAGTGACTCAGCTCCTGTTCCAGGCCGATTCCAGAGCTGAATGTGATACCCGGCTCCAGCGCCGGAGTTGCTCCACTGACCCAGCTCCAGAGCTGCTCCACTAACCCCAGCTTTATATCCTAAGTTGCTCCAGAGTACGGTGTTGTTCCGGACTGATACGTTAGCGTCTTTTTATTGCGCTACAGCTCTTAAGGTACAAAAACTGAATGTGCAAGAGGATAGCAAAATCATTGAGGCTAGTAATCTAAAGCAGAGTTCTTAAAGTGCATCGCGCGAGCAATCTGCGGCCATTAAACTGTCACCGTGCGGCTCTCTAAGCCTTGGCAAGTTGAGGTAATTCAGTACATATTAAAAATTTTTTTTTTTCTTGTATTGTGCATATAATAGGGTAGGATTGTGGGGTATATGTATTATAAATGTAAACGTGTAACCTCGTTAATGTTCCGTGTGTTGGTCTCTCTTCACACGAAGGTCAAGCTGGTGGCCCCCGCCTCTAGGCCCGGCTTGGTGGAGGAGCGAGTTGCTTTCTTGTGCTCTCCACCGTACATAGCTAGGTACACCCGGCTCATCTGGTACCGTCCTGAGCCAGACATATAGTCTTCTCTTGAAGACTTCAACTTTGACCCCTGTAACGTTTCTGAGGTTCTTTGGAAGCTGGCTAAAATGTCTTGGCCTCCTGACAACCAAGCTATTTTCCTTCAGTGTTGAAGAGGTCCCTTGTCGGGCCTTTAATTTGGGAACACTACACATCCTAGTAATGGTTTTAGTTTGCTCAAAAGTACCTGCTTCTTATGACATTCTAGGTGGGTGGGCAGTTGCCCACGTACAGAAAGATTTCACCCACCTAAAATAAAATAAGAGCATATGAGTATATATGCATCAACATCTACATTTGATTTGTGTTATTTGTGATAAAATACCAATACAAAAAAAAACAACCCTATTTTAACCCACCCACTAAAATTGTCTTAGAAGTAGCCCTGGCCGCCAGGACACGATATTACGATTAAAAAATACTATACGTACATTCGTACATCGCCATCAGCGGTCGGTTTGTTTACAGCTAGTGTTTTACATGCTCAAAGAAAATCGTTCAACGTCAAACCGTCCAAAACACCAATCGCTCGTGATCGGCTCCCCTCCCTTAAACTTGCTGACATTCACTCTACTATAAGTGGAGCAGCTCCAGGCTTTAGCTCCAAGTTCCGGAGCTCTCCGATAAGTCTGGCTCCAGCTCTGCTCCGGCTCCACAATTTCACCTTCGCTCCGGCTCCGGAGCAGAGTTTAAACAATTGGTCTGTTCGGCTCCGGCTCCGAATCTTGGGCAGGCTCCTGGCTCCGGAACACTACCAACCCTAATGTGGCGTTAGAATAGTGTTTGAAGGGCTGTGGCAGATATGTCAAAAGCGTGGAAAGTGATCGCCCAATGATTTTATACGGATCGCGGGAATAACTCTGATTATAGAATTTATTTAAAAATATAAGCAAGCTTTGTAATACATTTCGAAAGAATCAGAATAATATTTTTTTTTTTTTGGTAAAGTTCAAATTTAGTTTTCATTTTCGGGAGATTAAAATTAGTGATTTTAAGTTGATATAGGTAAAATAATGTCGGCTATATTATGCAACACTCCAAAAAAAAGGCATGAATAACGGAACTTGGTGGAGTTACAGAAACTAGTATTATGGCAGTTTTGTTCAAAATGTGTTTGTATTCTATCTTTTCGTTTGGGCCAAAGTGCACTTTTCGATTGCGTTAAGTATTTTAGTATCTATAAACCCGAAAGTTCAACTAACCTAACCTAACCTATCCTTTTATATAAACAGAGAAGTAAAAGGACATCTCTTTCATTTAGCTCAAACGAAACTATAATAAAGAACACATTTCAGCTCTTAAATTAATTTTTGGAGTAAACGTCATTATAGCCAGACAGAAACACTATGCAAACTGCAGACAAAATTAATTGGTAACGCCTGCTCCAAGGCCTAACATTAATTGACAAAATTTTTGATAATTTTTACACACATGTTGGGTATTTTTTTGTTTTCATAACATTTAGCAGTACTTTATTGTCTATATATTTATGTATATTCTTTATTTGAAATTAAAACAACAAAATAGTTAAGCCTATGTTGCAGCCTCGAGATTTAAGTTTATAAAAGAGAATTAATTTTATATATTTAAGCTATACAGTATATTATTTTTTTCTTACATCTAACAAATAATTTTGAAACTTTTTTATTTTACTGTATACTGCGTAAAGAAAAAAAACCTACAGCTATTAGTGGCGTATCCTGATCAACTGCTCTGGTTTATCGCTCTTTACATATATAGGCAACCGAATATTTTTTTGCTAAATCTTCATTTATAATTACACAATCACATTCAATGGTTTCTACAGTATAGAAAGTAAAAGAAAAGGCAATTAGGTTTGTACAGGAACAACTGGCGATAACTGTTGACATCCTGGAAGAACTAAGAACAAGCAAAGGGACATTAGATAGAGGAAAGAAACAAGCCAAAAAACAAACCTGCCAAAACACCAGAAAGCCAAGTGGAAACCTCAATAAATGAAGAAGCACCAGTAACAGGAAAAACAAAGGAGACAATCCCAGATACTGTAGAGAGAACACTTACCAGAGACAGCAGAAAAGAAGTGGAGCACGATGTCTTGCCACCCCCTCACGCAAGTGAACCATCAGATGATGAGGGAGACTCTACATCAGGGCCAGACAATGATAGTATGAGAGAGATGGAAGAAGAGAGTGAGGAAGAGAAGGAAATGAAAAGGAGGATCCTGATCCACAGAGAAGAAGACATACATCGGGAATTGAACCACAGAAGACCACTGCCCAAGCTGAAAAACACCTACAAGGTCAGAAAATACATAGGACTAGCAAACAAATAGCAATAACACCCCAGGAAAGTAACCTCACAGAGATAAACAGGTTATATCACGCAACAGCAGTCAGCATAACAGAGATGGCAGGGATAAAGATACGCAAGCATAACAGCCAGGAGCAAAACCAGGGAATGAATGGAAATGAGAGGAAGCCAAGGGGGCAGCAAAGACTAGAGAGCAGAGTAAGTAACCTCAGGAAAGAGATCTCAATTCTAACTACCCATATGAGGGGGAAATAAGATCTGAACTGGGAAGGAGGAAGGTAAATACTAATCCAAAAAGAAAAACTGGACAATGAAAGAAAGATCATACGGCATTGCCAGGAAAAAACTAGACCTGTCAGCAAAAGCAAAAAGATTGGCAAGATATATACGCTTGGACAAATAAAAGAAACAAAATGAGATGTTTGAAGACAACTCAAATTTAGAGAATTAAAGAATGCCCAGATAAAAGTGGAAAGACCGCCTGAAAAAGAACAAGTGAGCATTTCTGGAAGAACATCTATGAGAATGAAATCAACTATAATGATGGTACAGAATGGATTGGTAGCCTTTATAACAGCGAAAAGGTGAGAAACATCTCGGAGATGAGCATGGACAGAATAACCATGGAAGAAGTTGAGGAGAAAATAAAGAAAGCAGTAACTGGAAAGCACCATGCCAGACATGATTAAGAACTTCTGGTTGAAAAAGCTAACATCACTAAGTGGAAAACTAACAAGGTGCTTCAACAAGATACTGACAGCAGAAGAAGAAGCGCCAGAATGGTTGCTGGAAGGAAAAACATTACTACCAAAGTCCCATGAAACCCAGAACCCAAGCAAATGTAGACCAATACTAACAGAAAATACTAACAGAAATCATAGCAGACAGGAGCTACAGCCATGCAGAAGAAAACATTATAAGCCCAGAACAAAAAGGATGTAGCAGAAAAACGTATGGGACAAAAGACCAGCTGTTAATCAACAGGGCTATATTGGAGAACAACAGAAAGAAACGGAGAAACATAAGCATAGCATGGATTGACTACAAAAAGGCGTATGACAGTGTAACCCACTCCTGAGTGAAGAAGTGTTGAGACTATACAAGGTCCACCCTACCATCGATCCATCAGGATCTTCTTGGAAACAGCTGTGACACGATGGGAAACGGACCTAACCCTCCATCACATAAGGGAACTTTAAAGGTGAACAGTGCGAGAATCAAGAGAGGGATCTACCAGGGTGATTCAATATCCCGTCTTTTGTTCGTACTGGCACTAAACCTACTTAGCCAACTAATAAATAACCTAAACAAAGGCTACGTGATGAGACCAAGGGAAAAGAGCAGCTCAAAAATATCTCACTTGTTCTACATGGATGACCTAAAACTGTACGCCTCAAACAAAAGCGAGCGAACAGAAGAGATCAGGGAGGTCTAAAAGTTCTCAGATGACATCCAGATGGAGTTTGGTCTTGAGAAATGTGCCACTGTCACACTAAAGAAAAGCAAAAGGTGTGAATCAGAAAACATTAGGATGGACAATATCACGATAGAAGAGCTAGAGGAAGAGGCTACATATAAATATCTGGGAATGGAAGAATCGGAAAAGATGGAAAATGACATCATGAAAGAAAGACTGCGGAAAGAATATTTAAAAAGAATAAAATAATCCTAAAATCCCACCTAAACAGTAAAAATAAGATCCTATCCACAAACTCACTGGCAGTACTCGTACTGTCATACAGTTTTGGCATTATCAATTGGACCCAGCTAGAAATCAACAAACTGGATACAATCACCAGAAAAATGCTCCATGCGCATAAGATCATATATAAAAACCAATGCACACCAAGGCTATACCTGCCAAGGAGGGTCGGTGGATTAGGGCTTGCGCTATTAGACCTGTGATAGCGTGGGGTAGACACCCCAGTTAGGTTACTTAGGTTCTAGCAAACAATCAAAAGCACTTACCGGTGCGTTGAATTAGATATTCCTTTGGGAGCCTACCATTAGATTCCTGTGTCCCACAAACGGCCTACCTAACTCTCTCTTACATTACCAATTTAGAAGCTATAGACATTACCCCTAACTATACTTAAGTACGGACAACTTCCTACCCCATTTGTCACCTTAGAAACACCACCTAATTACACTCAGCACCAACGATTAGGTCAGATAGGAAAAAACATCTCTAGGCTAGCCCAAAACAATACGAACAGCGCGTTGGTTCGTTTATCCCTGGCTGTTGCCATTCAGCTTAGATTTAGTGATATTTCCCCTTTATGACTTTTAGACTATATACATATATATATACACACGCGTCACCTCACTCCTCCCCTACAAGTTTAGTCTGTCAGGGGATGAGGGACCCTAGACGACCTGCGGAGTGGTGTTGATGTAGTAGGATTAGGTGCAACCTGCATAGGCGGGCGAATTGAACCATTTTCCGGAGGATCAGTTCTCTCTTCCGGAAGACTCTGGTCTTCTGCAATTCACGTTCCCATATCTGGTCCTGATGGCGTTTAATAGAACGACCATCTTCTAGTTGGCACTTGAAGGAAACAGGGCCCGTTCTCTCCTGCACAGTTGCAGGAACCCATTTTGGTCCAGCCCCATAGTTGCGAATCATACTGGATCATTAGGTTGCGCCTCTTAACTCTCCCTCTTTTAGTGTCATGGTACAGCTTCTGTTTTTCCTGATGGCGTAAAACTCGTTGTTGTAACGTTTCGTTTGGACGTAACAAATCGAAAACTGAACGAATTCCCCGGCCAATCATAAGTTTAGAGGGAGACACCCCAGTCGTGGTGTGAGGTGTTAATCGATATTTAAACAAAAATTTATCCAACACTACTTGCATTTCCTCCCCACGAGAATGACGCAAGGCCGACTTGAAAGTACGGACCATGTTTTCCGCGAGACCGTTAGTAGACGGGTGGAAAACACTAGACCGGACATGTCTAATGCCATTTAGGTGGACGGAGAAACGAAATTCCTCACTGGTAAAACAAGTACCATTGTCGGAAACCAGGACTACGGGTAAACCCCATCGAGCGAAAACCGAACGGAGTAAGCGAATAGTAACACCCGAAGTCGTGGAAGTGGTTGGAAAAATTTCCACCCACTTAGAGTAGTCCACAATGACTAGGAAATAAGTATTATTTATAGGACCTGCATAGTCAACATGGATCCTATGCCACGGTATAGTAGGCCATTCCCAAGGATGAAGTGGACTTTTCCTTGGGAGATCTCTGTTCTCTAGGCAGCTTTGACAGGAACGAACCAATGATTCGAGTTCTCCATCTAAACCAGGCCACCAGAAATAAGCTCTCGCCAGCTCTTTCATTTTTGTTGCGCCCATGTGTTCAGAGTGAAGTTCCTTCACTAAATTCGACCTGCCTTCATTTGGAATTATCACTCTGTGGCCCCATAAGAGACAGCCATTTTGAATGGAGAGGCCAGACTGACGTTGATAAAAAGGCTGTAATTCACTCTCAACCTTAGTAGGCCAACCAACTGAGCAGAAATGGATGACCCTAGACAGAATACGGTCTGATTTTGTCCACTGCTCTATTTGTACCGCCGTACCTAGAAGTTTACCTGACCGATGTACTAAGTCAAATTTATAGGCTTGTAGAATCAGTGCCCATCGTTGAATCCTACCTGAGGCCATAACTGGAATATTTTTATTAGGTGAAAATAAACCTAAGAGAGGCTTATGGTCAGTAATTAGTTTAAATTCATGACCCCATAGAGAGAAATGAAATTTTTTTATTGCAAATACTAAGGCTAATGCTTCACGTTCCACTTGTGCATATCGTCTTTCAGTCTCAGTTAGTGTTCTAGAAGCAAAACAGATAGGCCTATCTACACCATCAATGTGGTGAGATAACACTGCCCCAATTCCATAAGAACTGCTGTCTGCTGAAACTACGAGAGGAAGTTTAGGATCATAATGCACTAGGAGAGTGGACTTTAGTAGTACGTCCTTGGAAGCCTCAAATGCTTCCTTTTGAGTTTTCTCCCATCTCCACTGTTCCCCAGATCGTAATAGCTTATTTAGGGGTTCAAGGAAAGTCGATGCATTAGGCAAAAATTTCCTATAAAAGTTTAGGAGACCTAAATAAGCTTGTAACTGTGTGATGTTTTGTGGAGGTGGTGCATTTTTTATTGCTTCTAGTTTATCTACCGTTGGATGAATGCCTGAGGCATCTATGCGGAACCCTAAATACACTGGCCAACAAAATGAAACTTTTTTTTCTCATCACAAACACGATCACACTTTTCTTAATGCATTTTTCGTGCTGATTCCGAATCTGGTTTTATTTTTTTCTAGCACGTAGAGTTATATAGATACACTGGTTTTGATATTTTTAAGTTTTTGATATTGCTATAAGAAAATTTATGGATGTATAGATCACACTTAGGAATGCTAAACAACACATACATCATATACCTTATTCAATGTACTTATAAATAAAGAATATATACATTATTTTATTAAAAGCGCTGTGAGTGTGATTTCCTTTTGTAAATTTGGCCTGGATTGTCACGATACAGCATCCAACAATGGTCCGCCATCATGCTTTCATTCCAATATCCTTGGTAGCGCTTCTCCATCATCTGAATATCTTGATGGAAGCGCTCTCCTTGCTCGTCACTCACTGCACCAAGGTTTTCAGGAAAGAAATCTAAGTGGGAAGTGAATTTTTAACGACATTCGACACTCCATTTCTTTGAAGGCATCAAGGAGGTTCTTGACTCCATCCTTATACGCAGGTGACTTGTTGCTTCCAAGAAAGTTTTCACATATCCATTTGAACGCCAGCCAAGCCTTCAATTCCAGCGGACTTAGGACTTAGGACTTTTTCAAATTCAGTGTCATTCAAAACCTCCCTTATTTGTGGCCCAACAAAAATTCCTTCCTTCAATTTTGCTGCAGTAACCTTCGGAAATTTCCTTGAAAGGTATTGGAACCCTTCAGAATTGACTTTACCCATTGCTTTAACAAAATTCTTCATTAAACCAAGTTTAATGTGAAGAGGTGGCAGATAGATCTTTTGGGGATCCACTAAAGGGACAGACTGGACATTGCTTATCCCTGGGACATATGTATACCTAAGTGGCCAGTCACTTTTGGTGTAATGTTCTATAGTGGCGCGACTGTCCACAGGCAAAGGAAACAACAAAATTTTGTGAATCCTGACTGCATACCCATAAGCATTCCTATAACTTTTAGATCTCCACAAACATTCCATTGATGACTGTCGTATTTGATTGCCTTAAGTAGTATATCCATATTGTCATATGTCTCTTTTAGATGGACGGAATGGGCAATGGGGATGGATGGCATTATATTACCATTATGCAAAAGAACTGCTTTCAGGCTTCTCTGCGACGAATCAATAAAGAGGCGCCACTCAGATGCCACATACGTCTGAGATATGGTTGTAAATAGTCCATTGATGTCATGGCAATAACAGAGAGGACCGTCTACTGAAAAGAATGCTGTTACTTCAAAATTCCGCTTTCGGTAGTAACTAATACGAACATTGTTCTCAAGTAAATTGTTCTCCTTTAGTCTTGAGGCGAGAAGCTCTGATTTCTCTTTAGACAGCGATAAGTCTCTAACAAGATCATTCAACTGTCCTTGGGTTAACTGTTTAGGCTCTAAATGTCTACCTTCAAAAGTGTATTCTGGTTCTGTAGATGGTCCGGAAACGCCAGTTGCACCTTCATCACTTTCCATGTCATCTATGATAGAATCTAGCCTATCACTTGGGGGAATTGGAATGGGCAATGTTTCATCATGTTTTACTGTTCTACGTGCTGAATCCAAGTTTGGATATACAATCTGGTGTTTGTTCTTGGCAGAAAACCCCATTAAGTTCACACTACAAAAATAACAGTCTTCATGATGATCTCTCGGCTCCCTCCATATCATGGGTATGGCAAATGGCATTGAAGCTTTCTTTTTGTTAAGCCAATCACGTAATCCATTTGAACAGCCAGAACAGATTTGATGTGGCGCCCATGGTTTATCTTGGTCACCTAGATGGCAACCAAAGTATAGCTTGTATATTTTCTTAATGTCGGTTGTAATACTTCGTCGCTGTGTTTTAGTTGTCAACTGGCCGCATACGAAACAGAACTTGTCGGGGTCATTCTTACATTGTCGAGGCATGTTGACTGACCTGAGCAAACTATAAATTAAAAAAAAATGTACACCAACTTGACACAACAAGTTCTTGGACTGGACTGATCTTTTGACACACAAAGCACGGCGTTGTTGCCTGAATCACAATGCTGCTAGACGTAAAAGCTCACACCTGAAATACATAAGATGTATAATTAAGATAATTGAAATAACTAAGATGAATAAACTAAAAAAACACAATAAAAAACACAATCAAATGTTGAAATATTAGTATTTTGCCTATTTAAAATGGTTAAATCTGTGTAGTTATTATATGCCTTCATCTTGAAAACTATACGTGCTAGAAAAGATCTGAATGCAGTTTTGGAATCAGCGTGAAAAATGCTATCCAGCCACCACAAATTTTACTCTGATGAAAAATCTTTGTTGACCAGTGATATGAAACCTCGTTAGTGACCCATGAACACTTTTCTCTCTTTAGCTTAAGTCCGGCATCCCGGAGTCTTTTTAGAACCGTGGTTAATCTAGTTAGGTGTTCTTTTTTAGACGAACCTGAAATGAGGACATCATCAAGAAAGCAAAGTACCCCTGGAATGTGACCTAGAACTTGGTCCATTGTCCTCTGAAAAATACCCGGAGCCGATGCTATTCCATAGCATAGCCTATTGTACTTATATAGGCCTCGGTGCGTATTTATGATAGTTAATTCTTTAGAGTTTTCATCTAAACTTAGTTGAGCATAGGCTTGGGACATATCGAGTTTTGTGAAATATTTACCCCCAGCAAGAGAGCTAAATAATTCATCAGGCTTGGGTATAGGATAGCAATCTAGAAGGACGGCTCTATTTGCTGTTAAACGGTAATCCCCACATAACCGCACGGACTTGTCCGGTTTTAGTACAGGAACTACTGGGGCAGCCCACTTAGCGTGTGTGACTGGTTCAATAATTTTATCTTTTAGCAGCCTGTCAATTTCTAAATCTACCTTCTCCCGCAGTGCATGCGCAATTGAACGAGCCTTACAAAATTTCGGAGTTACATTAGGATCTACTTCTATGCAGACCTGATGGCCTTTTAGGTTGCCTACTTCAGGCCCAAAAACAGAAGAAAACTCCTTAACAATGAGTCTATGTCAGACGGATATGAGTGTGTATGCACATCTGCCTGACTCTTTGGCAAGATTTTGTCAATTGGCATTTTCAAAGCGTCAATCCAATCACGGCCTAGTAGAGTAGGCCCTTGCTCATCCACCACCAAAAGGGTTAAGGAATGAGACAAAGTTTTCTGGTTGAGTGTAACTGTGACGGATGCTTCTCCACAAATAGGTATTTGTATGTCCCCATATTTCTTTAAAATAGTTTTAGATGCATGTAGTTTAGGTGTGTTTTTGAAAATTTTATCAAAAACTGTTTCGGACATGACAGTTCGGGCAGCACCTGTATCTAGTTCTAGAGGAACTGTAATTCCATTTAGGCCTACCTCTACAATATATGGGCCTGTATTTTTCCCACTTTGCTGCTCATAAAATAGGTACTCCACTCCAATGTTCGAAGTATTTCCCCTTTGAGGATTTACACTAGAAATGTTAAAATTAGAATTTTCACCCTTCGTTTTCTTTGAAAAACACACTTTAGCTATGTGGCCTATTTTACTACAGTTTCGGCAAACTGCTTCTTTAAAAGGGCAGTCCTTCTTCCAATGGTGTTTTCCACACCCCGTACATGGCTTGGAAGGTTAGTAGAATTAGTAGGCTTAGTCGTATTCGCCTCATACCTTTTATTTGCCTGTCTAGTAGGCTCATTAGGTCTGCCAGGCCTAGAAGATTTAAAGCTATTTACGTGTTGGGCTTTACTACTGTGATTTCCAAAAGCTCTAACATCTTTAGCAGCTGCTTCTCTAGCCGTAGCTATTTCTACAGCCTGACTAAAAGTTAGGTCCTGTATGGATAATAGGGCTCTCTGGGTAGACTCCTCTTTGAGACCCATTACAAACCTATCTCTTAGCATTTCATCTAATTTGTCCCCAAATTTACACGTACGACTATGGCTTTTTATTCCTGCAACAAACTCTGCAATGCTTTCATTTCCCGTCTGATGCCTTGAATAAAATTTGAAACGTTCATAGATGAGAACTACTCGGGGTTTGTAGTGATCGGTTAGGGCCTGTACCAATTCATTATAGGTGCAGGTTTCCGGTGCTTTAGGAGAAACTAGGTCCATAACTAAACCAAACGTTTTAGAGCATATTATAGTTAAAAAGGTAGGTACTTTCTTAGCATCAGGAATGGAATTTGCCTCGAAAAACAACCTCACCCTAGTGGCATAAGCTTCGAAGTCCTCCCCAGTCTTCGTAGGGGCTTATATGGCCAATCACCGACATGCTAGAGCAAAACCGAATTAGGCCAAACCACGTGAAGTAGGTTAGATTTGGTTTAAATTTGATCTAGTTACTCCCCAGTTATGGCTGAATAGTGAATTGTATTAGAGTTAGGGCTGAGTAGGAATTAGTTTTAGAGTTAGGGCTGAGTGGGAATTAGTTTTAGAGTTAGGCCGGCGGGACCTACGCTATAGTACGGTAGCTTACCCACACAAACAAACCAAATCGGACGACCCACTAGGCTACATCCAATTTTCCAAACAACCACTTGAACCTAATAAGCCAAATTAAACCAATGAGCCAAATTTAACCCAATGAACAAAATTAAATCAAATGAGCCAAATTAAATCAAATGAGCTAAATTAAATCCCATGAGCTTAATCGAATCCCATGAGCTTAATCGAATCCCATGAGCTTAATTGAATCCCATGAGCTTAATTGAATCCCATCCTCGTCGCCAAATGTGATAGCGTGGGGTAGACACCCCAGTTAGGTTACTTAGGTTCTAGCAAACAATCAAAAGCACTTACCGGTGCGTTGAATTAGATATTCCTTTGGGAGCCTACCATTAGATTCCTGTGTCCCACAAACGGCCTACCTAACTCTCTCTTACATTACCAATTTAGAAGCTATAGACATTACCCCTAACTATACTTAAGTATGGACAACTTCCTACCCCATTTGTCACCTTAAAACACCACCTAATTACACTCAGCACCAACGATTAGGTCAGATAGGAAAAAACATCTCTAGGCTAGCCCAAAACAATACGAACAGCGCGTTGGTTCGTTTATCCCTGGCTGTTGCCATTCAGCTTAGATTTAGTGATATTTCCCCTTTAGTGACTTTTAGACTATATACATATATATACACACACACACGTCACCTCAAGACCAAGTGCACAAAGCCACAATAATAGGATTAGCACAGTACATAAAGGAAGGGGAAGGAAGGCTAGTCAGATTTGTAAGAAACCATGAATATGAAAAGCCTCGAACAACATCACTTTCAAAGAAGGCAAATGATTATCTAGTGGACGCCGGCATATGACCTGAACAGCTTGAAGACATTGCAAATAAACCTCTCATGGAAAAGATAGACACCATAAAAAGAAGGTAAACAGGAAAAGATCAGAAGAAAAGGAGAAGAACTGGGAGGAGCACAAATTCAGGAAAGTATACAGAGGACGTGCTAAACAGAGCATACATAGAGAGGGCTAAAACCGTAGAGTTCCTGGTAAGAGGGTCACTGAGACCAGAAGATGAACGGCTGGTGGTGGCAGCAAAAGACCAGGCACTACGGACAAACTGGTTCAAAAGAAATATCGAGGGTAAAAATGAAAGGGAGTTGTGCAAACTGTGCTCAAAGAGCCCAGAGACTGTGAGTCACATACTATCTGGATGCGAAGTACTCCTACACAGAGGAAACTACACACAGACAGACACAATGCAGTCTGCAAGCTAATCCACTTCAAGCTGTGTAAGAAATGAAATAGGGCTAGAAACCGAAAAGCATTGGGAACATATTCCACAAAGAATAGAAGACAATGATAAAGTGCTGCTCCTATATAATCATGATACCAACTGACATCAGGGTATCAGGATGCAGGCCAGACATAGTAGTGAGAGAGAAGGAGGGTAACAAATGCCTCTTGGTGGAAGTAGGAGTCCCAGCGGACTAGAATGTGGCTAACTATGAAAGGGAAAAGGTCTTAAAATACTAGACACTCAAACATGAAATATGGAGAATGTGGAATGTAGAACCCGAGATCATCCCAATAGTGGTGGGAGCGACAAGGGTAGTAAAGAAATCTACAGTGAAGTTCCTGGACCAACTGCCCATAAGTATAACATCTGGAGAAATTGTAGGGGAGATACTACGATATAGCACCTCCATCTTACGCCTAGTATGAGGCTGTACCTAAAAATTCCTCAGAGTTAAGGTTTAACCCCGTTAGTAAGAAACTCTCTCCAGCTGGAGTAGAAGAAAAAAAAAATTTTTTGTATAACCATACGCCCTAAAAGAAGGCAAATCACTCGAAACACTTGCTATATTTATGTTTAAAGAGTAAACAGTGTTAGAAAATCTAGAAGAGGAAGAGCCATTGTTGTCCCAAGGCGATATGATGACGAAGCTGATTGATGCAGCATTGCTTGTATATATTAAGTTAAGGTGTATATATATCCATCTCATAATTGTAAGGTTAGTGAAAAATTCACTTAATTTAGAGCTAGCATTTTTGGGCTCTTGTGGCATCATTTTTTTGGGGGCACTGCGCGTCCTTCCTACTCGTTTGTTGAATGCGGCACTTACAGGGTGTGGTCTTATAGAGAGCTCTCTTGCAATTCAGTTTGGTTGTTCAGATACAAGATTGTTGCATCGTGCACCATAAATAATGCCCCCTTTGTTTTTATCTTAATTTTATGCAACTGAGGCCTAAGGTAAGCCCACATCGAGTCAGCAACCATTAGGTAGGACCTAATAGGACCTCAAGTCCGTAAGTTTTAGTCTAGCTTAACTTGGGCTGTAGGTTGAACTGGCCCTTCAGAGCTTGGCCGTTCAGGGCTCAGCTGGAATTCTGAACCCAATAAAATAAAATATAACAAACAGTAATATAATAAAAACGGATGACTGCAAACAATATCCTGACACGCAGTAGCAAACGGAGCTGGCTAGCAGCACACAAAGCACTCGAAGAAATGAGCGATAAACAAGCCAGCTGTAGGCGATTGTTGACTGGCTGATCATCATCCCATAGTCCCATTATAGCCTGAAGTTGCTTTGAAACCTACAGTTTCAAAGCATTGTCGAAGTCCCCGCGTTATTGCGTTTTTTTATTATATATATATATATTTTTTTTTTTTTGTATTTTTTTTTTGTATTGGGGCGTTTACCGCCATTTCCCGCTATAACGTTAGCGGATATCATGGCGAGGCGGAATATGAGAAAGAGAAACGGAGACGGGGGAAAGGAACTAGAAGTGGAGGACAGCGGACGACGGATGAGAAGTCACCTAAAGCTCAGATAGGATCGAGATTGGGAGGGAAGAGGAAAGACGGTCAAGCGAGAAGAGAGGGCTCTCAGCGAGCATGAGACGCAAACGATCGGGGAGGGGAAATCAGAAAGGAACGGGAAGGCGCGACGACGTACTGACGACAGGGTGGGGCATTCCACAGGATGTGAGAGATGGTGAGGGGCGACTGGCAGGAGGCGCAACGAGGAGCCTCCTGCCGGAACATAATGTAGCCGTGCGTGAGGCGCGTATGGCCGATGCGAAGCCGCGCAAGGACGACCTCTTTGTGCGGGAGCGGTGGAAAGAGGACGCCCAATATGACAGCGGGGCGTATGGACCAGAGTTTATTTCCGGTGGCCTCGTCCCAGGACTGTTGCCATACGCGGTCGTAGAAGGAACGAAAGACCTGCACATAGTCCATAGAAGGGGAGCGGGCGGGGGAGGGAGGCATCGAGGGCGGCGACCGGGCTGTGTGCGGTCAGCCGCCTCATTACCGGAAACACCAACATGGGCAGGAACCCAGCAGAAGGTGACCCGGATCCGGTGAACGGTGTGCAGACATGGTACTCCTGTTGAATAAGGCGTACGAGGGGTCCGGGGAATCATAGCGCTCGAGCGCTTGAAGGGCGCTCAGCGAGTCCGAGAAAATGGTACAAGAAGACCGCGAGAAACTCGATACCAGACGGAGGGCTTCCAGAAGGGCAAAGAGCTCCGCGGAAAAGATGGAGGCCTGTAGGCAGGGGGATACCCTGGGAGGTAGGTGACAGCGACGGAAGAAGACAGCGGCCGCGACACCTGCAGGGGAGCGCGAGCCGTCGGTGTAAACGGGAACGTCGTCCGAGTGTAGGGGAAGATGGGCCAGAAAAGAAGACTGGAGGACGGTAGGAGGAGACTCCTTGCGCAGGCCACGAAGCGCCTGGCAGCGGCAGATAGGGGTGGTCAGCCAGGGGGGCGACAGGTCAAAGGAGAACGGCAGGATAGAGGGTGGGGGGATCCCCAGGGATGAAAAGATCTCGGCCAGAGAGGCAGCGAAATGCCACGTGTCAGGCCGGGTAGCGCCTGGGAGATCGCGAGAAGAGTAGGGACATCGGGAGGCGCAGATGCGAAGGTACACTTCGCCATGAGAAGCCCCGACGAAGGGGCAGGGGGGGGTGGCCCGCAGTCCACCTGAAGACTAGCGACAGGGGACGAGGCGGAAGGCACCCGACGCCAGGCGAAGGCCTCGTGGAGAGAGGATCCAGCAACGGAGTGCCGGAAAGGAGGCGGAGCTGTAGACCACACAGCCTAGTCGATGCGGATTGCACCAGGGAGGTGTACAGGCGCAGCAGAGTACGCCTGTCCGTCCCCCAGGTCATGTGGGACAGGTGACTCAAGAGGGAGAGGGTGCGGCGAGATGACTGCCGCAACCGCCTAAGGTGTGGAACCCAACCGAAAAATTCGTCGAGGGTCATACCCAGGAATCGAACGGATGGGACGAGGGGAAGAGGAGTGCCGCAGGGTAAGGGCGAAGGTATGCGACAGACGGAGGCGCCGAGGACGGAAAAGCATACTGGAAGACTTAGAGGGTGAGAAAGCATAGCCAACCGAGGACGCCCAGCGAACCCCGACGCGTTGATTGCTAGCTGGAGTCGACGTTCAGCCAAAGACGGAGGCGGCCAGAGCAATAGATAGCCAGGTCCATCAGCATAGAGGGAGCTACGAACGGAAGTAGGCAGGACCGTAGCGACTGTGTTCATCACTAGTGAGAAACACAGGACTCTAAGGACACTACCCTGAGGGACACCCTCCCTCCAACGGAAAGCGGTCAGAGAGGGTAGAACCGATGCGGACGCGGAAGAACGGGCGGACAAGAAGTTATAAATAAAGGAGGGGAGAAAGCCTACGAAACCCAGGGAGCGTAAGCAGTCAAAGACCGCGCTCCGCCGGGTATATCGTAGGCCTTCTGGAGGTCGAAAAAGACGGCGAGTACAAATTGACGCCGGGAGAAAGCCTCCTGCACGTCATGGCTAAGGAGGAGGAGGGGGTCGGTGGTAGACCGGAAGCGCCGGAAACCAGCCTGGGTAGCAGGGTATTGGTCACGTCGCCTCCAGGGTAAAGGGACAGCCGCGAGGCGACCATCGCCTCCATAACCTTGCAGGCGCAGCATGTCAGGGAAATGGGGCGATAGTTCGACGGGAGTGAGGGGTCTTTATCGGCTTCGGGATGGGGACGACGATGGACTCACGCCACCGGTCCGGGAATGAACCCTTCAACCAAATCCGGTTATAGAGGTCCAGTAAAAGCTGAGAGCAGAGGGGTGGAGGTGCCATAACAGTCATAGGGGATATTATCGGGGCCGGGGGCGGAGGGCCTCCCGAACTCCGTCATGCGGAAGAGGTGATTATAGGGGTCATCCCTATGAGGTGAAAAATCCGGTGGTCGCGGCGGGAGTGGGGGGAATCGGAACTGGAGATGGCTGCGAAGTGCGCCGCGAGTGCGTTCGCGACGGCCTCCGGATCGGATACGAACTCGTCGTCCCGACCCGAAGCACCGGGGGTCGAGGGGGGACACGGGTCCCTCAAAAACTACGCACCTTGCGCCAAACAGTCGAGGGGGGCAGTCGAGGAGGAGATCCCGGACACGTAACTCCGCCAGGAGGTACGCCGGGCTAATTTCAGGACCCGACGGGCCACTGCCTTCAGGCGCTGAAACGCTATCTTGTGCTCCAGTGGCGGGTCCGGTAAGAAGCGGCGGCCGTCACGGCGCCGCTCCTGAACGGCATGGGAGCACTCTGGGGTCCACCATGGGATGCTTCGCGGCCTGGGGGACCAGAGGTACGGGGATGCAACTGGCGGCAGCCGAGAGGATCTTACTCTCGAGGAAGCGAGGGCTCACTAACGGAGGGAAAGGCAGGAATTGATGGCGAGATCGCCGTGCCCCTCGCGTATGCGGCCCAGTCTGCTCGGGCGAACAGCCAGCGCGGCGGACAGAGGTGGGGGGGGGAGGAGACGGGTCGGGGTAAACACGCTGGGAAATGGTCACTGCCGGAAGAATCCGGCAGGACCTCCCAGGTGAACTCCGTCACGATATCGAGGGAAACCAGGGAAAGGTCGATACAGGTAAACTGTCGTGGGCCGAGTGAAGGGAGGTTGGGGAGCCATCGTTCAGAAGGTGAACTCGAGCTCGTCCATAAGGGAGAGAAGGGTCCCGGAGAGAAAGGTGGAGCAACGTCCCCCAGGCCGGGTCCCGACTGTTGAAGTTCCCCCGAGAATCAGGAAAGGGCGGGGAAGCTGAAGATTAGGTCACGGAGAGAATCGGGTGGAGGGCGTACGTTAGGGAGAGGTAATAAAGAGAGCAGACCGTGAGCTGGCGCCCCAAAGAAAGGCGCACGGCCACAGCTTGCAGGACTGTACGGAGCGGGAGGGGGCGAAAGGGACGGAGCGTGCACGAAGGACCGCGGAGCCCCCCCGAACCCGCCCCATCGAGAGGCGGGGAGGGAGCCCGCAGTAGCCGGACACTCGAGGGAGGGAACGGGATCCCAGAATCGTCTCCTGAAGGCAGAAACACGCCGGACACCTGGAGGCCAGGAGAGAGGAGACTCTCGAGGCCTAACCAGGAGCCCGCGGATGTTCCACTGCAGGAGCGAGATATAGGGAGGGGTAGGAAAGTCAGCGAAAAGGATGGTTATGGGGTGGGTGGGCCGATCGGGCGGCCCGAGATTAAAAAGGGGACTGGAAAGCCCCGGGGTCCAACGGGGGAACGCCGAACGAGGGCGAAGGCGAGGGTCACCCCGACGGGGGCGATGTGGAACCAGACGCCGGCAAGTCCTCCAGAAGAGGAGCCTCCCGGACGTCCGGGGAGGCGATGCAGAGAAGGGGATGTGAGGGGTACCCAGAAGGCCCCTCCCTTCACCGGAGGTGCAGGTGGGAGGCAGGACTACGAGGGGGAGTGGAAAATAATACCTCACCCGGAAGCATAGGCAGTCGAGGAGAGAGATGGGGCGGGTCGAGCGCGGGGGCGTGCACGTCCCACCCACGCCGACCAGGCGGGCGAGTTTCCCCCTCCAGTGGGTCCATCGACCGGGCCGGAGATGGGTGTAACTCAGCCCCCACCACGAGGGCCGTCGGGGACCCCAGGGGGGAGCGTGCATAACGGTTGCGCAGTGGGGACGGTGAGGACACCGGGGCGGTAGGGCGAAGGGGCGTTTTATGTTTGGGAGAGGAAGGTGATGCGAGGCCTATGGCCTCGAACCTTTCGGGGTCACTACTGCGCGGCTCTTGCGGCCCTTACCCCTCCGTCGTGCGGCCCGCATGGGTGACGGGCGGTCACAGTCCGGAATGGGGGTGGCTGAAGGCGCCGGTGGGAGGGGCGTAGAAGGGGCAGGGGGGTTGCCGACGAAGCATCGGCGATCGCGGAGGGAACACTGGGGACGCGCTGGTAGTACGGGGAGCTGCGGTGGGAGTCCGCTGGGCGGGAGGATGGACAGGGAGTAGCGGACACGGTGGGTGGAGGCACGATGGGATCCGCCGTGAGGACGGGGTCTGGGCCGGCGGCGGCCGGGAACGGAGAGCCTCGGCATACGAGGCACCACGCCGGGCCTCGTGGCCACGCAACCGGTCCCGCGCCTCCCGAGCGCTGAGAAACTGATGAACAGAGGGCCCGAACCTCCCTCTCAAAGAGGAAGGACGGGCAATAGCGGGATGAAGCAGGGTGTGGTCTATGCAGTTGGTGCAGAAGGCAGAGCAGTACAGGGCAAAGGGTGGGGAGGGCCGCCGCAGCGGACACACAACGGGGCTGGCTGACGGCAGGAACTGCTCACGTGGCCAAACCTATTGCACTGAAAATAGCGCGTAGGATCTGGCACGTATGATCGACCGAGAATTCGCACGCTCGTCTCTCACCAAAGCCCCAGAATACCGAAACGGGGGGCACCAGTGAGTCGAACGTGAGGAGCAGGCGAGGAGAAGGGCGGATGGGGATCGCGATTTGTCGGGAAAGCGATATACTCTCACAACACCCTGGGAGGCGAGGTCAGTCTGGAGGTCTTCCACCGGGATAGGTAGAAGACGAGCGCGTAGATTGTGCCCTGGCACTGATTGAGACGGGGGTGGGGGGACACCGTGATCCCGCAGCCCAGGACATTGGGGATAGCGAGCAGAGAGGAGGTTTCGGCAGAGGAACGCGACTTATCAGAATGGAGCCATCCCTCTGAGGCCGAAGGTCGAAACGAGCCGTCCCCGTCACCCCATGGATCACTCGAAAGAGGCGTTCGTGGTTAGTGGGGAGGGGCTTGGAGGAGGAGGGGCGGAGGACGAGGAACTTGTCCACCGTCCTAAGGCCGAGCGAAGCCGTCGGGCCAAACACCACCGGTACTTCGAGGGGACGGGAAGACGAAAAAGGGCGGACGGCGACGTCGGGTCCACGTCCCCCAGGGGCCGAGGAGGCCGGGGGCGATGAGGCCCGACCGGAGTGGGAGGCGACCGGGGCCGCAGGCTTCCCATCTGAGGGCAAGAAAGCAGGTGGGTCCCTATCGGGACGTGGAATATGGGGGGATCCAGGGGTCGGGGGGTCCACTGCAGGTCCATCCGCCTCTGGCGGGGGTCGGGCAGCGGCGCCACTAGCCTGGGGAAGAGAGGGAGAGGAGAGCGTCGGCCAGAAGAGCAGACGGGGTGGGCGAGGGCTGCCGACTGCCCTTACCAGACCCAGGGTCCAAAGAGGTAGTCAGAGGGAGGTCAGGTTCACAAGCCGGTCGTCAACAAGGTCCATTAGATTTGTAAATGTTTCCATAAAAATGTTTATTTTTGTTTCGCGCCCGGGGCCGCGGGGAACCGATTACCAGGGGCCCAAGGGGACCAAGCGCATGCCGGCGGGGGATGGGTGCCTCGTCCCATGTAGGTACCCCCGTTTCAAAAGGGGCCCTTGCAGCGTCGAAACTTCTCTCCCTCCGGCAGCAAAGACCAAGGCCCCCCAGGGTCCCAGGCCCGGGCACACCTACCAGCCAACTAGTCTGGCCCCAGCCATGGGGGCGAGACCCCCAGCGACCAGCCCCGGCAGTCCACGGGGCGCGCGAAGTGTCGGACCGAGAAGGCAGAAGAAACAGGGGGGGCAAGGAAGAGGGGAAAGAGGGGAAGACAGGAAAGAGGGAGCTGTAGGATAGCAGGGTATGCTAAAAGTCTACTTCGCAACCGGGCGGGGGACCCGGCAGGGCCCCCAGCCGCGGCTGACCCCCCTCGCCACATGGAGGCAGGAGCCCGCGGGCGATCCACCCCAGAAAGACCGCCCGCGGGGAGGGGTTTTTATTATTTATATATATATATATATATATATATATATATATATATATATAGCCAAGATCAATGGGTGCAAAGAATTAAATTACTGGGAAAGGTTACGAGAACTAGACCTATATTCACTGGAAAGAAGGAGAGAGATATACACCATTATTTACACTTGGAAAATAATGGAGAAACTAGTCCCTAATCTTACTCTGAATCCTATAACTCCCCAAACAACGGTGGAAAGTAGAAGCGGCAGACTGTGTCGTATTCCCAAATTGAAGGCGAGACAGGGAACATCCTTAACCCTGAAAGAAAATAGTTTTGTAGTGAGAGAACCAAAACTGTTTAATCAGTTGCCCAAAGACCTAAGAAACACGAAGGGAGTTGCAGTAGAAATCTTCAAAAGAAGACTAGACGCTTGGCTCAGAACAATCCTCGATGAGCCGGGCGTACCTGGCTATGTGAGGTGGAGAGCGCAAGAATCCAACTCACTAATTCACCAGGCCAACTCAAGAGGAGGGGCGACAAGCTTGACCTTCGCGAAATGAGAAATCATCGCGCGAAACCTTTGTAAGGTTGTAAGGTAAGGTAAGGTGTGTGTGTGTGTATATATATATATGAAGAGTGGTTTCCTTCTTCATACTTCATACTACACAAGCGTCGTTCTTTACATTAATTATACTGTGTGTTGTTTGCAGTTAAAATGTATATATGTACGGCATGCGAAGGTGCCCCCTCAGGGCATTGGTTTCTGCTCGTATGTAGGAGAATTACGACTTCTGATTGATCGAGGTCCATGGTGTATTGGATAGCATATCTGACCGGCAATCGGATGGTCCCGGGTTCGATTCCCGGGTGGTACCTCATTTTTCATTTGTTCGTTCTTCCTTCCTCATCTTGTTTATATATATAATATATATATATACAGGGTGGGCGGAAAGTAGCTCCCTATTTTGGATTGGTAAAAAAAATACGTATATTATCCATTTATTTCAGAAGAAATAATATGAAAAGGTAGGCATACATGGTAGGTTTTCTCTAAAATTCAATGTGGGCTCCAACTCTTTCCACCAGCTTCTGGAGCCGCCCAGGAATGGCGTCCACTGACTTTAGCAGGAACTCCGGCGGGATGGAGGACATGACTTCCCGAATTCGGTCCTCCAGTTCTTCCAATGTCCTCGGTTTGGTGCGGTAGACTTCTTCCTTTACCCACCCCCAAAGAAAGAAGTCGCACGGTGTCAAGTCGGGGCTCCTGGCTGGCCATTGATGTGGACCACGACGACCCATCCAACGCCCAGGGAAGTGGGCATCCAGCCACTCACGGACAACAAGAGCGAAGTGCGGAGGGGCGCCATCTTGCATAAATATCAGATCGTCGATGTTCTCCCATGTGCTGACAACCGGTCAGACCTCGTTTCGCAACATAGCAAGGTACCGCTCAGCATTCATGGTGTTGCGCAGAAGGAACGGGCCCACAACCTGATCTGAGGTCATACCACACCACACCGTTTACACTGAACCGATTCTGCCGTTTTTCAGCGGTAACCGTGCGACTTCTTTCTTTGGGGGTGGGTAAAGGAAGAAGTCTACCGCACCAAACCGAGGACATTGGAAGAACTGGAGGACCGAATTCGGGAAGTCATGTCCTCCATCCCGCCGGAGTTCCTGCTAAAGTCAGTGGACGCCATTCCTGGGCGGCTCCAGAAGCTGGTGGAAAGAGTTGGAGCCCACATTGAATTTTAGAGAAAACCTACCATGTATGCCTACCTTTCATATTATTTCTTCTGAAATAAATGGATAATATATGTATTTTTTTACCAATCCAAAATAGGGAGCTACTTTCCGCCCACCCTGTATATATATATATATATATAATATACAGTGGTGGGCACCGTTAACCAAAAAGTTAACTTCGTTAACCGCTAATCCGTTAACCAAAAAGTTAACTTCGTTAGCCGTTAATCCGTTAAACATGTAACGGAAGTTACCGATAAACCGTTAACGTTAACTTTTATTATAAAAAAAATGAAAAACACAATATATATATAATTTATTTTCCCTCTTCTCGTTCTCCATTTTGTCCATGAGATGCAGTTGCCCTTCATGAAAATTAGCATATCAAAGTTTTCATCAGACAGGGATGATCTCTTGGCCTTCAGGATGTCCTTGCCCATAGAGAACAAACGCTCCACTGCAGCACTGGAGGGGATGGCTGTGTTGAACTTGATGAACAAGTCCACCAACACTTGCTCACCCAAGAAGGCAGCATCTGTCAGCAATTCCTTGGAGTTGGTCTCCAGCCAGGTCTTGACCAAGTTCTGGGCAAATGAAACGAATGTAATTATTTTTTGTAATTGTTACATATATATTATTGAAAGTGCCTTAAAATGCTCGTGATATTTCTTGAAAGAAGTTGAAACATTCAACTCAATGGCAAATCTTTCCGCCTGATTTTACAGTCGACCATGTTTTGCTCAAACAAATGCCATAAATAACTACCATATTTGGTAAGACACAAATTGTGGCGACGGAAACAAATATATCGCCTGATTTTGCACTGCGGAAATGGAAATTCGTTCATCACTATTAACAGTGGCGGATTAATTGCGCACCTGCTCAGCACTGAAAATAATATAAACTTTTAAACGTTTATTTATGAATTTTTTGGGTTAACGGACTTGAGTTAACGGAAGTTAAATGTAACGGAAGTTAATTAGTCCGATAATGATTTTCAAAGTTAACTTAAAAGTTAAATCGTTAACGAAAAAGTTAACTTCGTTAATTAACGATTAACGGATTAACGGTTTTGTGCCGAGCTTTGTATATATGTATATATATATATATATATCTATATATATATATATATATATATATATATATATATTAGGGTGGTCCAAAATTTAGGCTGAAATTTCAAAATAGTTGGAAATGCTCTTCACATGGCTGCTCTTATTCCTTTAGATGTGAAATGATTTTGTGTAAAATATCTGTCGATTCAGTACATAATAAGAGGTCGCTATGATTTTCACATTTTCATTTTCATTTAATTAATTAGCTAATCATTTTGTACCCGCTTCATTTTTAGAGGACGCGGCAATCACGCCACATTGACTCCGCCCACCTTTCAGAGGATGATGCACTTGCAAGAAGACCGCCAATTCCTGATGATGCAACGAGAAGACCTCTTTTCTTGCAGTATGGCAGGCCCTGACAAGATTAATTTTGCCAAGGAATACCGCAAGAGATGTCGACAGGAGAAAGATGCTGACAAAGTTCTAAGGTACAAAGAAAGAGAGGCTGCATGCCAGGCTGGAGCTGCTGCTCTTCCATCATCCAGCACATCCACTTCATCCTCTGAAGAATTCAACGCTAAAGACGATTATCGTCCGTCGACTTCGACCGGAAGAGCAGATGTACACTCTCATCCTCTGAAACGAAACAATATCTTCACATCACCAGATGTGGTTGCTGCCCTTGATCGAGTCAACCTTCCCGATCGAGGAGCAGTCTTCGTTGCTGGATCAGTCGCTCAAGCCCTGGGCTATGATATTTCTACAATGACTCTTTCACGCAGCTCCATCCGTCATTCAAGCAGGCAAGCAAGGCAAGCAAGGCAAGCAGCAACCAAAGAGGATCAAGCTTCGTTTTCTGTCGAAGGACCCCTTCTTCTTCACTGCGATGGGAAACTACTTCCCGACATCGGCGGCGCAAAGGAAACAGCCGAACAAACCGCGGTAATCGTTACGGGAAATGGGATGGAGAAACTCCTAGCCGTGCCAAAAATACAACGAGCTACAGGAGAAGAACGGGCCAAGGCTTGCATTTCGACGATTGATGACTGGAATTGTCGCCGTGAGATCCAAGGTTTCGTATTTGACACAACTGCGTCTAATACTGGCCTTCACAGGGGAGCCTGTACCATGATTAAAAAAGCAGTAGGGAGGGGACTTGTCTGGATCGCTTGTCGACATCATATCCTTGAAGTCGTCTTGTCAAACACCTGCAACGCACTTCTTGGACCCACAGGTTGCCCAGAAATGACTCTTTAAACGTTTTCAGAAAAAAATGGCCATCACTTCAGAAGGATTCCTTCATGAAGGCTTCAAACAACCTATTCAGAGATCCAAAGATGTTCAGCTTCCAGAGGAAATGATCCAGTACTTCACAAAGGCAGTGGAGTCTAAACAATCGCGTGATGACTACGAGGAATTGCTACGACTCTGCCTCACCTTCCTCGGGTGCCGTGATGAGAAAGAAGTCAAGGTCCGCGCTCCAGGACCAACTCGCCATGCACGCTGGATGGCCAAGGCCATCTACGTCCTCAAAATTTATCTGCTCAAGCATCAACTACAGCTGACAGCACGTGAGACTGAGAATATCACCGAGCTCGCTCTGTTTATCTCCTTGGTCTACGCACGTTTTTGGAACGAGGCCCCCCCCCCCCCCCCCCCCGTCGGAATCAACGCTCCTTTCAACGATATTCTGCTTCTTAAAATCTTGCAAAAGTACCCAAATCAGACCATTTCCAAAGCAGCATCCACAGCTCTTCAACGACACCTGTGGTATCTTGGAGAGCATCTCATCGGCCTTGCATTCTTCGATCCTGGAGTCGATGCCGAGACCAAATTGAAGATGGTCGTAAACCTCCAACGTGACGAGAATACCACTGTTACTCGTCGATTGAAGCTTGAAGGAAGCATTGAAGATTTGAATTTGTATGAAATGGTCACCAAAAGGACCCTGGGAATCTTCAATCTGTTAAAGAAAGAAGGAAGGAAGGGAGCGGAGGATACTTTCCTGAGGACCGATTCCAATTCCTGGACGGAGGATGATTACTTTCAAGAGTTTCGACGCATAGTGATCATCTAAAAGTTGTCAATGATTCGGCGGAGAGGGGTATCGCCCTTATCAAGGCATATAATACATCTTTGACGAAGGATGAAAAACAAAAACAATTCATCCTCCGATTAGTAGCAAAACATCGCCAAGACTACTCATCGTCTTCGAAGGAGTCAGTGATGAAGCGTTAATCTAAGTAATGATGTATATTATAAACGAATGATAAATGTAATTTTCTATCAAACATATCATTTTTGTTCTTTAAAAATTAATCTGTTTTCTTTAAGAGTTATTCTGTTTTCTAAAAAAATAAGCCGTTTTCTTTGAGATTTAATCTGTTTTCAAACAAATAAACCAGTATTTGCCCTTGTTTTTTCATTTAACCCAGAAGATCAATCTACTAGAAAATGAGTAGCAAAATGAAATTCATAGCGACCAGTAAATATTCAATTAGGCTGAAATTTAGCATGGAAATGTTTGATAGATATAGGAACAGGAGCAGCCATGTGGAGGTAAAAAATTACAAAATTTTATTTTTTGGACCACCCCAATATATATATATATATAACCTTGGTTAACCTTGGTTTTGCTTTTGCCGGAATTGTTCATTTTGACGAAGGTCAAGCTTGTTGCTCTAACAGCTTAATGTGGAATCCGAATCACGACCCACCACGAGTGGTCAGAAATTACCAAGTCCTTCCCCAGACTCGATCTCACAACCCCCAAATCAGCAGCCCAGCATCTTAACCACTAGGCCACCCAGGGTACCCATTTATCTACCAACCTATTCAGCGATGTTAACCACTACACCACCATATATTTACATAAACATGATGCGAACAGTGCAGTTTTTAAATCAAAGATGTTCATTATGTAACAATGATTGTCTTTGGTAAGCATTACGTGGTTAATAACATTTCGAGAAACAGATACGAGAGTCAGTCAGAAGGAGAGTTGCGGGACCTTCCATCCACCTGTTGTCACGTGACTGGAAAGTCAGCCCGTTATCAGAGAAAGTCGTATCATTCTACCGTGCAAACTTGTATGGATCGGATGGAAAACCGTAGTGCCCCTTAGGCAGCTTAAGTGATGTTAAAAATAATGTTTTCAGAAAGAGATACTGCAACATTGCGATGTTGCAAAAGGTGGGGAAGAGGGAGATTATCCGACATATGAGCTTGAAATTGTAATTACAACTGCCATCGACCTAAACCCAGTTAAGTCACTGTTATGTGCCTGCAAACAAAATATAATCGACCAGGTTCGATTTTTAATTCATTTTTGAAAGTGGCATAACTGAAGAATCACTGACACACACACACCACACACACACACATATATATATATATATATATATATATATATATATACACATACAGGGTGGGCCGAAAGTCTGGATCCATAGGAAATATTTATTTTAATACATAAATTACAACAAATGGTAAATACTTAAAATGAATATCAACTTTAACTCGTAAATGCGTATCCGTGATACTGTACAGTAGTTCGTACTCCAGTATAAATACTCAAATACTTTTTTTATTTCAGCCCAGAAATGGCTTCGAATCTAACAACAGAAGACCGGGTAGAACTTGTGCTCATGTACGCAAGACAGGGCGCTACACACAGAGAAGTTGCTACCGAATTCAATAGAAATCATCCTGATAAGCATCCAGTAACACATGCGACTGTTGGCAAGTTGTTTAAACGTTTCAAAGAACAGGAAGTGTACATGATCGACGGCGTTCTGGTCGTCCAAAAACTGCAACTGATGAAAATACCTCTGCAATGGTATGTGAAACTTTAACGAATAGTCCAGTAAAGTCAACAAGAAGATTATCAAATGAAACACGCATCTCGAGAACGTCAATTCGAAGAATTATTAAAAATCATAAATTCCATCCCTAAGTGTCTCGATGTCAGAGGCCGCCAATTTGACCATTTGTTATAATTTGTTGTTTATACTGGAGTACGAACTACTGTACAGTATCACGGATACGCATTTACGAGTTAAAGTTGATATTCATTTTAAGTATTTACCATTTGTTGTAATTTATGTATTAAAATAAATATTTTCCTATGGATCCAGACTTTCGGCCCACCTTGTGTATGTATATATATATATATATATATATATATATATATATATATATATATATAAAATAACTGCGAATGGTCCCCTGAGATAACTTTTGTGTAATACGCGGACTTAATGTATGTGGAACAAGGAACCCTTCTGGATATTAAATCCACTATAGTCCGAATAAGTAATGGTAAAGACAAATAGTGAAGTTTTTATTTTTTCATGATGGAAGCCCAACGCGGGCAAGGGGTCACTAGCAAAGAAGCCCTAAAATATAGCTTCTCCCACCACCTATCTGCTGAGCAGATAGGACCCAGCTTTGAGACACGGTCTAGGGTTCAACCGTGACCCGTTGGGCTTCCATCATATATATATGTTGTGCGCGCGCATCTTGCTCCTGAAGAATTATTCACTAGTCCTGATAATGACTGGGGATGTCTGCAATACAAGCTAACGAAAATTGCAATAAATTGAATACGGATATGGATGTTCTTTGCACTAGACTAAGAGAACCTTGTTGCTTTTAGTAGTGATGAACCACGTACGAAAGCCTCGTTAGTACTTTGACGGCCTATCTACTTGGCAATGATGCTGCGAGCTGCTTGTACCCTGAAATGGCGTACGGACGGAATGGTTCTATGTAAAAATGTTTCTCTTCATACTTCCACTTAAACTATGAATGCATTGATGATATTATATATATATACACACACACACACACACACACACACACACACATATATATATATATATATATATATATATATACAGGGTGTCCCATAAGTCCAGTCTCATGGGGAAAATTTATTTAAAATTAAATTTATGAAAGTAATTCATTACAACTCAAACATTTAAATTGATGTCTTGTTTCGGGGCCTTTTTTGTTGCAGGTAGAATAACATGCAATGGTTAATATGGGAGCGAGTTACACTCCTCAGGAAAAGGCAGAAGTGGTTCTTTTGCGGCCTCAGCCAAAGACAGACATCTGACAAATTTCACCGTCGTCATCCCAATAAACCACCTCGCGGTGCGACATCGGTTTTTCTTTCAGCAGGATGGAGCACCACCTCACTTTGGCCGTGAGGTGCGACGTTGGTTGGATGAAGTTCTCCCTGGGCGATGGATTGGGCGCAGGGGACCAATCGAGTGGCCACCAAGATCCCTGAACCTCACACTACTAGATTTTTTCTCTGGGGTCACCTTAAGTCTGTTGTGCTCATTGACCGTCCACGTACCATTAAAGACCTTGAAGAAAATATCCGTGCTGTTTGTGCGCAATTCATACTAGAGATTTTGGCACGTGTGCGTTTAAGTTTGGAACATCGTATCAACGTGTGCGAACAACAACAAAATACATCAATTTGAACATTTGTTTTCGTCCTAATGTATTATTTTTGTAAATATAATTTAAAATAAATTTTCCTCTGAAACCGGACTTATGGGACACCCTGTAATAACCTTTATTCAGAAAGAACACATTACATAAAATATACGATGTTGACATTAACGTTTAATTTTGTATTTTTATTGGCAAGTGGATTAATTACAGCGTTCTTATCTGAATATGACGTTGGGAAGCATGACAACTTTTCAAGCAAAAATCTTTGCGATTCATTTCTATTTATACGAAGGAAAATAAGAAATATAAATAGAATTAATGGAAAATAAAATTCCATTTAGTTAATTATGTCATTACAAATGAAATAATCTTCGAAATAATAGGAAAGGAAGAAGTGGTAAATACCAAACAATACGATATGATAACAGAATAAGATAAAAGAAAAATGATAAACAATATGGTAAACAGAACATGGTGAAATACCAATAATAATTATTGTCCATTATTACAAATTAGAAATGATGATACATTCTTAAAGCCATAAAATTACAGATAAATGACGCACATTATAAATATGGCGCAATATAATGGAAACTTTGAAGTTTCAACGTATAATTTATAAGGCCGAGGCCCTTCCGAGTGTGCTGAGTGTATCACGGAGGTGATTCTCTCGGACATGGAGGCGTATATTCCATATTCTATTCCGACTACTAATGCAAAAAAACCTTGCTTTAACTTTACTTGTTCTAACGATATCCACAACAGAAAGGAAACTTTCAGAAGGTACGGTCGCTACCCAACTCCTGACTCTCACTTAGTTTATATTTCTGGCCGGAATCGTGCAAAATCTGTTCTTCGACTCGCCGCAAATTCCTTCATCAGACAAAAATGTGAAAAACTATCTAATTCTAATTCTTCTCGCTCTTTCTGGCATCTAGTTAAGAACCTTTTCAACAACTTTACTTCCTCTTCTTTCCCTCCTCTTTTGCACTCAGTTGTCTCTTTCTGATGAAGCTGAACTCTTCGTTCAAACTTTCGCTTACAATTCAACCCTGGACGATTCCGGTGCTGTTCCTCCATCTCCTCCCCCCTCTGACTTTATTATGTCAGAAATTAGAATCTCTTCCAAAGATGTTTTTTCTGCCCTATCTGGGCTCAACTCTAGGAAGGCGTACGGCCCTGATGGTGTTCTTCCTGTTGTTCTCAAGAACTGTGCTTCTGTGCCGACACCCTGCCTAGGCAAACTCTTTCGTCTTTGTCTCTCATCTGGTACTTTTCCTTCTTGCTGGAAGTTCGCTTTCATTCAGCCTGTCCCAAAGAAGGGTGACTGCTCTCAACCCTCCAACTATCGTCCAGTTGCTTTGATTTCTTACCTTTCTGAAATTTTGTAATCCATCCTTAATAGGAAGATTCTTAAACACCTTTCTTCTCACAATCTTCTTCCAGATTGTCAGTAGGGGTTCCGCAAGGGACGCTCTACTGGCGATCTTCTTCCATATCTCTCTGACTTTTGCTTATCCTCCTTTCGGGATTTCGGTGAAACTTTTGCTATTGCGTTAGACATATCAAAAGCTTTTGATAGAACCTGGCACAAATCTTTAATTTCGAAACTGCTCTCCTTCGGTTTCTATCCTTCTATCTGTGCCTTCATCTCTAATTTCCTTTCTGGCCGATCTATAGCTGCGGTTGTAGATGGCCACTGTTCTTCTCCTAACGCTATTAACAGTGGTGTTCCTCAGGGTTCTGTCCTGTCGCCCACTCTTTTCTTTTTATTTATTAATGATTTTTTAATTCACACTTCCTGTCTTATTCACTCCTATGCCGATGGTTCCACTCTTCACTTCTCCACCCGCTTCACAAAGCGTCCTTCACAGTAGTCACTTCATGATTCGTGTAGAACGGCTATAGGACACCTGACCTCTGATCTTTCTGCTATATCTGATTAGGGCAAAGAAAACCTTGTAGCTTTCAATGCCTCAAAAACTCAGTTCCTCCATCTGTCTACTCGTCTCAATCTTCCACACAACTATCGCCTTACCTTCAACAAAACACAACTTAATCTTACTCTTCTTTTAACATTCTTGGCGTTTCCTTTTCTCGTGATCTTTCTTGGAAAGATCACATATACTCTCTTTCTATAACAGCCTCCAAGAGGTTAGGTGTGCCGTACCGCCTTCGCGGTTTATTCACCCCCACTCTGTTGCTGGCTCTGTACAGGGGTCTTGTTCACCCCTGTATGGAGTATGTTTCTCACGTGTGGGGTGGCTCAACCCACACAGCCGTATTTGACAGGGTGGAATCAAAGGCTTCTCATCTCGTCAATTCCCCGCCTTTTACACAGTCTTCAATCTCTCTCTCTTCGCCGCAATATTGTCTCTCTCTCTCTTTACTATCGCTATCATAACGGACATTGCTCTTCTGAACTCTCTAACTGCATGCCTCCTCCTTTAAGGAAAGCACGCCGTACCAGATTTTCGACACTTTCTCATTCTCTTTTCTATCCATCGGTATTAATCGGCATTTTCAATCTTTCATCTACTCAACCTGTCAACTCTGGAACAATCTTTCTCAATCCATATTTTCTCCTGTCCATGATCTTCCAAACGCAGAGTGTCTAGGCATCTCGAGGGCCCGGGACCTTCATTTTGGCTCTCTTCTTCTTCTATGCCTTTGCGGGCATTTGACCTTGGCTCCTCCTTCCTGCATAAAAAATATATCACTCGTGTCTGCATCCAATTTAAGGTAGTGAATTTTGCATATGAAAGATTCAATGAGAACCAGCACGGATTCTGATCAGGAAGATCGTGCCTATGACAACTAACAGAGCTCTATAACAATATCATAGACGCGCTTCAGAGCAATGATAACTACGATGCAATATACACGGACTTTGCTAAAGCATTCGATAACTGTGATCATGACATAATAGCATATAAAATGAAACACACGGGAATAACAGGCAAAGCGGGCAAATAATTTACAACTTCCTCAAGGAACGGCCGCAAACCGTAAACTCTGATATATATAATCAGAATTGGAAGTACGCAGCTCAGTTACACAAGGAACAGTATTAGTTCAACTCTTATTCATTATCATGCTAACAGACAGACAATGAAGTAGACGACAACAGTATAGTAACATCTTTTGATGACGATACAAAGCCCAGCAGAAAAATCGGCAATGCAGAAGAGATGGAAGCCCTACAGAGGGACACAAACAGAATAGACAAATGGTCAGAAGACATTAACATGAATTTTAACACGAGAAATGTCAGCTCTTGAGCTATGGAAGAAATGAAGCACTTAAAGTCTTAAACAGACAGGAAATTCAGAGAAGCACGAAAGCAAAACATTTAGGGGTAATGACCAATGATGCAAAATTTGAAACACAATCAGATAGCGATTAAAAAAAAAAAAAAAAAAGTTACGAGACAACCACTGAGAACCTTCAAAAGAAGGGATGAGAAGGTAATGATTTTCCTGCTGAAACACTGATCATACCAAAACTTGAATACCGCTCAGTCTTGACGTCCCCCATACAAAAAAAAAAGTCAACTACGTAAATTTAATCTGTATTCGTTGGATACTTAATCGAGATTGTTTAACCTCCTTCGCAACATCTAAGGTCATATGACGGAGGGGACCTACAGCTTTACGCGAGATCCGAACCACGGGTCGCTACATAATCTGGACACGGAGGACGGTCTCTCATCCAACTACTACGGGAAGCGGTGTTACGACATTCGCCAACGAAAACGGGCAACGTCGTAGCCAGAGAGAGAGAGAGAGAGAGAGAGAGAGAGAGAGAGAGAGAGAGAGAGAGAGATATATATACAAGGAAAAGAAGTACCTCAAAAGGCCTTGCGGCCCATACCGAGGAGGTACCAATGGCAACGGGTGCCACGGAAAATTTTCTACACTCAAATAGTGTGCAAAATTTGGTCTAACCTTTTCTTGAAGTGATCCACAGAGGAACTGTTCACAACTTCCGAAGGTAACCTGTTCCATGTGTCACAGATCTTATACGTAAAGTAATTCCCACACACACTAGTCCTAAACCGTTTCAAATCCAACTTCCAACCATTGTTGCGAGTTGGGTTATCATTTAAACTAAACATACTTCTAAAATCGACATCGTTGAACCCGCGTAAGAGCTTGAAAACCTCGATCAGTTGACCGCGCAGCCTCCGAGTTTCAAGCGAAAACAAGTTCAGGGCGCGTAACCGTCGATTGTAGCCCATATGCCTAACGGAAGGGATTAACTTTGTGGCCCTCGCCTGCACTCGCTCCAGCCTCTCAATATCTTTCCTGAGGGTGGGCGACCAGAACTGCACAGCATACTCCAGGTGCGGCCGAACCAGGGAATTGTACAGAGAGAGCACAATCTCCTTGTTCCGAAACTGAAATTGCCTCCTGATATAACCCAATAGTTTCTGGGCTTTCTTTTCCACCTCTACGCACTGTTTCGTAAACTTAAGGTCGCTGCTAATTAGCACACCCAAGTCCTTTTCTAAATCAGTCACCTCGATATTACTACCCAACATCGAGTAGTCCGACTTGGGATTGGCGTAGCCAATGTGCATCACTTTGCATTTACCCAAGTTAAACGGCATTTGCCATTTTCGGACCACTCTCCTATCCTACCTAGGTCCGCACGCAGTTCCTCGATCGCTTCGGGCGTCCCAACATTGGCTCCAAGCTTGGTGTCATCAGCGAATTTGGCGATCCGACTGACGATGCCACCGTCGATATCATTTATGTAAATGATAAACAACAGTGGCCCCAAAACGGAACCCTGAGGAACCCCACTAGTGACCGAGGCCCAACCCGATCTAGCCCCTTTAATTACCACCCTCTGCCGCCTATTCCTCAGCCAGTTTTCAATCCACCTACCTATTTCCCCACCGATACCCAGCGCGCGCACTTTCGCCGTTAGCCGGCGGTGAGAGAGAGAGAGAGAGAGAGAGAGAGAGAGAGAGAGAGAGAGAGAGAGAGAGAGAGAGAGAGAGAGAGAGAGAGAGAGAGAGAGAGAATAATTAATTTACATATGGAAAATGACCGAAAAACTAGTACCTAACCTCAAACTAAACCCAATTAACACCCAAACACTGGAAAATAGGTTAAAGTATAATGTACAGGGTGTCCCATAAGTCCGGCATCATAGGAGAAATTAATATTTTTCTATTTCTACAAACCATAATTCATATTTCTCTCTTTCTACAGGCCATAATGTCTGTGAGCAAGGAAGAACGAATCCAGATAATTCTACTCATAGGAAATCGGAGTCAGAGAGAGGCCGCTGCTGAATTTAACAGACTGCATCCAGACCGCGAGCCAATAACACAGAGTTGTGTTAGCAGACTTGTTGCAAAGTTTAAGGAAACAGGATCCATAGAAGATAAACCACGCAGTGGACCTTCAAGGAGGTCCACTGACGATGATACAGCGACTGCTATCCTGGCTCATTTTAACAGAAGTCCCAATAAGTCTCTTCGGCGATTGTCCGCCGAGACAGGAGTGTCGAAAAGTAGCATCCATCGCATTCTTCAGGCTCACAAATGGCATCCATATAAACTTCAGATCCTACAGAAATTAAGCGAAGATGATCCCGACCGGCGGATGGAATTTTGTGAATGGGCTACGGAACAATACATATTGAGCACGTTCTGTAAATAAAAGCTTTTGTTTTGCCTTTTTTTTATTATTTTTCCTATGATGCCGGACTTATGGGACACCCTGTATAGTGTTCCCAAACTAAAGGCCCGATAAGGGACACCCTCAACACTGAATGAAAATAGTTTAGTTGTCACGGGGCCCCAAGACTTTTTAACCAGCTTCCAAAGGACCTCAGGAACGTCACAGGGGCCAAAATTAAAATCTTCAAAAGAAGACTAGATGCCTGCCTCAGGGCGATACCAGATGAGCCGGATGTGCCTGGCTATGTGCGGTGGAGATCGCAAAAAAGCAACTCGCTCCTTCATTAGGCCAGGCCTAGAGGTGGGGCCACCAGCTTCACCTTCGTGTGAAAAGAGAACGACGCACAGAACTTTTACTAGGTTTACAAGGTGAACCAGAATTCCTGCCTCATAGGATAATATTTTATATATAAGTATGTGTGTGTGTTTATTTCGTATTTCCTTACAACCCTTATGTACAGTTCACAATTCATAGTTATATAAGATGTTAAAACTGTGTACTTTGCATGTGACAGCAATGGTGTATTTTAAGAAGTTGTAAGCAGTGGTACGCTTGTTCAGTAGTCTCACTTGTAACATTCAATATACAGTAAACAAATTCAAAATAAAAAATTAATATAAAATTCATATTTACTTAAATATATATTATTCTTTGAGGCAGGACTTCTGATTCACCCTGTGTATATAAAATGTACACAATATACTTTGCACTTACATATACTGTGTATATATATATATATATATATATATATATATATATATATACACACTGTGTGTGTGTGTGTGTACACATTGTGTTTTTATTGCGCTTTAAGTTTTAAACATAGCTTACTTACCTTGTTTAGGAATACTTCCCCTTTTGCCTTACTCTATGGGCCAGACCTTCCCCTCAAAGATACCCTCACCTGTTCTTATTTCCTACCCTCAGTCTCGGTTTAATTTCTTTAGGTTGTGGTTGTTGATCTCAAATAACTCACTCGAAGGGACATTTGATATCACAAAGTTATTTCAGCATTATTAATTTAATAAAGTAATTAAATCAATTGGTTTTTAAATAATATTTTGAAATTACTGTTTATTCAAAATATCGTTATCTATTTCAATTTTTAAAGCAAAAGTAAATGCTGACGTTGAAAATAGATGACGTATTTTCTGTGAAGACTAGAATTTTAAGCTTTTAAAAAGTGGTGATTATCTTTTGTGATGAATTTTAATCAATTACCAAAAATAGAACAGTGAAATGAAAGTCTTGAAAATCTTTATTTAAAGGTTTGAGGAGGTCCAGCTGTGATCTCAAACCTTCTTTTCGTATGCCACCTGCTGAGTTCAGCAACTCTTCAGTTCAAATGAATCTCTGAGGCGGTGATGTGAACATATGTTTATTAAATACCCAAAAGTTATACGCATTAATAAATTCTTTCAATGAATTATCAGTTCAGTTCCATATTCCCTAAATGTTACATTTCTTTTGGCTAAACATCTGCGGATAAGGTGAGGTATGAAGCCTGAGTGAGCGCGAAGTATAGTTCTGTCAGCGAGTTCTCCAAAATTGAGTAAGTACTTATTTCTAACGCTTTTGACATAGATTTAGAACAATTTATTTTTAAATATTTTTACCACATCTCTCAATTATCGAGGTATGATCAAAATTAACGTATACTGAAGTTAAAATTCTTAATATATTATTTCAAAATATTGACTACATCAGTTTAGGGTCATTTATTTCGTAAACTTATAAACAATATACGTACAGTGATTTACATCTTACGTTCTACTTTGCAAAGTTTGATTTGGCAAGTAATGTAAACATATCACTCGGCGGAACACCAGTAAGAAAGTTAAAATGATGGTCTCTCTCCCCAAAGCAAAAGATGCAATTCTGAAACTGAGCTATGAAATACACGATTGCTGGCTTTAAGTTAGATTTTTCAGAGAAAATGCTTCTCAGGCCCGTAACTACGTCAAAGTCTATTTTTAATTTTCCAAAATCAGAAAGCTTTTTCCCAGACTGGAATTCGCATTTCGCGCATTCCCATTTACGGACTGAAGATGAGAATGAGAATGGCATTAAATGGCAAGTACTCAAAATGATCCTTTATTAGACATAATGATCTTGGCAACTGTCTATCAATAATTTGTTCCTTACGTACGTCATTATTAACTCTTACCGTTATTCCTTATTAAGTCTATATGCTTCAATCCACATTGCATCAAGTTTTATTAAATTATTAATCCGTATTGAATTAACCCCTTTTGTATTATAATGAGGACTTAATAATAATATTATTATTACTGTTGTTTACAGTAGTAATAAATAATGATACAGGCTAATCGTGAAAAATTGAGTAGGCTTTTAACATTTGCCTAAATTCGTTTGAAAACATTTGAAATAAGATGAGAAAAATACATTTAACTACATTTAATTAACTTGCAATTGTGTTCACACACACACACACACACACACACACACACATCTATATATATACAGGGTGATTCAAAAGTCAGGTTACATAGGGAAATATTGTATTATGTAATGATACAGGGAAATAGTCACATCACATGTTCGATATGGCCACCGTTAACGGCAATGCACTTGTGCAGCCAGCTAGGAATATCACATCAATGCGCTCCTCCTTCGATAACATCTCATAACTCATTTACCTGCAAAGAAACAGAAAAGCCCAATGTAACCTGACTTTTGAATCACCCTGTATAAAGTAATAGCTATCAAAAAGTAAAATGTCATGTATTCGTCCAAGTAAATTTGGCTTCATTGTCCACTTGCTATTTTTCCTTTCGTTTTCCCTCCGGTAAACTTTCTTTTCCATTAAAAAGAAAAAATGAAAATGATAACGAGAGCGCAGGGGAAGGTACGAGAATCGGGGGGTGAGGGGGGCCTTCTATCAATCTCTTGATTTCTGTTTTCAATACGGAAGATTCCAGTTGGAATCTCCTTTTGAAATCTTCATGTGACCACCTTTGCTCTCTTAAAAGTGACAAATGAATTAAAGGATAACGTAAATGTATGTGTGTGTATGTGCGTGTGCGTGTGCGTGTGCGCGCGCGCGTGTGGTAGGAAATGTATCTACATGAACTTATGAAGTGTCATCCACGTGTAGTCAAAGGTCGTAAAGGTTTAAAGTTCTCCGAAATGTGAGCTTTTACCTCGCATCCGAATTCCTTCTGAGTGAAGAAGCCTCAAATTCTTCCTTCCTTCGCGAAATCTGCTCCGGAAGTGACGTGCAATTCCCTTCCGAGAGCTAAATTTACGAACGAGGCTGTCTGCCTGACTTCTGCTGCTTCTCATTCAGGGAAGCGACGGAGGGGCTCGAGAGAGTATTTTTGATTTCTTTGTTTATGCGTCTTCTTAGACCAGAGAGAGAGAGAGAGAGAGAGAGAGAGAGAGAGAGAGAGAGAGAGAGAGAGAGAGAGAGAGAGAGAGAGACACACACTAAAAATTCGGAGGTGTGTTAAACAACATACATTGTTCATAGTTGCCCACATACTTTGGTAGAAAAAGAATTAAGTTTTACATAGATTTAATGATATGGTACTTAAATGAAAGAAGGGAATGATAGATCTCTCATCCTGTTACAAGAAGATAAATGCAGTTTTCTAATGATGAATGTAAATATGTTCAAAATAAAGATAGAAATGGTTTGGAACGTGTAAACAACTCTTTATTACACGAGAGAAAAGCTCAAAGATGAATAACCTCTCCAAACTGAGAATTTACTTTTTACTTCCACTTAACGTCATTCTCGTTCTCATCCACGGCTTTCCCACTTTGGTCCAGGTTAGGTTAACTTACGTTAGATAACGATCGGTTAGGTTAGGTTAGGTTAAATTAAGTTAGTTAAGAAGTATTAGCTATTCCCATTGGTGCCTTTACGGCAGATGGGAATGACATTGAGTGGGAATTAATCCTGGAGACTTTTATGACGTTGAAGAATCTGTGTGTGTGTGTGTGTGTGTGTGTGTGTGTGTGTGTGTGTCTCGAACGTCGACTAAATTTCGTAGAAAATTAGTCTCAAAAAAGTTTTTGAAATGCTTTATTAAAACTTAAAATGACAAAACAAGGAATAAAAAGTGATAAGTCTGATGTACGACCACTAATATTTTTAATATATTCATGAACGGAATATCCAATAAGACTTTCTTCCTTATAATTTTATCAACTTTGCTTAACAAAATTGTACTTTTCTCTCTTGATAACTTTGATAATGGTGCGTTGCGATATTAGAAACTTTTTTGCCCGCTTCTTTCCGTTTATTTTCCTGAGCGTGTCACAAAGCAACTTTTCACTGCTTTATGATAACACACACACACACACACACACACACACACTTCCGAAACCTATTTTCGGAGAGGTTGCCTTAAACGTTGAACTTAACCGATTTGCGTGTAACGTATACTTGAACAGAGAAAGGTGTTTAAGATGTCCATTTAAGGTGTTCGGAGTCGGACACATTAATCCATTCCAGCAAGAAATGGGACGTTTAGTAAACGCCAAAGCGAACCTTTTATTGACGTTTTATGAACATTTATTTGGGATTACTTTTCTCCAAAATATTAAAACTGACTTCAAAGATTGCGAAGTCGAACAGTATCGATAAAACGTCAGGAAAGCTTTCATCGAATCGCGCAAAAAAGGTCTTCACAAAAATCATTTGTAATCTTGGACTATGACAAAAATTTTGTTTTCGTATTAACGAACGAAAATTCAGCGTCCTTAGCTCAGTGAGTGACACAGTTTCCTTATAAGCGAAGTGAAGACACCGCACCAAAGTCGGGAGTTCGACTCCCGATGATGCATGTAATAATAATGGGCCTGAGCGCTGTGCCAGTTTCTGACCCTCCTGACTAATATTATTACGAACCGGAAATGAGGTTTTGCGTTTTAACAAAACATACATTTTTTAAATTAATTAAAACATAGATAAAAGAACGTACTTCGTTATAGATTGCATATCGATGCCTGCATATATTTAAGTAAATGTTATAATATTTATTAACTCGGACGGATTCTTGAAATGGGTTCGATTCACCGACAGGAACACCCAGCTGTTCATTCTTCCATACCCAAAAATTGGTTGGTAAATAAATGGGTACCTTGGGTAGCCGAATGGTTGAAACGCCGGGCTACTGATCGGAAAGTCGTGAGATAGAGTCCAGGCGAGGATTTTATAATTTCTGACTTGTCGGATGGTTCAGATTCCATGTTAATCTTTAAGGTTAAGGTGGGGTCAAACCTGCCTCCACACCATCCACTCAACTACCGTTGATGAAAACTTAATATTTTCAGATTTTTTGTTTATGTAGGAAAGTGTCCAATAGATTATAATTTTTTATTTAGTATAAATAAGCAAGGTACAGTATCATGCAATTGCTCCTGCCCACCCAAAAAATACAGCGTCTCCAGTTAATGTTTCGGACGTGCTCCGTTTCTTGTCGGTGATTGGCTGACGCACGATGCAAGTGACCAATAACAAATTAATACATATATATATATATATATATATATGTGAGTGTGTGTATATATATGGTTGCACTGTTACTAGCCCCTTCTCTTTTTTAAGGCGAATAACGTTTATAGTTTCAATGTAGCAGAATCCTTATTCATCAAATAGAACAAGTCCGAAATCAATATAAAATTTTACAAAATGTCTTCCTTCCTGAATGGTTTTAACTGATTAAAATTAAACTTAGCTACTGTTATCTAGTTATCGTTACAAAAATGTTAATCATATTTCTCGTAATGTTAAAAAAAGTGTTGAATATCTTAATATCTTTTAGAGTTGCTCCACCACATATTTTATTCTTTCAATGACAGCTGCATGGCATTACAGGAACAAAATCGAATTTTATAATGTCGACATTCAATCTTATGCAAATCGGCCTTATTCCAGAGCCACCTTATGCAAATCGGCCTTATTCCAGAGCCACCTTATGCGAATCGGCCTTATTCCAGAGCCACCTTATGCGAATCGGCCTTATTCTATAAAGATCGACTTTATGCAAGTGCATAAATTTCAAATGAAAACGAAAAGCTTGTTTGGATCACCTGAAGATCAGTGCCTCCAGCCTTCTTTAGTTAGCCTTATAAGGCTAACTAACGAAAATATCACCACCTAACCTAACCAATCGTCAGGTCAACTGTACGCCCTTGACGATTGGTTAGGTTAGGTCGTGATATTTTCGTTAGTTAGCCTTATAAAGCTAACTAAAGAAGGCTGGGGACCCTGATCTTCAGGTGATCCGTTTGTTTAATATTTTAACCGAGAGTGATTAGCCATTTCAGATTTCCAATGAAAATTACTCGCCTAACCAGACCTAACCGGGTATAATATAATCTAACCTGACGTAATTTAAACTAATTGAACATGAATTTAAATGACGCGCATATGGTCGAGATTTTCGACATTATGCGAGTTCAGAAATTTTGGTGTCGACATTATGGATATCCACATTGTGTTCCCCTGCCTTGCTGTATGTTAATAATTTTTGTGTATATATATATACAGGTAGTTTATTGAATTAGTTAATTTTATTTCTCCGATAATGCCTGAAGTATATAGATGAAACGTCAGATGAAATATAATTGAAGGGAATTCCTCATTTCATTCGAGAATCATTTTGGAAAAAAGATTTCTTCACTTGAAAAAAAATTAATTTTGAAACATGGGGAAAAGGTCACAAAACGTTACATAAATGAAAATGAAAAGGTTTATTGACAGACTATAGTCCATATGACAGATATTAAGACAATGACAATTCACATACTAAGGATAGAAATATATAAAGTTGATTAGAAATAATACAGTAATGTCGAAATTAAGTGGAGCTACAGACAGACGTTTTTCGTACCAAGAATTCCATAGCTTAGAAGATAAACGGCAGGACTCATGGATAGCTTGGATAATTGGGTTGGTTGATTTTTTTAATTCTTTGCATCATACTGCATTGAGCACGTCTTGTTACCTCCGGGAAGCTCGGGGACATTGCGGGTAGCAAACATTTGCGAAGCTGGTCTAACTTTCATAAGTAAGTTTACTGGAACGTTTTTAATGTATGTACAACATTATTACGGTAATGCATTATTGTATTCAGGGGTGGGGGAAGCCAGTCCTGTAGCTCAATGGGTAACACCATTCCCCTATAAGCGAAGTGAAGGCACTGAAGTCAGGGTACTGGGTACTAGTAATAATAATAATAATGCAGGAGTTAGCACAATAGACCGCATTAGTTAGCTTAAGCGTTGTGCCAGGTTTTGACCCTCCTCAATGATTATTATGATTTGAAAAAAAAGATGCCATGAAATCTAATGATTATCAGTATATATATATATATATATACACGGTGAACCAAACGTAGGTGGACAGTAGGTTGAATACGGTTTGTGTTATATTATATTATAACTATGGTGTTCATTATAACTATGGTGTTTGTGTTTTATTATATTAAATATTATAACTAAATTTATTTAAATTTTATTTTGTATTATAGTATACAAAAAAATTAAATATGTATTCTCAAAATAAACGTTATCATTTACTGTCCACCTACATTTGGTTCACCCTATATATATATATATATATATATATATATATATACACACACACACAACGATATTCATTCTCATTATCGAATGTTGGTAATTCACGTCGATTCAAGCTTTTGTAACGAGTGGAGGAAACTATTCCCAAAGACGAAGTCATTTTGGGGAAGTGAAAGGAGACCCTTTCTTGTGAAATTTAAGTTTAGGTTGACTAATTTAATATATTACGGTCATACACTCGATCACAAGGAAATTATCAACACGTTTCCTCGGTTAAGGAAACTTCTCTCTACAAAATTCCATTAAAGAAAACCAAATTTGTTAGAAATGCACGAAGATATTTTGTCGAATTTATAGGAAAAATGAGTTTCTTTGTACACAATATTATTTTTTTTCTTTTTATTACTTCTTATACGATTTTTATTTTAGAGAATGAAGCCATTTAATATTTGTTAACTAGTTAACCTGCTTAACTTCCTACACGACTGTAAACAGTTTTATTAAGTCATTATCTCTAATATCCAATGCGTTTTCTCCAATTTCATTCATGGAAGTTTTTACAGTGTGAATATTAAGCCGTAGATAGAATGATTTTAATACACTTGACTGCAGAGTTTATTATAACAATTCAACTTATTTTTTTAGTACAGTACTTAATGAAGTACAGCATTTGTACTTCCTATTTTATTTGTACAATCAGTGGAACATTTCGCTGACGAAAAAATCTGCATGATAAGTACAGTACTTAAAGTTTTGGACCTATCAAGAATTAACAATTGGGAAGGGGTTCAGTGTGAGGATAGAGGGAAAATAGAGTAATTATAAGACCAATCAATTATCTTTGTTTATTAATTAATTAAAAGAAAATGTTCAAGCATATATTTATGTATTCTGAAGGTTAAAGCATATTTACATTTTAAGTCTACCGAAACTATACACAGAGCATTTATAATGTACACATTATTTCTACCTTTATTGTGCTTAATTAAAAGTGGGGAAAAGAGGAACGGACAAAGAATTTTGGGTGGGTAGGGGGACATTGTACCCTGACACACTAATGCACTATCATAAAAATGCGATGGAGTGGCTAAGGTCATTTCACAACCAATTAATTCTTGCGAGTTTGAAAATTTCGCTATTTTCCAAGATATTTTCTCCGACTATATATATATATATATATATATATATATATTATATATATATATATATGATACACAGAAACGGACATGTTATGTGCCTTGAAAAGTGGACGCTCAATTCTGCCAGTTGAGGTTTAAGTTTTGGGCTAAAATATAATAGTTACCCCTTTTTCTTTGATGTATTCAATCTGACGAAGACAGCGAGTCTTTTGCTTATATTGAGGTTCTAAATGTAGCAGGGCTAGGCTGCTTTAAACCCTAGATCTATGTCCCAAAGCTGGATCCTGTCTGCTTTGCAGATAGCTGGTGAGGGAAGCTATATTTATGGGACCTCTTTGCGAGTGACCCGTTGCCCACGTCGGGCTAGCATCATGAAAAAGAAAAACTATGGTATTTGTCATTTACCATTACTTATTCGGACTATAGTGGATTTAATTATCCCAGAAGAGTTCCTTGTTCCATGCACTGTCCTTTATATATATATAAAGGACGGCTTAAATTATATTTATAAATTATGTTACAAATTGGCGAAATGGAGAAAAGTATATTGGAGAAGGGGAACGGAGAGGTGTAAAGCGATATAGTGCATCCCTTATGAAATGTAATAGCATACAAAACTTAAAAAGATAAGTTTAAATATACAAGCCTGTAAAGACGGAAGGTTTGAAATTGCAAATGCTTGTGGTTTTGAGTCCAGTTTCTTTAGAGCAAGCCTGAAGTAATATGAATATACCTGTAACTGATACAGGTATATTTGTGTGGCCTTGGGTGGGGAAGAAACGCAAACTTATGGTGCATCATCTTCCTGAAGAATCCTGCACGTGGACCGTTAATAACCGAGGTTTTGTAAAAGAAACCGACAAAAATAACAGGAAAGGGATACGAATTTGAATATTTTTTGAACTTTGATAACACAGAGCGTGGTTGCTTTGAGTGGTGATGCAGTTGTACGGAGGTCTCGTTAGTACAGTATGCTTACACTCTATTTACTTGAAAATGATGATGCGAGTTGCCCGTACCCTGAATGGGCGTATGGGCTGAATGGTATTTTGGGTATCTAATGAAACATTTCAGCCTTTCCTCTTAAACTGTAGTTAAAGTTGGCTTTTAAGAGAAGCTTTTAAGATTGTATCAGTATACTATACATATATATATATATATATATATATATATATATATACACACACACACACACACACATATATATATATATATATGCTTGCTCTACACAAACTCGACTAAGAACTCAAAATCTCTACAATTTCAAACCTTCCTTTTAGTGTATTTCCATGTAAAACTAACATTTACCGTTTAATTATGTTAAATTTTTATGCAAACATTTTCAACCCCTTCTAATTTGAAGCAGAATTATAATTTAAATAACCCAACTAAATTAAACAACACCCATTGTAACCTAACCGGCCACTATTCTGGCCAATATTTTTTAACCCCATGACTAAACTTCGTTTAACTATTAGTAATAATCATACTTAACTTAGTCATATTATGGGATATTATATTATGGGATATTATATTATGGGATATTATATTATGGGATATTATATTATGGGATATTATATTATGGGATATTATATTATGGGATTTGTACCCTGCTAATAAAGTTTATCATCATATTATCAATATGTGGTTATGTCAGTTAATAGCGTTACGAAATAATTTTGTGTAATGCGAGGTAACAAGACAGGGCTTATTGCCAAGCAATCAACACGGACAGCTTTATTTAGCCTACTTAATCCTTTACTGCATAAACGGACGAATTTGTAACCTGTCAAATACACGCATTCATAACTTAACTCTATAAAAAATTCGTGCGGTAAAGGGTTAAACCCTAAGTTGTTCAATGTTATATTGAAGGGATCGCGTAATCAGCAAGTTGTTCACTTAAGTGCATAACCTAACTGGGCACTATTTGGCCCAATAAAGTGAAGCTCAACCGTACAACTCTGATTTATTCCAACCTTACTTAATCTAATTATATTCAACTTTTATTTCAATTCGTGTGTGTGTGTGTGTATGTGTATGTGTGTGTATGTGTGTGTGTGTGTGTGTGTTAATAACATGTCCCACAAATAAATTTATTATTTAAACATTTTGGTAAAACGTGTCCAATTTCAAGGTATGAACAAGTATGATTTTTACATTAATTAACGTGGTACCTTTTGCTCCGCCCTTCATGACACTGTCGTATCCCGATAAACAATTATTCATCCTTGATGGTACAGTTCAAAAGATGTCTCTGGGGAATGCAGAAGGAAAAATCTTTCATTTCTTCATATTTAAAGTTTCCTGATCAGGAGAAGAAACAGAGGCTCTTCCCCCGCCTAATTAGACTCAACGCTAAGCAGTTGAACAGTGCCTGCGTGATGCCACGTGCGAGAACTCCATCCGAAGCCATGTGCCAACCATATGCCCATTTCTATATCATCATGCCGCAATGCCTCGTAATTTTTGTATTGTTTCGTACTCAGAAAGAATGCTTTCCAACCTCCTCCTCCTCCGTTTGCTTACGGATTGCGAGAGACTCTTTGCGCAGCTGACGCTACATCATTAACTTTGTATAATTCAAGAAATCAAACATTATAAGTTATTCTTAATTTGCTTTCAATAAAGTCATATGTAGAAGAGTAAATAACTACATTTTCTCTCGATATTAAAATTTAATATATTACAACCATATTATTTTTAAGTTTGAAACAAATTGCCGTGTTTCAGACGCCAAAATAAAGAGATGCTTTGAAGACGATAATATAATATATATATTTATTTTTCAGAAGGTAGTTAGCGTAAATAAACATGCAAGCAGTGACATTTCAAAAGATTCTTACGCTTCTCGACCGATTATTCTGAGTTCGAATTTTTAACTGTTTTTCTCCTGATGTAATATACATATATCGTAAAGAACGACGCTTGTATAGGAGATATTCCGCGCAAGACGAGAGAGAGAGAACGAAAAATGAAAAATGAGGTAACCACCCGGGAATCGAACCCGGGATCTTCCGATTGCCGGTCAGATGCGATACCATTACACCATGGTATCGCATCTGACCGGCAATCGGAAGATCCCGGGTTCGATTCCCGGGTGGTTACCTCATTTTTCATTTGTTTCGTTCTCTCTCTCTCGTCTTGCGCGGAATTTCTCCTATACAAGCGTCGTTCTTTATACTGCGTGTTCTTTGCAGTTGAATGTGTGTGTGTGTGTATATATATATATATATATATATATATATATATACACGTGTGTATATATATTATATACATACAAAAAAAAGTTATATATATATATATATATATATATACCGTATATATATACACAAAGCAAGGAACAACATTTACTTTTGTGGTCTTGTAATAAATGTTTGAATTGAGCACCACGAATATTTAAGCATTTTTCAACAAGTCTCAAACAGGACTGCTGAACATTTTGCACCTTTAAACAAAAAACAACATATTAGGAAACTGACATCCTGCCTATGGTGCCAGACTTTGCTATACCCTATATAGTACGAGTATGATTATATATATTTATATATTATATATTATATTATATATAATATATATATAGGCTGACCATACGTACCGTTTTGAACGGGACAGTACCGTTTTTTTATATTTCCTGGCCGTCCCGTCGTTTTAATAAAAATGTCAATTTTGTCCCGGTTTATGTACATACTTTTTCATGAATACAGAATATTACATAACCCCGTCCCTTTTTGCCATCCCAATGTCCCGTTTTTGTCTCAAGGAAATATAGTCAGTATATATATATATATATATTATATATATATATATATATATATATAAATTATTTCACGAAAGTAACACGTGAAAAATATTTTGATGAATAAAACCACGAAGGAAAGGAAACACAAAACAGTGCTCAAGCGCTTTCGTCTAATGACATCCTCAGGAACACTGAAATACATAAAAGGTTACGGCCTATATATAGGTTACAGAAAGAGAAAAAAAATAAATAAATAAACAACATACATACACACAAACATATATACATATATATATATATACATACATATCTACACACACACACATACCGGGTGTTTCAAAAGTCCCTCACTAATTTGATTTTCAATTTTCTTTGCAGCTAATCGACCAACGACGTTCATTTTGTGGTAAACTCTTACTCAGTAGCTGAGAATTTTTTTGAGTCTACATTTGAAGTTTTGCTCCGTTTTCTTCTGCTACCATGCTGACTCTAGAGCAGAGGTGTAAAATCGCTGCATGGCAGGAGGTTTTTCAATCTGTGGTCGAAGTGCAGCGACGATTCCGGGCAGTCTACGGACAGCATTATGCACCGGATAGGACACACCATCGTCGCCACCCACCGGAAGTTTATGGAGACCGGATCCGTAAAGGACAAACCACGATCAGGAAGACCTCGAAGTGGGCGGAGTGAGGGAATGTCGAAACTGTCCGTGAGGCGTTTTACTCAGAGTCAAGGAAAGTCCATTCGGCGAGCTGCTGCGGAACTGAACATCAGCGCGACACATATCCAACGGATTTTGCGGCGTGGTCTCAAGCGGTATCCGTACAAGATCCAGGTGGTTCAGAAGCTGGAACCTCAAGACTACGATTGCCGGGTGGAGATGTGTGAGACACTGCTGCATCACTACGAAAGAGACCCATCGATCCTGGAGCACATGTGGTTCAGCGACGAAGCTCTCTTCCACCTTTCTGGTCGCGTCAATCGGCACAACACCCGCATCTGGGGAACTCACAATCCTGCGGAGATCCGTGAACGTGGTGAAAGGGACACGCCGAAATTGGTCGTCTGGTGTGCCATCTCCTCAGCTGGGCTGATTGGTCCGTTCTTCCTTCCGGATCAAGATGGAAATTCCGTGAACGTCAACGGAGACAATTACCTTCGTATGCTTCAGGAGTCTGCATCCCCCAACTGTCAGCTGTAGCTGACATTCAAGAAGTCATTTTCCAGCAAGACGGTGCCCCTGCTCATTACTCGCGTGAGGTTCGCTCATTTCTGAATAAGCAGTTCCCGGATCGGTGGATTGTCGCCGTGGTCCCATCGAATGGGCTGCTCGCTCGCCTGATCTTACCCCATGCGACTTCTTTTTGTGGGGCTACATTAAGAGCAAAGTGTACGCCACCAAGCCGCGAGTCCTCCCCACACTAGAAGAACGGATCAGGAATGCGTGTGCTTCTGTTACTCCCGAAATGTTGTCCAATGTCGGCCAAGAATGCGTAAAACGGTGGCTCGCTTGTTTCGAAAAAGACGGTGCCCACGTTGAGGTGTAGCAGTGACTTTCCAGTAGACTTATGAAGCCAAGTTTGATGCCACCAAAATTCTCATGAATCGTAGACTCAGCAACCAAATTGTCATTTGGTTCCTCTTGTAATTGCTATTTTAATAAAATTTTAAAAATAATGAGGGACTTTTGAAACACCCTGTATATATATATATATGCAATAAACGGAGAAGTAAAAATAAAACTTAAAAATTAAGGATTAGAGGTTTAACAAAGAGGCATATCGATTTTTAGCACAAGATCAAATGAGTTATAAAAATAATACAAATTTATACTGGAGATACGCCCGGGTTTAACACACTGCCTTTTTAGAGTCAAGTTTCGATATATATAAAAATAAATTGAAGATTAAAAGTTAATAAAGTAGCTTACAAGTTTACCAAAGATTAAGTGTCCTACCCTTTTTATCTAGATTTGTTTTGAAGGAATTCAAAACAACAGGATCGAGTTGAAAAAGGCCTTTGCTTATGTTGAAGTTATTTGAAAGTTGAATAATGGCAGACTCAAGAATATTTCTATTGACAATGTTGCTCGAATAAAATAAAACTGAAGCATTATTCCAATCAATACAGTGGGATAACTCTGACAAATGGACAAAAAGAGCACTGGACAACTGTCCTGTTCTGACGGAATATTGATGCTGTTTTATACGTGTGTGCAAATCCTTTCCCGTCTGACCTATGTAAAAGGAATCACATTTTTACACCCAATTTTATAGATAATGCCTGAATTATTGGTAGGGCTATTTTTTACTATGATATTTTTCACAATATTGTTATATGAAAATACTACATTAATATCCAAAAGTTTAAGTACATTAGCAATGCCTAAAAAGCCCGGGAAAAATGGAAGTACTAAAATATTTTTGACAAAGTACGAGTGTTATTATTGACACGATAGAAAGTTCGTTTTGCCTTGTTGAGACAAGATTCCATAAACGCAGATGGGTAACACAGATCACTTCCAATACCGTTGATTTTTTCCAATTCGGCATCGATGTATTCCTGACTGGCGATCCTAAGGGCGCGGAGAAACATTGATGAAAAAATGGCCTTCTTAGTGGGGGTGTCATGTCCCGAGTAAAAGTGTACGTAGGACAAGTTGTTTGTTGTTTTCCGATAGATACTAAACTTAAAACCTGGGCTTTCCCTATGTACACGCACATCCAAAAATGGGATTGACTTGTCTTGTTCCACTTCTAAAGTAAACTTAATGGAGGGGACTTGATCATTTAACTGAAGGAGGAAGTTATCCAGGTCACGATTCATGGGCCAGATACACAAAATATCGTCGACGTACCGCAACCAAGGGATGCCAACCCCCAGGATTCTCGGAATGTAAGTAATTTCGAAAAACTCCATATAAATATTGGAGAGGAGGGGCGATAAGGGGTTGCCCATGGCCATCCCAAACACTTGTTGATAATACTCGTTATTGAAAGTGAATTTACAGTCTTTAATGCAAAGCTTAATAAGTTCCAAAACAATGTGTGAAGGTAGTGGCAGGTCATACTTATGTAATTCTTGGGAGAGAAAGTCAAGCATATCATCAATCGGCACTTTTGTAAACAATGAACAAACATCAAAACTGATCAATCTATCGTTAGTTTCAGTACGTGCATTATTCAATTTTTCAGTAAGATCCACGGAATTTTTTACATGTGAATCAGAGATAGTTCCGAGAATGGGGGACAAGACTTTGACAAGCCATTTGGAGTTTATAAGTAATAGAGCCCACCGAGCTAATAATAGGGCGCATAGGGTTGCCAGGTTTGTGGGTTTTAATAAGACCGTAAAGGTAGGGCAGAGAAGGTGAAGTGGACATGAAAAGCGGAATTAAGTCCTTAGGAAGAACCCGCAGGATGACGTCATCAAATCATTTAATAGTGGCTTGAAACGCATTCTCAAAGATCACAAGGACTTAATTCCGCTTTTCATGTCCACTTCACCTTCTCTGCCCTACCTTTACGGTCTTATTAAAACCCACAAACCTGGCAACCCTATGCGCCCTATTATTAGCTCGGTGGGCTCTATTACTTATAAACTCTCCAAATGGCTTGTCAAAGTCTTGTCCCCCATTCTCGGAACTATCTCTGATTCACATGTAAAAAATTCCGTGGATCTTACTGAAAAATTGAATAATGCACGTACTGAAACTAACGATAGATTGATCAGTTTTGATGTTTGTTCATTGTTTACAAAAGTGCCGATTGATGATATGCTTGACTTTCTCTCCCAAGAATTACATAAGTATGACCTGCCACTACCTTCACACATTGTTTTGAAACTTATTAAGCTTTGCATTAAAGACTGTAAATTCACTTTCAATAACGAGTATTATCAACAAGTGTTTGGGATGGCCATGGGCAACCCTTTATCGCCCCTCCTCTCCAATATTTATATGGAGTTTTTCGAAATTACTTACATTCCGAGAATCCTGGGGGTTGGCATCCCTTGGTTGCGGTACGTCGACGATATTTTGTGTATCTGGCCCATGAATCGTGACCTGGATAACTTCCTCCTTCAGTTAAATGATCAAGTCCCCTCCATTAAGTTTACTTTAGAAGTGGAACAAGACAAGTCAATCCCATTTTTGGATGTGCGTGTACATAGGGAAAGCCCAGGTTTTAAGTTTAGTATCTATCGGAAAACAACAAAACTTGTCCTACGTACACTTTTACTCGGGACATGACACCCCCACTAAGAAGGCCATTTTTTTATCAATGTTTCTCCGCGCCCTTAGGATCGCCAGTCAGGAATACATCGATGCCGAATTGGAAAAAATCAACGGTATTGGAAGTGATCTGTGTTACCCATCTGCGTTTATGGAATCTTGTCTCAACAAGGCAAAACGAACTTTCTATCGTGTCAATAATAACACTCGTACTTTGTCAAAAAATATTTTAGTACTTCCATTTTTCCCGGGCTTTTTAGGCATTGCTAATGTACTTAAACTTTTGGATATTAATGTAGTATTTTCATATAACAATATTGTGAAAAATATCATAGTAAAAAATAGCCCTACCAATAATTCAGGCATTATCTATAAAATTGGGTGTAAACAATGTGATTCCTTTTACATAGGTCAGACGGGAAAGGATTTGCACACGTATAAAACAGCATCAATATTCCGTCAGAACAGGACAGTTGTCCAGTGCTCTTTTTCTCCATTTGTCAGAGTTATCCCACTGTATTGATTGGAATAATGCTTCAGTTTTATTTCATTCGAGCAACATTGTCAATAGAAATATTCTTGAGTCTGCCATTATTCAACTTTCAAATAACTTCAACATAAGCAAAGGCCTTTTTCAACTCGATCCTGTTGTTTTGAATTCCTTCAAAACAAATCTAGATAAAAAGGGTAGGACACTTAATCTTTGGTAAACTTGTAAGCTACTTTATTAACTTTTAATCTTCAATTTATTTTTATATATATCGAAACTTGACTCTAAAAAGGCAAAGTGTTAAACCCGGGCGTATCTCCAGTATAAATTTGTATTATTTTTATAACTCATTTGATCTTGTGCTAAAAATCGATATGCCTCTTTGTTAATCCTCTAATCCTTAATTTTTAAGTTTTATTTTTACTTCTCCGTTTATTGCATATATATATATATATATATTATATATATATATATATATATATATATATATATATGTGTATGTGTGTAGATATGTATGTATTATATATATATATGTATGTTATTTATTTATATATTTTTTTTCTCTTTCTGTAACCTATATATAGGCCGTAACCTTTTATGTATTTCAGTGTTCCTGAGGATGTCATTAGACGAAAGCGCTTGAGCACCGTTTTGTGTTTCCTTTCCTTCGTGGTTTTATTCATCATATATATATATTATATATATATATAATATATATATATATATATAGGGTGGCGCAAAAGTCGCGCATCATAGGAATTTTCAGTGTTGATTATAATCTGTACCGATTCATCGATTTGTAATAACTGGTATTCCATGCATTAAAACCAAGGTCTGTCTATTGTTAATTTCGCAGCCATCCCCTACCTAAAAGAAAAAAATATATATAATCAACACTGAAAATTCCTATGATGCGCGACTTTTGTGTCACCCTATATTAGGGTGGCCCCCAAATTTTTTTTTTAATTTGATCGAGCCACCCTCTAAATATGTTAACATTGTCAAAAGAATGATTAGTGTAAAATTTTGTCAATTTTAGAGGTTGGTACCATGTTTGGAATTTTTACTATATTTTCTACTGGTACATATACATTTATCATATATTTCAAATCTTTGTCTTTAACGAAAGCACACTACAATCCAAAATATTTAAATAATTCATTTAAAAGCAGAATAAATATTTCAGACAAAAATATTTTTGAAGAAAACAAAACACAAATGATTTCCGAAATAGTTAATTTTACAATACAGTTAAAATTAAATTCCATTAAATTGGCAGTTCCAAATTCAGCCAACATCAAACACTGTTCCCACTAAAAAGCAATAAATTAAATGTTTAAAAATAGTATGAGAAAAGTGTAGAAAAGCGTATTAGATAGTAATATCACTGATTTCCCAGTCAAAAAGCGTCTTCTTTTGACAGTCAGGAAATTGACGTCGATGATTTGACAAGATTCGTAGAAGGTATTGCTTCTGTTCTTCATCGCTGGTGTAGTTGGTTGTATTCGGGTATCAGTGCAAACCCCCATTCTGTATTATCATTGACGACTTTTATTTGCTTCACAATGTCCATTGCATTGTGATACTCTGAGTTATTTTTCCATATATTCGGGTCTTTAGTGAGAAAAGCGCATGATAGTCCAGTGATTTCGAAAAAGCGTTTGGTGTTAGTAGTAACAAAATCCTCAATATTTTGTTTTGGGATCAAATGTATGAATACAAATAACAGGAAAACATTGTAACCAATAACATCAATATTTCTGTGAATATAAACAATTATTTTAATCAAAACGATGTCACCATTGAATACAATTTTTTCAATATTGATTAATTGCTTGTAAGTCTTCATGAAACCGACCACCACATTAGAAAGCTCCTTAATTAGACAGACATATTTTACTTCCTCTAACTTATAAAAAGAATTATTATTATTAACATAATCACCATTTCAAAAATGTTTCCATAATTTTGACCGCTAGTGTGTATATAGGCTACTTCCATTGTTCCACTGGGCTACTTTTACAGTAAATATACAGGGTGTCCGAGAATTATCTGTACAATTTTTGGCTGTTATTAAAAGTCAACCATGAAGTGTAGAAATTCCAGTCTTCTTCTTTCTCTTCGCCCGTTCCCACCTCTATGCGGGGTCGGCGTTTCTGACCAGCCTCCTCCACACAGCCCGGTCCTGGGCTTCTTCCCCCGACAAACCCTTCTCCCTCAAATCGTCCCCCACCTTCTCCATCCACCTTCGCTTCGGTCTGCCTCTCTTTCTCCTGCCATGCACCTCCATATTCATCGTTCTCTTACCCACATAATCTTCGTCCCCTCTCATCACATGTCCATACCATTTCAGTCTACTTTCTTGTATCTTCCTCGAAATTTCTCCAACCTTTGTTGTGCCCCTTATCCTTTCATTCCTTACTCTATCCAACCTTGTCACTCCGCACATCCATCTCAGCATTCTCATCTCCGTTACATCTAGTCTTTTCTCATGATCTTTCTTTATAGCCCAAGACTCAGCCCCATACATCATAGCCGGTCTTACCACAGTCTTATACACCTTTCCCTTAACCCTTGCGCCTATTCTTCGGTCACACAACACCCCTGAAACTTTCTTCCAATTTTTCCAACCAGATTGCACTCTGTGTTATTTCTGTGTCCAGCTCACCGTCCTCAGCCACTGTCGATCCCAAGTACGTAAACTTTCTTACTCTCTTTAACCTCGCTCCCTCTAAACTAATTTCTGAGTCTTGATTTTCGTAGAACCTCAGGTACTCCGTTTTCTTTCTGCTGATTTTCAACCCTCTGTCTTCAAAAGCCCTCCTCCATTCCTCCAATTTTCTTTCTACTACTACTCTCCTGTTGCTGCACAGAACAATATCGTCTGCAAAGAGCATACACCAAGGGGATTGATCTTTTATCCCCTGGGCCAACACATCCATAATCAAAACAAAAAGGTACGGGCTCAAAGAAGATCCCTGATGTAGACCAACCCTCACGGGGAACCATTCCGTTACACCTACACTACTCCTAACCTGGGTCCTTGCTCCTTCATACATACTTTGCACCAACCTAACGTACTTCTCCGGCACACCTTTCTCTCTCATACACCTCCAAACCTCCTGGCGTAGCACTCTATCATATGCTTTCTCTAGGTCGATGAAAACCATGTGCAGTCCCTTTTGTCGCTCCCGGTGTTTCTCCATCAACTGCCTCAGTGCAAAAATCGCATCAGTTGTTCCCCTACCTGGCATGAAACCCAACTGCTCTTCCCCACGGTTGTCTCTTCTCTTAACCTTTTCTCTATAATCCTTTCCCAAACCTTCATCGTGTGTGACATAAGCTTTATTCCCCTATAATTTCCACAATCCTGGATGTCCCCCTTCTCTTTGTAGATAGGTACGAGTGTACTATCCCCCCACTCCTCCGGCATTTCCTCTTGTTCATATATCTTCTGCATCAGATCCCACAATAGATCTATGCCCTCATCTCCCAAACAATTCCACGCCTCCACTGGTATCCCATCCGGTCCCAATGCCTTCCCCTTCTTCATTCCTTTCAACGCCACCTTCACCTCCTCCCTACTCACTCCTGAAGTTAACCCTTGATTTGGGACACCATCTTCAAAAATAACCCTTGGGTTTTCCTCATTTAACAGATGTTCAAAATAACTCTTCCATCTATCCATGATTTTATCCTGATCCTTTAAGACCACTCCCTGCCCATCCTTTAAATGTTTAATTTGAGTAAAATCTTTACTCGCCTTATCCCTAGCCTTCGCTATTCTAAGGATCTTTCTCTCTCCCGCCGGTGTCTCCAACTCTTTATATACTTCATCCATCGCCTGCGCCTTGGCTCTTGCCACTCCCTTCTTCGCCTCCTTTTTCGCCTGCCTATAGCTTTCTCTATCCTCTTGTCTACCAGATGTGTCCCACTTCTTTTTAGCATCTTTCTTCCTTTTAATCACCTCCTGAACCTCTTCATTCCACCACCACGTCTCTTTATCTTCAGGGGGGTCTTCTACCTGATGTTTTGCCCAGTACTTCCTCACCAACTCTCAATATCACCCGGCTGTTCTCCTCCCACCATTCTTGTACACTTTCCAACGACCTTACTTCTTCCAAAACCTCCTCAAATTTCCTTTTCTGGTCTTCTTTCTTCAGTCCCCACCACTTTATCCTAGGTGTCACCTGTTCTTGCCTTCTTTTCCTACCACTCTTAAACGACCAATCCATCACCAGGATTCTATGTTGCGCCGCCACGCTTTCCCCGTTTATGACTTTGCAGTTCTTAACTTCTTCCAAATGGGATCTCCTGCACATTAGAAAGTCTATCTGGCTTTCTCTTCCTCCGCTCCTATAGGTCACAAACTGGTTATCTTTTTTCTGGAAGAAGGTGTTGACTATCGCTAGATCAAACGCCATCGCGAAATCCACCACCCTTTCCCCTTCTTCATGTAGAAATTCCAGTGTTGTCCCATTTTACAGAGAATCTCATTAAGTTTTTTCTGATACCAAGTTTTGACAAGTTTTTTAGAAATTCCAGTGTGTCCGAAAATTATCTGTACAATTTCATCTTTTAATAAAATTCTTGATAACACACGTAAAATTCTTAAACAAGATTATTTAGAATCTGTATTTTCAAAAGTTTCTTTTATTAAAGTAACGTTATTACAAACATTCGATATGTGCACCATTAGTGATTCGCAAAACATCCAATCGATACTCCAAATGTTGCCATGTACTGTACGCTGCAGCATATCCACATCAATTCGCTCAATAGCAGCTGTGATTCTTGCTTTTAAATCATCAATGTCTGTCACCCGCGTACATTTCTAAAAAACTTGTCAAAACGTGGTATCAGAAAAAACTTAATGAGATTCTCTGTAAAATGGGACAACACTGGAATTTCTACACTTCATGGTTGACTTTTAATAACAGCCAAAAATTGTACAGATAATTCTCGGACACCCTGTATATAGTATCCTAATTTCTCATTTATTTGTTACTGCCTCTTCTCTCACGATGATGATAATTTACTCATTAATTTTTCATCTTTGTAAACAAAATACAGTTAATTTTACTTCATAATCCAGTAAGAATTAGTTTTTATTTCAGCATTCTTCACGAGCGTCTCAGGTGAAGCATTCAAATGTTCTTCTGTTTGTTTTCTAAGTCTAAAACCCATTTTCTAAAAATAAGCACTTTCATACGATTATCAGACACCGAGATAATGCATTGCTTATAGTAATGTTCTTTCACTCAAATACGGGACGTCCCACTTAAAAGTAGCTCGCTAGTCATTTCCATTTTGTTTCCTGCTGAAGACTGTCTTTCGCCTTAGTTGCGATATTTTGCACACGAACATCTTAAAGACTTGTGTATCTATGTCAATGACAGTTATTTCCAGCATCTAATGTAACGTGTTACTACTACAGTTATACAAAAATAAAACTTTGTGGGGCCACTTTTAAGCGGTACAATCCGTATTTCCACTACTGATACCAAAGAGTTATGAACTACCTACAGTATGTATAACTACGTTCCATTCTTAAACTGTTTTCTAAAGTAATTCCACTAAAGTTCGTATAGTCCTGGTTTAACCTACATCTTCAGAAGTATTTTTAAATCAATATTTCTCCATTATCTTATCACCATCCATTGGATTCATTCACACGTCATTCAAGAAATTATATTTGTACAAGCCCAGAAATCATTTATTTTTGTATACCATAACTTAAGTGTATAACAAGTGTATACTATAACTTATTAATAAATCACCAGCTTCAAGTTTGAGCATACAGTATATAATATCCAATGTTTTATACCACACAAATCTCTATGATTTCTTCCTTAGCTTTTCAACATCCACGAGATAATTTCCATCTCGCTTAAGATCCCTCTTAACTCGGATCTATCACAAAAAATAACTGAGATACGTCGTGGCCAGTGTCGTAACACCGCTTCCTATCGATCAGCGAAGTTAAGTGGCATTGGTTCTGGGTAGTAACTGGACAGGAGATTACTGCCCCCCTCAATGTCATCATCATTCCCAACCGCGGTCTGCAAATGAAAACGCAGAAAATGAAAAGTCCAGATTTGAGGAAGAGTTTCTTGACTTGAGAAACAATGTCAATTGTCATTTGCTGTAAGTCATTTTGGTAGACTAGATTACGAAAGAAAGTCAGGTTAAACTATCCTGAACTAGCGTAACCGTGCCAAAAATAACCCGCCCTAACTTAACTTACCCTAAACCCCTCTGAAATTATCTGAACAAGTCTAAATTTACCAAATGAAACCTAACTTGGCATAAGCTAAACTTAACTAACTTAACTCGGCCTTGCCTAATTTAATGTAACGTAATTTACTCTTCAGCCCCTAAACTGACATGAACTCGTATAAACTGACCTAATATAACGACACTGCGTACTCGTACGTTTATTTCCATTTATATGGTACCCTCGTGTTATCCAGATAGATTTGAATCAAATAATGTCCATTGGCTCGAGTGCAGGGGGGTTAATATGTAAAAACACCTCTTTACGTGAAAGCGCTAATGTTTCTCTCGGGTGATGAAGTATGCGTCAGGGTGTATTAATTTTTATCTTATCGTAGCGGCTAGAGCCCGCGATTCCGAATCAGATATTCCTGTTCGAATGCTGGTGGGAGATTACATACACACACACACATTAAAAACCAGTTACTAGTTAAAAATCTAAAAATGGCTCTTTCAGTTCTACTACAGAACCCTCATCAGCCTAGTTAAAACTAGAGCGTAGGAAAAAGAAATAAAACATGAAAAAAATTGAAACTAATTTAGAACGTAAAGGATCGGACACTAAAGGTCAAGTGACGTGCAAACATGTGACCTTAAACGATCAAACACACTAAAGCAAACCTGCACAAAAATAAAAAATTAGTCTAATGTCACAGAATCTATTCTTTGCTTTTTTTTTTTTTATTTAAATCTTTTTTTTTTATAAAATTGAGCTGTTAAAGTTGATAGTGTTTGTTACATCATAAAAACTTTAAAATTCATCGCTCTTGGAGGATGCTTGTGTTGGCAACGATTTGGGCAGTTTTTTTAAAAATTAAAAAAGGGGGGTTGTTATCTTCTCCGTATTTAACAGTGAAGATGTTTTTGTCCGAAGTTTTTAGGTTGTAAATACTGGTATGTAACGTCTCTTGACGTCTGACGCTTGCCTGACTTAGACAAAAAGACACTTGTCAAAAGGAACGATCATATATAATTATTATAGTTTAAGCCTTTATTATTTTGTTACTAGAGATTGTGAATTTGATAATGGTTTTTAGCTCACGACTAAATTTATGGTCATGAGGTAAAAAATTGGGATCACCTGAAGATCAGGGCCCCCAGCCTTCTTTAGTTAGCTTTGTAAGGCTAACTAACGAAAATATCACGACCTAACCTAACCAATCGTCAAGGGCGTACAGTTGACCTAACGATTGGTTAGATTAGGTCGAGATTTTCGTTAGTTAACCTTATAAACCTAACTAAAGAAGGATGGGGGCCCTGATCTTCAGGGGATCTAAAGATTTAAATCATTAGGAGGAGGGACAGAATTAAATCGATTATAGGACAATCTTTAAAGCGGACTGTACCTGTACAGTGTACTATTAACTTTAAGAAAAATTATTTCAGCTTCGCGATTTTAGTAATCTATTTATTATATCCAAGTTTAATAAACACCTTTTCGATGTGAAACAATTCATTGTCCACAAACTTCGGGTCATACAGTCATAAGACATCTCAAAAGTATAAATAAAATGACCTCATTCTTTTCGCGTTCAGGTGGGTAAGAAAAATGAAATAAATAAGCATTTGTAGGAGTGGCTAAGTATTGTGAAAGAAGATCTATTGCTAGTCTTCCCATGACAAGAATATTAAAAGTAAAGAAAAACAGATTTGTTTTGCATACAGACAGACAACACACTCATACAGATGCTTAGTTAATAATAAGTAATAAAGAAGAGAAGTGGTAAAATTCTCAAAAGCAGGCCACCATCGTCAGTTATACAATGCTTAAAAGGCTCTCCCTCTTCTTCAGTGTTTAGTTTAAAACTTTATTTTTATTATCTGACTTTTTAGTTTATTATTAAGAATAGTATTCTTTTAAACTATTATTTATTACACCCTATTCCAACCCCTCCCGTTGAATAAATTAAATATATTAATTCAACTTACGGATCTTTTCCGTTTGACTGCCGCCATTGAAACATAATTAAACTCCAGCCTTCTTTAGTTAGCTTTATAAGGCTAACTAACAAAAATATCACGACCTAACCTAACCAATCGTCAAGGTCGTACAGTTGACCTAACGATTGGTTAGGTTAGGTCGTGATATTTTCGTTAGTTAGCCTTATAAGGCTAAGTAAAGAAGGCTGGGGGCACTCACCTCTTATGTTTCAATGGCGGCAGTCAAACGGAAAAGATCCCAACTTACTACGTTCTCTGTGGCTCAGTGGTGGCATGTTTTGCTGCTAGCAAAAGAACTAGGGTTCAACTCCACTACTGGCCAAAATTTATATTTTCATAGTGTAATACGTATGTGTAGATGCATGTAATTAGGCGTGTCTCAGGTGGACGGACAAAGGTTTCCATGGTAACGCGAGCGAATGTACAGTAAAAGAAAAAGGGGGAATGTAAAGGAGTGGTGATCGCATTACATTTAAGATTAATCGCTAATAATCTGATAAAGTCTTGGATATGATCCCAGTTAAACCGATTAATTACGATATAACCCCTGAAAAATATGAAAATATTCCAGCTATCTAAACGCACCTATACTACTAACATGAATCCACCCCGCCGCTTACATATTCGGCGGTAAACTTGCTTCCCATCCTGGTTTGGCTTGCATATGTCCTGGTCTTTCCGTTTCTCCTGGAGACTCAACATTCATTCTTGATGCTATGTTTTCTCTTTCTTAAAACATTGCATCCACAACTTCACTGTAAACTATTTTCCAAATCGGACAAAATACTAAATCTTAGAAAGTTGAATCTAGAAGCACCACTGCTAACATCAAATCTTGCATACTTTTGTATTTCTTTCTTCCCTATATGGGTAGTAAGAGATGTAGGCATCACGACAAACAGGCTATTATTTGGCTCTAATTACTGCTTCTGAAATTCTTATCAGACTTAGCCCCATTGCCAGCATCCTTATCATTAGTAAAGAGGACTGACATTTCGAAGTAGTTTTTAGTGGCTGCAGAGGATGATTGTTATTTGCAGGGCTGTAGTGCTGCGGGAGTGCACGGGAGCGCCGCTCCCGCACTTCCATTCATCCAAATTTTATTTATTTATTTTTTTTAGTTGATACTTGGAAGTTGGGAACAAACAGACCGAGATGAAAGCACTGGCTTCTAATTGCAATTTCAAATTTGGTTTACTTAGTTAAAAGGCATATTTTTATTGAAATAGGGAGCCAGATTTTCCCCTTAAGTATTAGATGAGTTAATTATTACGGCTCGGTGTACTACCGTAAAATTCGTGTATTCATCTTTTCACTCATTCTGGGGAGTAACCTGCTTAACTGATGTATGTACCTACCGGTACAAGGAAATAATGGCAGAATTTAAAATTATGTACGAACATGCCGGTATTTCCTTAGAGCTCTTGCGCCTTAAAATTTGCCACTACACCCCTGATTATTCGTAGGGGAGGCCAGATAAGGTTTTAGGGCAGCAAAGTTTCATACGGGCGGACCCTAATATCTTAAACTTAAAAGTGTTTGCACAGTTTTGTGGCTTGCGATCGGGATAGCGTTATAAGGTTGGATTTGGCTAGTTTGTTTCTAGCCCACAACAGCAGATGAGCTTTTTATAAAGCGCACAGCCCAGGAAGTAAGAGTTTTCCAAATCAGTTTCCTTGCATGGACTGTCCTAATATTAAAGTCATTTCTCTGCAGCCTGCTGTTAAAATGTGTATCATCTCCTTTGGTGATTTTCACACATTTTCTTTCCCAATAACAGCATGAAGAATTTGAGGTCACAAACAATAACCCTTCACAAAATACTCAAGCACCACGTTAAAGTGGATGAAGAATGTCTCGGCATTTTTTATGAAACCAGTACAACATTTTAGCTAGAAGTTCCAGGGAACTACTGCTCCTCCTTATTACAGTTTAGTACATTTTGGACAAGCTTTATTCCAAAGTACATCAGCTATTTCCGTTTTGACGCAACTACTGTACTCGTACATTTAAAGATAAAAATAAGTACACTGAAATTCTTAGAAAAACTACAATTAGTATGTGGATTGTTTGGATTTTTGGTATTTCATTTTACGTATGACTTATTTAATACTTAAATTTCAGGCTATAATATTTTTTAAAGTTTTTTATTTCGTAAAAGAAAAATTCAGAGTCGAAGGGGATTTCACTCTCATTTTAAATAAGAGTTAATATTTCATATCGGAAAAGTATCCAGAAGGAGATTCTTTCAGCTTTTTTGAAGATAAAAGAAAACTGTCACCCCTTAAGATTAAATAAGATTTATTGAAAACATATGAAGCTCAATTTTCCTCTTTTACTGCGTAAAGTAAAATATGTACTCATTTACATTCTATCTTTCGTTATTCATCGAGAAACTGCGACAAAAATCCCCCCAGAAAGTAAGATTCCGTCGGATAACGACAACTGATGTATTTGATTCATGTCAAATTTTCCTATACAGATACGTGGTGTGTTTAGAAACCCATATGTTATTATTAATGGTAAAATATCAGAGCTTTTTATTATCGTTGTTGGGTTCTGCAGGGATGCAGTGACGGAATGGATACACGTATAGATTAAATCAAGGTAAACATGAAAATTGATATCAAAGTCAGGTCTGCTGCATCCATTCTTAGAACTAACCATAATTGAGACAACTTTCATTGCGCCCTTTTCGGTTATTTATCACGAAATGGTACCATTTTTTAAGTCATTTCAGACTTGTTCGTACAAAATTTTTACCATTGTTCATGTTGGCATCCTGGAATGTACCTTAAAGAAACGCTTCCATGGCTTGTTCCAAATGTCACCGAGGTGGAGAAACCGGCATGGTACGTATACAGGGTTCATAATGACGCTAACCCGATAATGAATGACTATAATATCAAAGATTTCAAGGTGGAGAGCAAAAACTCGAGGAACCAAGAGAAGGTTGCCATAAAAAAAATGAAATATGATGGAAACTAATCCATAACAACAGATGCAGCAGAGTTAAGTGTTGATAATGGACTTAAATGCAACAAAACGTAATTTTTTCTTTTTTTTTCTCTCTGATTTACCGCCGATTCGTACCTAAAAGGAGCGGTACATATCTCGGCGAGGCGGTGATTGGGTGATGTTACTGTGTTGGGGGTGGCAGACTAGGGGAGTGAGTAAGGGTCAGTCGCTGGATAGTGGGTAGGAGGGGTACGGTTTTAAATGCGATGGAGCAGCTGGGAGTGAGTAAGGAAGAAGAGAATCGCTTCCGTTGAAAAGTGGGGGCCGTCGGCGAGTATGGATCGTAGCCGGTCGGGTATGGGACCTTCGGCCGAGAGAGGGAAACACCTGCGACGAAGAGCAGACAACTTTGTGCATTCCACCAGGAGGTGTATGACAGTGATAGGGGTATGGCAGGTAGGGCAAAGCGGGGCTGGCGATTTCGCCATAAGGTGTCCGTGGGTGATGCGGGTGTGGCCTAGGCGGAGACGGGCTAGGATTACTTCCTTATGGCGGGACCGGTGGAATGAGGAGGCCCAGTATCCTATTCGTGGCTTGATCGTGTGGAGTTTATTTTGTGTGGCCTGGTCCCATTCCCGCTGCCATATGGAGCGGAAGTGGGAGCGGAAAGTCGGGAAGAAGTCGGAGAAAGGGAGGGGTCGGGAGGAGGCCGGCAGTGAGCAGGCCGTCTTTGCTGTGCGATCCGCCGCCTCGTTACCCTGGATGCCGACATGAGCCGGGACCCAGCAGAAGGCGATTGTCTTGTGTTGGAGGGTCGTTAGACAGTGGAAGGTTTGCTGGATGGTACAGACGAGCGGGTGGGGGGAGTTAAATCTTTCCAGGGAGAGGAGTGCACTTTGGGAATCCGAATAAATGACGAAGAGCTGGCAGAGTGGGTGCGCACAATATCGAGGGCCTCCGTAATGGCGAAAAGTTCCGCCGAAAAAACGGAGGCCTCGCGGGGCAGGCCGACGCCCCGGGAAAGCGGCTGGGACAGAATCACCGCTGAGGAGGCCACACCGGCTTCCGAGCGGGAACCATCCGTGTAAATGGCGACTGCGTCCGGGTGTTGGGTTGCGTGTTCGCGGAAGAGTGACCTGTATATCATGGCGCTCGTGGTAGTCTTCGGTAGGGTACACAGATCTTTGCAAAACTTGATAGGGGTGAGGATCCAAGGGGGGTAGATGCTGAATGAAATGGGGATAACTGAGGGGGCGGGCATGTTGAAAAGATCAAGGAAAGAGCGGACCGCTTCAGTGAAGTGCCAGCTCCGTCCCTGAGGTGGTAGTTCTGAAACCACCGTGCCCAGAAGCGAAGAAGGTAGCCTCTGTGCACGGAGGTATGTCCTCATGAGGAGAAGACCCCGTCGGAGGGCGAGAGGGAGATGATCGCATTCCACATGGAGGCTGGAGGCTGGGGAGGAGCGGAAGGCACCGGTGGCGAGGCGGAGGCCTCTATTAAGTACCGGGTCCAGGATACGGAGGCGGGCGGTGGAGGCTGAACCGTAAACTGCACTACCATAGTCCAGCTTCGACTGCACTATGGAAGTGTAAAGGCGAAGAAGAGAGCGTCGATCTGCACCCCATGTGGTGTGAGAGAGGTGATCCAGGAGAGCGAGGGGGCGTCGAAGGGATTGCTTTAGGTACTTGAGATGGGGAACCCAATTGAGCCGTCGGTCTAGGGTCATGCCCAGAAAACGCGTGGAGGGTACCACCTCAAGAGGCCTGCCGTATAATGTGACAGAGGGTAGAGGAAGGGCTGTGGGTCTTCTTCTACTGAAGACCATACACTTGGACTTAGGGATGGAGAGGCGGAAACCCACCGACGTCGCCCACCTTTCCACCCGGTAGATGGCGAGCTGCATCTGTCGTTGAACAACAGACGGTTCTCGCCCTGCGAAGTAGATTGCAAGGTCATCCGCGTAAATGGAAGAGCGGATGGTGGGTGGAAGGCATTGTGAGACCGTGTTCATCACGACGGAGAAGCAGAGAACACTGAGGATGCTTCCCTGTGGGACCCCGTCCTCCTGCACAAAGGTGTCAGAGAGGACTGAGCCCACCCGGACTTTAAAAGTCCGGGAAGAGAGGAAGCCTCTGATGAAGGTCGGCATGGCTCCGACGAGGCCCAGATGTCGGAGCTGACCGAGGATCATTGCTCGACGGGTGGTGTCATAGGCCTTCTGGATGTCAAAAAAAATTGACAGTACGAACTGTCCATTGTCGAAGGCATCCTGTATGTCTCGGCTGAGAAGCAGGAGGGGATCAGTAGTGGAGCGGAATTGTCTGAAGCCGGACTGGGTAGACGGGAAGGAATTATGTTCAAGGACGAACGATAATCGCGTGGCAACCATTTTCTCGAGGATCTTGCAGGCACAACACGTCAGGGCGATTGGTCTGTAGTTTGTGGGGTCCAGGGAATCTTTGCCGGGTTTGGGGATAGGGATGACGTGGGCCTCCTTCCACCTAGAGGGGAAGGCGCCCTCTATCCATATGCGATTGTATAGATCCAGCAGGAAAATTTGTAAGGTAGAGTGGATGTGCTGGAGCATGCCGTACGGAATACCGTCCGGACCGGGACAAGGGGATCGTCGAGAGGCCAGTGCCGCCTGTAGTTCACGCATGGTAAACAATCGGTTGTAGGTGCTGTCTATGGACGGTGGAGAGGGGCTATCGTCAGGGGCGGGTACGGAATTGGCTGTAGAGGAAGAAACGGCGGCGAAGGTAGAAGCAAGGTGGTCTGCCACCGACTTGGGTTCACATAGGAGTCCGTCGTTAGTCCGGAGGACCGGGGGTCGGGAGGGGACATGTCGCCTCTCGACACCCCGCACCTTCTTCCAGATGGTAGCCGAAGGTGTGTTGGCGGTGATGCCGGACACAAAGGCACGCCAAGAGGTTCGGCGCGCTGTCTTCATTGTGCGGCGGGCGATGGCCCTGACCCGCTGCATCTCCGTGCGATGGATGGGGAGTCGCGTCCGGTAGAAGCGCCGAGTTGCCTTCTTCTTGGCGCGCACGGCCTCCGCGCACTCCGGGGTCCACCAAGGCACCCGTCGGGCGCGGGGGTAGGCGGAGGATTGTGGTACGCTAGTGCTTGCGGCCGCTAGAACGACGGACTCGAAGTAAGCGATGCACTCGTCGATGGATGGGAAGTGGGCAGTTGTAAGGGTGGTATAGGTGTTGTCGCGGAAGCGGGCCCAATTCGCGTTGGTAGTAACCCACCTTACCGGTACCCGAACAGTCTGGTCGGGTCGATTAAGGGTGAGTTGTATGGGGAGATGGTCACTTCCATGGTCCTCTCGGAGGACTTGCCACGTGAAGTCTAGGAGGGCATCAGTTGAAACGAGGGACAGGTCTATACAGGATGGAGTGCAGGTGGTGGCATGGTAAAAAGTAGGAGAGCCATTGTTGAGGCACTCGAAGGAGAGTTCGGTCATGACGGATATCAGGGTTGGGGCCATATAGGTGGTGCGTGTGTCGCCCCACAAGGGGTGGCGACTATTGAAATCGCCCAGCAGTAGGAAGGGCCTAGGGAGTTGTTCCACGACTTCCACCAGGTCGTCGCGGGAGACTTGAGCGTGGGGGGGAGGTAGATGGAGCAGACGGTGTACTGTCTATCCAGGGAGAGCCGGACGGCAGTCACCTGTAGTGGGGACCGGATGGAGAGGTTGTAGAAGGGGACTGCGTGGTGTACGAGGATGGCAGCTCCCCTTCGAGTGCAGGTAGGAGGCGGGGTGGCGGTGCAAAAATAACCAGTAGGGCAGGGCATGGGCCTGGTCCCCAGGATTAGCTCCTGGAGACAGACACACACCGGACGGGAAGTGGCAAGCAGGGAGGTAAGGCCTTCATAATTTGCGAATATTCCTCGACAGTTCCAGTGGACTATTGTGGTTTTCGGGGGATCCATTAGTTGATGAAGGGGGATGGGTAAAGGTGTAGGTGCTAGGAGGTTGGAGTATGAAGGGAGATCCGGAGTTCGCGAAATTGAAGGCTTGGTCGGGAGCATGGCTGGCTATCTACCGTTCACCAGGGAAGGAATCGGTCGGCCTGTCGAACCCCGCGGAGGTGGCGGGATCGAGCGGGAGCGAGTGGCCGAGCGAGACCGGAGGCGTGGATCACGGCAGGCAGAGGAACATCGTGGGCTGAGAGGGTCGGATGTACAGTGACGGGCTTCTATGGTCGGACCAGGAGGGGGCACGGTAGCCCCAAAAGTGGCGCTACCCCGCCTGTCCGGGGTCTCATGGCGGACTCGAGGTGGTGATAAGGGGTACCAAAAGGACCGGGCGGGTGGGAGGGAGGGCGTACACAGGGTAGCTGACAAGGAGGGGGCCGGGGATGTTGGGGGATAGGTACGATGGGGGTGGAAGGAGGTGAATCAGAGTAGTCTCGTGGAGGGGTGGAGAAAATGGCACCAGGAGGCAAGGGCAGATCCATAAGACTCGTGGGCGTGGGCGCGGCCGAGCTTCCCTCGGTCACACCGTGCAGCTGCGCCAGGGCCGCATCCACCGGATCCTCGGGGGAGAGGATATTGTTCGGACTGGGTCCCGTCGTCCGGGGCGGGTCGTGGATCTCAGCCACTATTGTCAGAGTCTGTGGGGGTAGAGTGGTGGGACTTCTGCGATGGGGAGAGATGGACATAGTAGACGTGGTGGGCGGAGTGAGGATCCGAGCCGTCTTCTTGGTCCGAGGGGAAGAGGGAGAGAGACGTTGGAAGGCCGGAGGGTCCGGTGACACGCTCCGGCGTCTCCGCCTCGACGGCTTGCTCCGGGCGGCAGGTTCGGGCGTGTGCAGGGGTACTGGGAAGGCGGGGTTTGAGGTGGATGGGACCTGGGTGTCCTGGTCCCAGACACCTGGGGGATTCGTGGCAGGTGAGGTGCGGGAAGAGGAGGAATGGGGGGGGACAGGAAACCGTCGGGTCCTGCGAGGGTTTTCTTTGAGGGGAACAGGGAGCAGTGGCTTGGGGGGGTTTCGGCGGCAGGCCAGGGCGGCGTGCCGAGATGATAGAGCCGAGAGCAGCGGCATAGGACACCCCCGGCCTCACCTCCCGACTCCGCACCCTGTCGCGTGCCTCACGGGGGCTAAGGAAGTCCGTCACCTGTAGGCCTCGGACCTCCTCTCGAACCTGAAGAAAAGGCATTCTCGGGATGAAGAGGGGTGTGCGCCTTCACAGTTGGAGCATTTGGGTGTGTTGGGGCACCTGTCAGGGTGAGCGAGTCGTCCACAGTGAACACATAATTGATGCGGCTGTCGACAAGCGGAGCTAACGTGTCCGAATTTATTGCATTTGAAGCAACGGGTCGGGTCTGGGACGTATGGGCGGATAGAAAACTCGCATGAGGCGCGGTCTCCCATACCCCATACAATGCGGCCGGGGGGGATTAGTGTGTTGAAAGTAAGGAGCAGACGTGGGGTGGGGGAGGGGGTGCCTCCCTGTCGGGATGTGAAACGATAGATCTTAGTGACTCCTTGGGGTGCGAGGTCCTCCAGGAGCTCGTTCACTGCGACCGACAATAGGCGGGTGGCGTAAATAGTGCCCTGACTCTGGTTCAGGCGAGGGTGTGGGGAAACGGACACCGAGCATCCAAGGACCTCAGTGACGGAGAGTAGGGCTTTCGTCTCTGCGGCTGAGCGTGATTTTACGAGGAGGGAGCCATCCCTCTGTGGGCGTACGTCATAGCGGCTGGAGTTGCTGTGGGTTCGGATCGCCTGGAACGTCCGTTCAGAGTTGTTCGGGAGGGACCCAGATGTAGGCCGAATCACCAGGAATTTGTGGATACTTGGGAGGGAGAGGGAGGAGGCTGTAGAGTCGAAATGGACTGGGATATTCAACGGTCGATAGGACGGCCGTGAATGCCGGCTCCCCCGTCCGCCGCGAGGCTCTCTCCGTGGGGAGGTGGGCTGACGGCGGGTGAGGGGGGCATATGGGGAGAGCAAGAAGCCGGGTTGTGGGGGCAAGTCCTCGGTGGAACTTGACTTGCCCGAAGGTGGCTGAAGTGGGCTGGGGCGAGACCCCTGCTCCAGAGAGTGTAGGTCCAAGGGCGTAGTCGAGGGACGGACTGGGGTCGGCAACGGAAAAGGAGAGTGCAAGCGTTCCGCTTCCACAGGGGGGTCAACCCCATTAGGTTGCGGTCTTCCAGTGGTAAAGGACTCGAGGGCCTGGTTGCCCACCACCCGAGTGTTGAAGAGTAGTAGTCCGGGAATGAGAAGCAGTAGTCGTAAGCCGAGGGGGAGAAGTGTCCATAGCAAAACAAAAAAGAACTTCATCCCCCGCGCGCATCCAGCCACCACCGACTCCAACAAGGGAAAGGCGAAGTGTGGGCACACTTGGTCCCACCGCCGATAGATGTCACGCAGGGGAGATACACCCGCACCCAGTCCCTGTGCCTGAAAGGCGGCCACTCTCATCCAACGCGCGGTGAAAAGTGGCAGGGACAGGGTTTGGGTTTGGTTGGAAAGCGACAAGGGTGCAGGGCAACCACCTCCCACACCCAAGGGCCAAGGAAAGGGTCAAAATCAAGGTCCAAAGAACAACGCCAAAAAAACAGGGAGAAGCCAGAAAGAATGGGTTAAAGGAGAAAGGAAGAAAAAGAAGCAGGAGATCAGCCGGGTCCCCAAACGGGCCCAATGGTCCACGAGGGAAGAGAAAGCCCTTACACCGAAGAAAGGTGTATTCCCACATTCGCCACAGAGGGACGCGCCCTATCGCTCCGGACAAAGCAAAGGGAAAACGTAATTTATATGCGAATCTGTACCGTCTCTGGAACTCAGAGGAATAGTAAACAAGCTACTTCGTGAAGGATATGCTTTTGATGAATTTGCTGAAATACTACATATTAAGCTATTCAAACCTTGTTCATGATTAATGTGTGTGTAAACAGTGGATGACATGTTAGTGATTGGTTGGTTGGTTTAGACCGCAATCACCAGATTTACAGTACACGATAAAATACACTTTTCAAAAGTAAAACTTGAAAAATAAGTAAGCGGAAAATGTAGTGATGGGTCTGTTTAACTCCCTTCGCAACATGTAAGGTTTATATAACAGTAGGGACCTACAGTTTTACTTGGGATGTGAACAAAGAGTTACTACATAATCTGGATACAGAGGACGGTCTACCATCCAACTACTCTCAAAACATAGTGCCGCTTAACTTCGCTGAAGGACGGGAGGCGGTATTACGACACTAGCCACGACGTAGCCCGAGTCAGCGGGAAGGTATACATGCTATACGCAGTTGCAGAAATATAGTTCTTGGAAAAATAGAAAAATCTATGGGAAATATATTGTACATTTCAAACAGCCCTCAAAAAATAATTACTGGTTATATTAACAAGTGGTCTTATGCCACTCCTCCGCCGTTTTATGGCTGGACACGAAAAACCTTAGCCTTCAACATCCACTAACTCTCCACTTCTATTGATACAGTTGAAAGCTGAAAATGTTTCGTGTATTATTTCTGCATAATAAAATTCAAATATGCTTTAACCTTCAGAAAAAATAAATAGATGGTTGCACATTTTCTTTTCATTAACAAAGCTAACTAATAGCCAATTTCTATGTTGAACTCCGTTCCCACATTACAAATAGCAAGCTTTAGTTTTAATACAAATACAATTTAATTATTTTGTTAATGACTCAAATATAATATTTTCAAATATAATAAAACATGTAATATATAATATATCAATTATAATATTTTCATCCTTTTATTTAGCATTTGCTACAGTATATTGACATGTTTTTATGTAATTGTTATCAATAAAGGAGGCAAATGAGAATTCATTCCACCTCCCATCTACGGATATACATACATACATACATACACACACACACACACACACATATATAATATATATATATATAATATATATATATATATATATATATATATTATATATAAAACCTTGGTTGGTCGGCTGGTTAACCTTGGTTTTGCTTCCGCCCGAATTTTTCATTCTAACGAAGGTCAAACTTTTCACTCCACCTTAGGCTCATATTATATATATATATATATATATATATATATGTTGGCGGTTGGTGCGTCGGCAACCAATATAAATATATTAAAGATAAATAATTAAAAAACCAATGGTTCTTAGCGGATCTGGTCTGTGTCTCCGGGCGCTTCTGTATGTGGCTACAATCCACTCAAAACAAAAAATAAACTCTCCACAACGTGCTCTGACCCTGCAATCTGATCAACTCAATCGCTTTCACCAGTTTCACGTATTAATGAGGACCCGCCCCCCAGTGGGAGGAACAAGCTTAAATGACGTACTCATGCTAATTATTATTATTATATTAAATACATACAAAATGTAAATGCAAAACTAATAAGTTCGAATATTTGAAAACAACACTACACTAATGGCCCATATCTGAGGCCTAACCTATATCTAATTAAACAAGATTACTACTCAACCTTCGGAGAGAAAATGACAAATATGGCCAAGCCTGTCCGAACTCTTTGTTGGGCCAAATACACATATCGACTCCCGGGTCAGAAGTCGGCAGTTATCATGGACAACAACTTAACCTGTACTCAGAATTGAACTACAATTTACACAAGAAATATTTGTAAAAGTTATTAAATTAATATCACACGTTATACGACAATTCTCTTACCCGTATTATCGGTCTTCAGTTAGTAAATTATTCCAATCCAATCACGTTCAAAGCCTATATATAACTAATAAATAGGTACTCCTTTAGTATGCGGTCTACAGGTTTTTTTCGTTAAATTTGTGCCTGCTCACGCATTCTGCCGCTCTTTTTTTTTTCGCTAAATGACTCACTCACATGACTTAGACCCTATTTGACCTTGAAATTCAAAATGATTGTTTAACATCAGTAGCTTGAGAAATTTGAAGCAGTAAAGTTTTAAACAATTCAATTGCCGGTGCTACTATAGTATGCGGTCTACCTACGATTGGTTAGGTTTAGTCAAGATATTTTCGTTAAAACTAACTAAAATATCATGACTAAACCTAACCAATCGTCAAGGGCGACTGACATTGGGATGTAAACAAGCAATTAGTAAACAAGCTAAGAAGGTATACTTACATTTAAACTTTTTGGGTTTTTAACTTTTCAATAAATTTTTTTCAAGATTGTCATTTCAACCTCCTTTAACTACATTTAAAAAACAAATTGGTGTAGACCGCATACTAAAGTGTGAATTTGTCTGTAGACCGCATACTAAAGGAGCACCAATAAATATTTTCATTCAGTAATAAGGTACTTGTAGGTTATCTCACCCCCCCCGGCCCAATTTTGACAGAACATTTTCGTTAAAACTAACGAAAATATCAACCTAACCTAATCAATTATCAAGGACGTACAGTTGATCTATTAGTAAATAGATAATACTATAACAAACTGTTATAATTAATAATAGATCAACTGTACGCCCTTGAATAATTGGTTAAGTTAAGTCGTGATATTTTCGTTAGTTTTAACGAAAATATTGTCAAAATTGGTAAGGGGGGGGGGGGATAACTTACAAGTACCAGTAATAACATACGTTAATTTTAACATAGTCATAATTACTATTATTAAAAGCTTCTTATTATTACCTGAAATTCAACAGCTTGTAGCAAGATGTTCCCTTAACATTCTTAGTCCAAAGAATCAAAGTATTTGAAAATGTTACAAAAACTTTCTCTCTATGCTTCGAAAATGTTCACTTTATAACAATATCCACTAAAATGAAATGTAAAACCTCTCGACCATCGCGCTACGCTCGGACAATTTTAAACAACCAACTACTATCCTAATTCTTCTCCCTACCTATCTACTCAATGACCCTATCATTACCATCATTTTATAAATTTATTAATATAGGTATATATACACATTAGGTACATATTATACACTACTGCAAAAAAAAATAAAAATATATATATATATATATATATATATATATATATATATATATATATATCGAGAGAGAGAGAGAGAGAGAGAGAGAGAACCACACTGAAATGAGAGAAGAGGCAAATCTGTACTGTCCCAGATGCAGTGGAAAGGGGGTCATGAAAACGAGGATGGAAAATACTCTCAGAAAACGAGGCCCAAAACTTTTCAACGTTCTGCCAAAAGAAGTGAGGAACCTCCACTACACCAACCTGAATAATTTCAAGAACCAGTTGGACAGATTCTTGTACAAAGTCCCTGACCAGCCATGCGTGGCTCGCTACGAGGGTAGAAGGATAACGGAAAAGAACTCGACTCCTCCGTAAAAATGTTTTCGTCGACTATGACGTCACATTTTTGTACCTTAGCAACCAGTTATATGAAGATGTGTGCTAATATATGTGAGTAAATTACGGAAGACAGAACATATATATAAATCGGGGTGGTTTCACAAAATCTAGCAACAAAATTAGCGTTAGCGTTAGCGGCGCTAACTTTCGGAGTATATATATATATAACCTTTATAACCTTTGGTTAACTTCCGATCGAATTGTTTATTCTGACCTACAGTTTAACGTGGAATTCGAACCACGCCCCATCAGCAGCCCAGCGTCTTAACCACTAGGCCACCTAGGGTACCCATTTATCTACCAACCACTTTCTTTATTGTGTGGAAGGATGACCAGCTGGGTTTTGCTGCACGCCGGCTGCCGTCGGTCTCGAACCCGGGACCGATGGATTCGTAGTCAGCGACACTAACCACTACACCGAGGCGCATATATATATGTATAATGTATATATATGTGTGTGTGTGTGTGTGTGTGATACTTACTTTATGATACTTTATGAGGATTTGAACGACGGTTCAGGATCGATCTACGGTCGAGCCCTCTGCAGCATCCCGCCTCATTTGCGGAACTGACGGAGGAAAAAATTCCTTTTATATTAATAAGGAAAGCAAACACACTCGGCAGTCGGCACCAGACATGCGCAGAGACGAACCGTCCGTAACGGGCAACAACATGTTTTGCGACAAGCAGGGCAGTGGATATACAGAGTCTGTCCAACAAGTTACAGTTTACAACCTCTACATGCTGATGTCATGATCAACTTGCAGTTAGTGCTGCCTCAGTCTTTTAGAATGGAGATTGTTGTCTGTCGGCGAACCAAATTTTTGTACAAGTGGTTTTGAAAAATTAGCGATTGACTTTCTCTAAAAACTTAGCGCCGCTAACTGTTTCGCTAACAATTTTGAAAATCAGCGGCGTCAACAGTGTCGCTAATAAAAAGTTAGCGGCGCTAATCCCAGCACTGTGTGTGTGTGTGTGTGTGTGTGTGTGTATATACATATATGTATATACACATATATATCCCGATGGGAACCGCCTTTTCGTGGTGGTGGGGTTTGCACACCTTGGAGCACTTCTGAGCCGTGCCAACGAGAACTTGTTTCCCTGACAGGGTACCCCATACTGGAGTGATCGTAGGGAAGGGGCCTGACCGAACATTTATTGAGTTTTGTTCTTGTATAGATGTCTATCCTTAAAATCCTCCTCTAGCCTGGGTCTAGGAAGGTCAGGCAACAGCAGTGCCCCACTTCAGGAAGGAGGTGGGCTCGGTCGTTATCAAGCGAGCTCTCTGCATGATACTCTGGCTAACGATCCGGCGAGTCTGGGGACTATGGATGCGGATTCTCCTCGAAGAATCGCACTTCTATTTTTTGGATTTGGAGGGTATCCTAACTAAACCTATCATTATATTACTGCCTATTTATAATTCAAATTATGATGTTCAATGTAAATAATTTCGCACATAATCTATTTCGCACGTTTACAACATTTCCTGGTGGTCGTTCACCACTGGTTGCTATTCGAGTGTGCCAAGAAAAAAACATGACGTCAATGGGAAGAAAGGAGCATGACGTCGCAACCCAATTACCTGACACGAGATGGCGCTGCGCATGTGAATAATAAATCAAGGTGTTGCGCAGTGCACCACGGTGGTGGGAGTGAGGGAGCCCCTGTAGTTCTGCGCGAAAGCGCGGAAGTACTTGGAACGAATGGCGTCACTACACAAAATGTCTAAAATTCTTCTGACTTATACATTTTTGTCATACGTTTACCTTATATTATCATTTATAAATAATCACACAAATTCTGATTTTTTCACTCCCAACACGGGTTTGAGTTGGAACTTCACTGTCTCATTTGCGAACCCAGATTGAGGGAGTTCCTCAGTGAAGTGTCTTAAATATTCTATGGCTGGCTTTTAATGATGTTTTAGCAGAACTTCCTCCCAAGATCAAAGGTTCTTTATATGTTAACGACAAGGTATTTATGCTAACAGAAATTACTTACCGAATCTCGAAAGGCGAATACAACTGTCGATTAATAAAATAATAGATGGGCTGAGAAACGCGGTTTTCGGTTCTTTCCTTCAAAGACATTCTGCGTTAACTTTCATAAACGAGGAACGGGATACCCCGAATTTCATTTTACCAGCGTATGAAGTGCGTTTCCTGGGTTTGATTTTTGACCTCAAGTTGTCATGGATCCCTTATTTTAAGAAACTGAGAAAATTATGTCAACTACCACTGCAATTACTTGATCACTTATCCTATACGTCTTGGAGCAGTTGATCGTAAGTCTCTACTTCGCTTATATGGAACTCTAGTTCAGTCAAAATTAGACTATGGCAGTCACGTATATGGTTTGGCAACGCCGCGTTCTCTTCAAATGCTGGATCCATTGACAAACCAATGTAGTATTGTCCTGAATGTAATGTCCTACCGTTATCCCTCTATAGAGACTTTTATCGTGCAAATTACTATGTACGTTCACGCAGGCTACCCAACTCCGTTATTAGTCGAGTTATTGATGAGTCCTCTATGAGCAAAACACTTTGCACATTTGTACTACAGAACCGTTCGCTGTTCTTCTTCATTACAGCGCATCGTTCAACTCCCTCAGTCAATTTTTGTAATATACACAGATTCCCAAAGTGTCCTTTTGTCTGTCCAGCAATACAATCCGTCCCATCCTCTGATATAGAAAATAAAAGCACTGGCTCTTTCTTATTTCCACGCGACATAAATCGTTCTGTTCGACTCCAGCTCATGTAGGGATTGCAAGCAAATGCGGCAGCGAAAACTGCTGCACTCCAAATTTCCATTCGGATTACATTTCAGCGGTCCACAAACTTATACCTTCTTGCTGGCAGTCGTACTGAGACGATCTAATACTAAATAAGCTACGCCGAATTAAATCCATTTTGGGGATGTGGCACTTCTCATTCAACTAAGTTTGACCAGATGAAGTGGCATTGGCACGCCTCCGTATCGGTCACACACGTATCACTCATGGTTAACTTATGTCCAGTGACCCTTTACCATTCTGTGATAATTGCGTGGTCCCGCTGACAGTAAAACACCTCCTCGCAGAATGTCCCGATTTTGAAGACATTCGACTGAGATTTTAACCAAATTTTCACGAAGTCCACTTTTCTAATCTGAACCAGACTCCTTTGATTGTGATAACCTGGTTAATTTTCTAAGGCGGATACAACTGCTCCAGAAACTTTAGTAATAAGATCTGTTTAATGCGGAGATATAGCCTTCGAGTTATGGTTAAAGTCTGTGGTGAATTTTCAATCAATCAATCAATCAATGTGTGTGTGTGTATATATATATATATATATATATATATATATATACCGGGTGGACCAAAAAAACTATTACCCGATTTTGACCAATATAATTTTACCTTTATCAAGTGTTATTTATACAATCAGTATATGCGTCCTGTATAGAATTTCATGGTCTATTTCGTGGTGAAGTTGGATTTTTGCCAACTGTAACCATTATTTTGTAATTCGCTGTTATACAGACACGGTTAGAAAAACTTTCTGTTTCTATACAGTTACCTAATTGAATCCAAGATTATGCGGAATGTGCCCTCCTCCAATATCAATGCACGCTTGCAACCTTGAAATCTCTCTTATCGACGGCAGTACCGCATCAAGCAGCAGTGATTTTGGCATTTTGATCAACAAAAACAATCTCTGACTTCCCTAACTTTGAAATAAAAATGGAAACCATGACTTTTTGAGAAAAATGCGGACGTTCCCTGCAAAGTCGATCTAGACTGATAGATTTTTTGTCCTGGCTTCCATAAACTCGGTCATTTTGTGTGTTTATTGTTGAAGCAACCGGAAAGGTCTTCTCGTCGCTGAACCATATTTTCGACACTTGTCTATCTGGGAATCGATCTAACAGAGCACGACATTTTTCAACTCTTTCTTGCTTATTTGATGCAGAGAGCTTATGAACTTCGACTCTCTTAAAACATTTAAGACCCAGATCATCTTTTACTATACGACGAACACTAGAGCGAGAAATACCAGTAATTTTTTAAGTTTCTCTAACGGACTTGTGGGTGCTGGGCCGTTCTTCTTGACTGCATATCATGGATGAAACCGTAGCAATATTTTCCTCAGTACGTGATATTTTTGGCCTTCCACTGCCTTCTTTTCGTTTGGTCGACCCTGTGATATCGATTTTCTTTACGAGATAGTGAAGTCCAGGTATCGTCCATCGTTTATTTGGAAACTCTTTCTTCATTCGTTTTGCACCCCAGTGTTTCTCCTTACGCAGGTTCAATATCAATGCTTCATCTTCCAAAGAGTATTTCATTTTTATAACTTATTCACCAACTATAGCAGAATGATGGTCTGAAATGAAAAAGGAAATAAATTAATTAGGAATTAGGAAAATTAATTATTTATGGAGAAACTGACTGCCATTTGAAAGTATCAGTTGCTGACTTTGACCGCCTTTCAATTGAACACCATATTCGGATACCTCCCTCCAGTTGTGAGCCTGTACCTCTACTCCTGGGGCGTTGAATCTAGATTCAAAGCCAGCGTTTGAAAGAGTAAAAGTATGGGTACAACATACGGCCTCAGCAGTAAGATCAATATACAGGGTGAGCCACAATATTTTTTCAAAAGTTGGGTAATAGTTTTTGGCCCACCATGTTGGGTAATAGTTTTTTGGCCCACCATATATATATATATATATATATATATATATATTATATATATATATATATATATATATATATATATATATATATATATATATATATATATATTATATATATATATATATATATATATATATATATATATATATATAATTTTATATATATTATATATATATAATATATATATATATATATATATATATATATATATATATATATATGGCGTCCGAAATCCTGTACCCAATGTGCAACACATTACTTAATTACATTACACTACATTAACCTGCTTTGAACGGAATAGGGGACATTTTTAACATACCGTATATGGTATGGCTCCATAAATAAATATACTGTATTGGGTACATTGGGTACGAGTTTCAATGTACGAATGAGCTTTGGGTATACTCGTAAATGTACAGTATTTCACTTTGGTATACATATATTTCACTTACATTCTCTAAATCTAAGTAGGTTACATCTTATATAAAGAATAATACACCCACTTCGATACCCTTTCTAATTTTGTCTTTGCTACTGAATTAGATGTAATAAAAATGTAGAAGCGTCCGTATGGCGACTGTAATTTCACGGGATGTGAAATTAATGTTTTCATGGTTTGATATAGGCCTACAGGGTGATGAAAAAAAATGTGACCCCCCCCTAAAAAAGAAATGCCGCGCATTATTTGTGGAAACACCTTTTCGGATCACCCTGTACGTCTACATTCGGTTGTTTAATTTTATAATGCATGGAAAAAACAACAATGGAAAAAATGCTTTTCAAAATTGAAATAAAACCATTGTGATTCAGTTCTTTATTTCACTTGGCATAGCTTTATGCCTAATTTTTTTTCTTTTGCTCAGTTAATTCTGTATATACATTCTACAGGGTGTGTATAAAGTAACGCGAGTAAAGAGAGAAATCCGATTTGAATTATATTCACGCCAGTGAACGTGGACAAGTATATTTATTATACTGTATGTACTTTATAACAACTGTATATTTGCTAGTAAGGTTTGTAAGAGGTGTTGAAAATGTTTTTACGAGTTAAAAAACAAGTTGAAACTAAACCGGTTCAAATCGGATTTGTCTCTTTACTCGCGTTACTTTATACACACCCTGTATAAAAAAAAAAAGATGTTAAGATTTAAAAGAACGTGTCTGGTTTTCACATTAATGATGTTTTAAAAATATGTCAAGGAAATCTGTTATTTGTAGAAAAAAAAGGGGTTAATTAAATATTTTTCATTAAAAATGTATTATTCATTTTGCGAGAATTTGTGGAAAGAAATTAGATGTGAAAATGATAAAAAAGGTGGCGTCTCTCTCTCTCTCTCTCTCACACACACACACTCACACACACTCACACACACACACACACACACACACATATATATATATATATATATATATATATATATATATATATATATATAAACACGGTGACCAAAGATAAAGTAGCTCAATTGAGTTTTGTTGTTTTATTAAAAGAAATAATAATGATGAGTTACTTTAGCTAGGGCCACCCTGTATATATACAGAGAGAGAGAGAGAAAAAAGTTTTGTTGACTCAAACCTAAATAAATGTGTAGCAATAAAATGTTTGTTTCATTTTCATAAAATAAATTTTGCTACTAATTTGCTACAGTAAATAAATATTTAGTTAATTGAGCAAAATCTGTGTACCTCTTTTTAAGCAATTTCTTACTAAACAAAGAATATTTTAAGATTTTTTTTTTGGTTGGTTTGTTTGTTTTAGACAAAACTCATTACAATAATTCCTGTATAATTTTTTTTTGAGATCAAATAGAATATTTGTCTCTGTCTGTCTGTCATTTTGTCTGTCTGTTTGTCTGTCTGCAGAAAAAATTTTCATGTTTCTGAACCGATTTCGACCAAACTTCGTATGGTGGATGGGGGTCATGAGTAATGAACAAAAATATATGTTTGACCCCCACCCACCATCAATTACTGTGCCCGAAGGCCCCAACAACGCGATAAAACTATAGAAAAGAACGCAGCCATGAAAATCTTGAGCGTCACATTGTGTCAAGATTTGTGAAGCTTAAGATTTTCATGACTGTGTTCTTTTCTATAGTTTTATTGATCAAATAATTGAACCCCCAGTAATTGGGGGGGCCTACGGCACATGAAGTACTGAAGTAAACCGTAAATTCTTGGTTCGTACATGTTCAAAATAAAATTCTACTATTAAATAACTGTTATCATATCTGTGCTCCACCCCCCCCCCCCAATTACTGGGACCAGAAGGCCCCAGCATCAGAGGTCTAACTAAATGGGCCCTATGTCCCTGTCCGTTCGTCTGTCTTCGTTTCAGGTCCAAACGGTTGGACTGATTTTCACGAAACTTGGTGACAACACCCTGTGGGGTCCCTGGAGTTTTTTAGCAACTTTTTTTTTCAGATTGGGGTGTCCCATAAAACATTTATCTCAATTTATCCCTAAAAATATTTATATGATAAAACACGAAGCACTTAAATTTTAAGATTTTGAACGTCTAATTTTTTTTTTAAATAAACCCAGTCCGAACACGCTTTTACAGAGTTTCCTACACTTTCGTGGAATGAAAGAAATCAAGTAAGTGAATACATTTAGTAAAGAATGTAGCTATCAAAATTTTTAGCTACACATCGGAAGCCATGATAGATAAAAAAAAAGTGACAAGTTGTATTTGAAATTTAAGTGTTTCGTAAGCTTCAAGTAAAATCTGTGAAGCTCCATTTAAAATTTAAGTGATTCATGAGCGAATTGTAAATGTTAAACTCTAACTTGCTTAAATAATATCCTACCCGTCGGACTGGTATATTTGCTAGTTACTACTATAATTTAGCAAATGTGTGTCTGTCTGTCCGTCCGTCTGTCCGCAGAAAAAAAATTCACGTTTCTGAACCGATTTCGACCAAACTTCGTATGGTGGATGGGGTGAGAGTAATGACCGAAAATATATCTGTGACCAGCAGGGGGTATAAAGGTAACGAAGTAATTTTACTTAAATACCATACTTAAGTAACTTTTTCTAGTATCTACTTTTTAAAAAGTATTCATATTTTCAAGTACTTTTACTCTAACTAAAGTAATTTTTGGGAGAATTACTTATATTTTTACTCAAGTACAATTTATTTTACCTATTTCGTCACTATTCTTAACCTTTTCATGCCGTATGGGCGCAAATGAGACCATCAAATTTTATGAGATTTTAGTTATTCTGGAGATATAACAAGTGTTTTTTTGTGGCATGAAAAGTAAACGAAAATCAGGCATGAAAGGGTTAAAACTCAAATTTGTGGCAGCCGCCAGTCAGTCAAAACGCAAGTTGTGCGCCGGTATTTTAATCAGCCAGATAATTTGATACCGAAAAGAAAGACATATCTTACATCACTGGTAATTTATGTATTTGGCAAATCTTTTACATACAGCGTTTTGTTTAATTAAAGATTTCATGGCCCACAACATAAATGTACCTGGTATGGTTTGCGAGAACTGTGGGTGAGTACTTTTCACTTTCGTTATTTGAGTACTTTATTCAGTAGATACTTTTTTACTCTAGCTTAAAAAGATTTCAGGATGGATACTTTTACTTGTACTTGAGTAACTTTTTGATAAAGTACTTGTACTTGAAGTTGAGTAGCATATTTTAGTACTTTTTACCCACCTGGTGACCGGCAACATTCCCCCACAGATTCATGAGTCCGAAGACCCCAGCACCGCAATAAAACTATAGAAAAGAACGCAGCCATGAAAATCTTGAGCGTCACAGTGTGTCAAGATTTGTGAAGCTTAAGATTTTCATGACTGCGTTCTTTTTTATAGTTTTATTGACTAAATAATTGACCCCCTAGTAATTGGGGGGGGGGCTGCAGGCACCCCAATTACTGTCGGTTCAATTATTTGGTCATAAAACTATAGAAAAGAAAGCAGTCATGAAAATCTTAAGCTTCACATTGCCGCCCGTAATAATAAAAAAGAAAAAAGAAAATTTGTTGCTGCAGTCTTTCATCATAGTGAAGGATAATGAAACGTAAAAGGAAGCAAGGTACATCAGTGTTACGAAAAGAAGCTGATGTTCAAAATAAAATTCTACTATTAAGCAACTGTTATCATATCTCTGCTCCAGACCCCTAATTACTACTAGAGCCGAAGGCCCCAGCACCGCAGGTCTAACTAAATGGGCCAGTAGGCCCGTAGGGCCTTGTTTAGCTAGTTTATTGAATTTAACCCTTTAGCGTTAGTCAGGACAAAATCAGTAAAGTGCCATTGTCCGCTAAAGGGTTAATAAATAAGAAACTAAATAAAGAATAAATTATTCTCATTTTGGACTTAATCATGTCCATATTCACGTTTCACCAAATTTTCTGAAATTTTATTTTTATATTAGACTCTCCTTATTAACTTATTAACTTCTACAATGCAGTATATTCAATTATACGTATCATACATACATAAATAACTATATAAGTTTGCATACCATTACCAGATTTGAACCTCTCTCCTTGAGATATCACGCAACGGACAGAACCTTCTTCTCGATCCACCACTCGGAGATGCCAATGTGATAAATAAATAGGGTATTTATAGTTTTGTTGTACATTACAATTTTATTCAATGTTTTTATTAAATGAAAAATTGTACTGAATGGAAGTTTAACGACTTTCCAGTTTCGTAGCGCCATCTAGCACAAAGGTGTCGAACCTTTTTTTATGAAGGGCCATATTTCAATTAATGACCCACACCGAGGGCCAGTGAGCAAATTTTAGATAAAATTTTATTTTAAAATTAAATTTTATTGAAATAAAATATGACATTAGATAATGAATTTTCAGTATCCGCCAGCCATGCATGATACAAATCTTTGGCGGACCGTATGTTTAATTTAAACATACGGAATTTTAATACGTATGTTTAGTTTAAACATACGGAATTTTAATACTAAAACTAGTGAAACAAATTGCAATATATATAAAACGCTAATCATAATTTGAATGATTCTAATAGGCCAAGTACTTTTTGGTTAGTAGACTCTCTCTCTCTCTCTCTCTCTCTCTCTCTCTCTCTCTCTCTCTCTCTCTCTCTCTCTCTCTCTCCTCTCTCAATTCGATTCGATAAATTTGATTTTTCAAATCTCATCAAAGTTAAAGAAATTTGAAATTTGATTAATTAATAATTCTATCTATTTATTTTAATAAATAGATAATAAATAAGCATAACAGAAAAGTATAAAAAGTCAACATTTAGAGTAAGTAAAAAATGTACATATACTAACATAGTGCAAGTACACAAACCTAATCCAATAAGGGATTCCACCTCTCTGAACTTTCCCATCACCTCCTCTGGATTCTATTCAACCTCTATGTAGCTTTTACAGATGCCTATCTTATTAAACACCGACAGTTGACTGGAATGAGGCACTAACAGTTGTGGGTCTGCCATGAGATCAGGACAGAATAGAGAATTTGAACGCAGAGTGAAACATCATACGACGAATGACGGAAGAATTTGACTTCAGTATCTTTTTTATCACCACTCGTGGCTCGACCTGATCTTTGTGCTGTTTTCTAGAATAAAAGAAGTAGGAATTCATCTCTTGTTGCTCCCAGTCACAACAGCTACAGTTGAGTGTTCTTTTTCGTCATTGAATAGAATTTTGCGTTCTGAAAGAAGTTACGTTCTGCCTGTTCATGCGAATGAACTAACGAACATATCAGTTGAAAGACTGAAAGTACCGAACATACGGGAAGCCACCAAAGATGAGCAAACTGCATTCGAGAAGTTCATTAACAGAGTTGTTGCAAAATTACAAGAAGAAGCCAAGAGAGCTGTAGCTGTAATGCTTCATAGTCTAAAAATTCAGGGATTCCCAAAGTGGTCTGTACAGACCCCCAGGGGTCTGTAGGAAGCTTCCAGGGGGTCTCTAAGCTTTTGGAAAAATAGTAACATTAACTATATTAAAATAAATTTCCATTTCACACTAGACATTCGGGAAGTGTTTATTAAACTGGTTTAATGAGCGTAGAATATTTAATTTTACATTAATTTAAAAGCTATCTATGTTTATGAAATATACTATAGTTTGTAACTGAATTCATAATTTTTTTTGTGGGGGGGGGGGTGTATGTCCGTACGGAATTAATATTTAGGGGTCCTTGGTGGTAAAAGTTTGGGAACCCCTGGTCTAAATTATAGAAGGCCTGAGTAACCAAATCTAATTTGGGTGATGATTTTAAAACATGAGTTAAATCTACTAAAGTGATTGTGAAACTTTTTTCAGTGTTTGCTATGGTGCCATACAGCCTACTTTCGCCCTTACAGTTTCCCCCTCAACCCTCAGCCACTTGAAAATTTGAACACCCCTTCTAATTTCAATTCCTGGGGAGAATTCTGAATTCAGTTTATGTTCTAGATTTAAGTATCTCCTCAAATGAAGCGACTGACTTTTAATGATGTTAAAACATTTGATTACTTCCCAAGTTCCACTCAGTGTCATGCTAATTCCCATTCGAGGTCCGACAAGTGAGAATACACAAAGTGATAAAATAAGATTTGAGAAAACAAGTTCTTGATTTGAATAAGAATGTCACGCCCATTCGCGTTCGAGAGGTAAATGCGCGAAATGAGAATAGCTAATATTTCCTAATCTAACTGAATTTAACCTAATCTAACCCACCTAACATTAACCTAACATCACCTAACTTAATTAATGACCTGAAATAGGAATAGATGATTGGAAAAGTGAGAAAGTGGGACTCTGAAAAGAGACATTTTCAAATCGGTCTCAATTCGTGTCATTCTCATCCACGGCCTTTCCCACTTTGGTCCTGGTTAGGTTACGATTAGTTAGGTTAGGTTATGATTGGTTAGGATACGATAAATTACTGTAGGTTCTGAATGGTTAAAATAAGTTAGAAGGAATATTAAACATTCCCACTCAGCGCCTTTTCAGCGACGAAAACACATTGTTTCCCAAATCAAGAAAGGCTTTACTCAAATGTGAATTTTTTCACTTTTGTACATGCTCACTTGTGGACCACGAATGCGAATGAGAATGCCGTTGATTGGGCAGTAATCTTCTAGATTTATTATAGCACAAACATTTGACCTATACGTAGGTCTTCATGAGCTGCGACTGAGTTGCACCTGATGGCTTTACTCCCTTAATTCAATTTCTCAAAATTGAGAATATCAACTGAACATTTTCAAAAGTTTCTTTTCGTTAACATACATGCATATGTGGATTATGGAGTGGATTATGGATTATGGAGTGTACACGACGCTTCAAATGGGAACGGAAGGTACTAAATATTCATATCAATTACACACACAAGTTTACATATAGGAATCACTATCGGGAATAAGGTATGACCCCATGCAGCCTCAGGGATCTAGTGTTGCTTTTGTGATAAGATTCGGGTATACCTCTAGTGGTCTACCTCAGGTGAGATCAACATCTCCATTTACACACCTCATAAATTGCTTCCATTCCTCTATTTTTCTCAACTCTTACCCCGCATATATATTAATTTCACGTTTATTTACACATTTACTAATTAGGCCTACAGCCTTCCATATTTTACGTGGTGTTCTAATTCTCACATGAACGTACTCATTATTATATTCCTCTTTTCAATTTTCTCATTATTCATTCTCTCTACATGACCATACCAAAGCATCATACTCTCCTCTGTTCTCATCTCCAATGACTTTTTCATTCCACATTTTTCCCGAATATCCTCATTGCTCATACGGTCAATCTATTTTACCCAGTCACACGTCTTAATATATTGATCTCATTACTGACCCGAATATATTTTCGAAATGAACTAAGCCTACAGAATTCTCCTTGAAAATAAAATTAGACCCTAAAACTAAATAGTTTTATTTTGGTGTACATTTGCTAGAGATATGATGGACAGTGGACACAATACGTAAACACGCGCAATCAGTAGTTTTTCCATGCGATTCATGAAGTAATCACGTTGTTGCTTCGATAGGAGGAGATTTTGAAGATGCTGTGGTCCAAATCAAATTTTGTCAAAGTCCATTCAGTATTTCTGTTAACTTTGGTACGGATGTGGGAAGAAACCTTTTTCACGCAACTGACAATCAAACTGCTCCGAGACGTTCCCTGTAGGATTCATATACATTCTACGATTTTGCAGTCCTTCTTCATAGAGTCAATGTGCCTACCTGAAAAAAATTGCAGCATATGCAGTTATGCAGGTTAAATAATCTAGTCACTCCTGGTATTCATATTTGAAATACATGACTCATGCATTATTTTCAAGCATTTTACGATTAACTGCAAAGAATCAACCTTGACGAATTAAATATAACATCATTGTATAGCATACCGTTATTAAGTTACTGTTATGTTTGCATTACTTCTTTCGCGAACATTGTAGGTATTTTGAACAGGGATAAGTTCTCCTTTCTATCGTTCTTTCCCTCAAAAATATTGAAGGAAATGCAACTTCACAAACGACAGAACGAAGTCGTTCATTTCATTATCCATCTTACAGTGCCAACTATCGGCCAGTAATCATCTCGCTACAGGAGCTGTAACTAATCTCTTTAATTAATGAGCAAGACTCAATGCTTTTAACTTCAAAAGATTCAGCTACGGTCACGTAATTCCTTTTATTTATAATATGTTCTCGCGCAGAGATCCCTTGCATGGCATGTTATAACTTTCACCTGGGAAATCTAAACAATGACTACAGGGGTACATATAACTCTCACAAAGGTTTATTTTAGTTTGCTTTTCACAGCTCATGACGCGTTCTTATAATAAAAAACAAAACTGTATGACGGTATTTATATATACTCGTAAAGTATGTCATCACATAATCGCATACGTATTATTAACATACTCTTCATCACTATGACAAATGAATATCTCTTCATTGAAACAAATAAATAGAATTTGCTACACTTACTCTACGAACGACTAACAGATGTTGAATACTCGTCTAGCTTAAGTTGATATATGATAAATGGAGAACTGAATTGGGAATTGTCAATTTTAAAAATCAGTTGATGAAATGTTGTCTAAATTTCAGATTTCATCAACTGTAACAAAATCTAAAAGCAAATTTATCGAATTTGAATTGAGATTAACGATTATTTCCTCAAATGACGAAAATGAAATAAAAATTATTGAATATAATGAAATATGTCTGAAGTGTGAAGTGAACTTTATAATTTGACAGTAAAGTTTGAAAATGAACTTATTTTACAAACCTTAGTCAATATTTCAGAATTATATATATATATATATAATATATATATATATATATATATATATAGAGTGTCCTCATTTTAAAAAATTATGTATTTGATGTATAAATTTAACTAAAATTCTAGTATATTTTTCCTAATCATTTTGATCATATTTCAAACCTAAACTCTTATTCTGTATTGTAGGAAATGTTAATACAACATTGCTTTGTTAAACAAGTATGCTTAAATAGCATTCAGAGACCTTTTACACACAGGTGGTATGGATAAATATTCCCCTTTATTAAAATTTGGTATCTTGCCAAAAGTTTGCCCCTCTGAAATTATTTATAAGCGATAGCAACAACCTTTAATGAAAATATGCTTCTGATTCTACATCACTCAAAGGCAAAATATTTTTATTTGGCAGATGACATAACAAAGTCTCAAAGTATATTTATTTATCTTAAAAAAATTATCATTTCAAATTTTACAGAATTTTAACTTTTCTTCAAATATAAAAAATGGGAAGTAGTACATCAGTCTTATTTTAGGAATTGGTACGTAAGTCTGTGAATTTGGAAACGCAGTAAGGTTACTTTTTGTACCAACTTCATTTCTCCGAAAGGAATATTTGGCACCCATTTCGAGGTTAAGGTGAAAAACGTAAATACCATTTCAAAGTTGTTTAAGATTTTTTGAAGCAGGTGGTGCGAGTAACGATAGCGACAAGATTGCTTTTTTTAATGTATCGCATTTTATTTAACTTTTCTATGGGGTGACTTTAATTAAGAATGAATTGACGTAATTTATATCCTTTACGTCATCAGACGAAACCTAAATTATAAGATCTGAAAATCGGATGAAATGTCGAAATAAACAGACAGTTTACTACAAAAATTTACATTTTTTTTACAAAATTTGACATAAATAAACTTTTGGTAAAAGGTTTTAAATAATAAAGAATTTAATTTTGTTTCTGTAACTCTTATTCAGAACTAATTTTTGAGCATATTCGGTTTTAATCAAGCAAAGTAAGCTAATTTTATTCACAATTTATTTCCCTAACAGTCAACATGTCTTGCTCTTCGCATGTCTGGGCGTACCGCGAAGACGAAGCACAACGTCCTAAAATAGTCTAGGCTTCCCAGCACGTGGCGGCTAGCGGCACTGCCAAACCACCAGCCCTCTGTTTCTTATTTTTGCCATTCACACTGCTTACCTCTGTGAGCAAGGTGGTTATTATAAGATACTAGAGTGTTTCTTATTGGTTTTGTGACTGATCGATGTCCGAAAGGGAAAAACCGTGCATGAAAAGAGAATATTGGAATCGCATTCCAAAAAGAAACAAAAAATAGAGTAAAGTATGAGTACTTTGTAAATAATATTTTGAATCTTGTGTGTTTCAGACTCCTATAAAGTCCAAATGTACGAATTTGAAAACGAATCATTCCAAACAGGGGACTTAAACTGGATTCCTAGTGACCCACCAGGACCTCAAGACTCGTTATCCCTCCTCGCAGATGTTGCCTTAGTCTGTGCAGACTTGCCTCCAAGATGTTCCTCCGGGCCGCCTTCTCCACCCACATTTTACCAGCTTTCACCTCCAACACCGAGCCTTACACCCATACCAGAAGAAAACGCAACATTCAAAGACAGTTTGAGTACGCAGGTACCACAAAGACTAGAAACTAAACTGAAAACTGTTATCGTGTCATCTCCATCTCATCATGTGACTCCAGTATTCATTCCTCCAGCGCACTTGGAACTGAACTCAACCCCAACAGTGATTGCTATAAGCCCCCAAATCGATGAACCTTTAAATCTAAGTACAACGCCCCCACGGTCTCCCCTCGAACCCCTGAGAATGCCTCCGTCTCCTTCTTTACCCTCTAAAGATATTCACGTTTGTCCGGAATGTGATCGAGGCTATTCCACGTCATCAAATCTCGCTCGACACAGGTAACACACACACACACATACACAATATATATATATATTATATATATATATATATATATATCAGGGGCGTACGCAGTATTTCTTAAAGGGGGGACACACACAATATATATATATATATATATATATATATATATATATATATAATATATATATATATATATATATATATATATATATATATATATATCAGGGGCGTACGCAGCATTTCTTAAAGGGGGGACACACACACACACACAATATATATATATACTGTGTATAAATATTGTGTGTGTGTGTGTGTGTGTGTGTCAGCTCAGAATTGATGATGATTGATTTGGAATCAAAATTAATTGCATCTTGGAAGGCTTCAGTTGTATTTTATTTCCAGTTTATGGGCAAAGAATTAAATTTGCACAAATTAATCGTACGTATAAAGACATATATATTAATGTTCCTAAGCCAACCAAAATTGATTTTGAGTTTTGAGTTAATAACATGTCCTGGTAACCATGAAATAACTGAAATTCCAAATGACATCAAAAAATTTTTGTGGTGAATGTTGCAAAGTTATCAATTTTTGAAAATTTCTTTTTCAAATATCTTTAATGAGTAGTAGTAGTAATTTTACGATGGGGGGGCCTATGCCCCTCCTTATGTACGCCACTGATATATATTATATATATATGTATATATGTATACACACACACACACACTGTATAGTTAATTAGTTAGTCAGTTAGTTAGTTAATTAGTTTAAAAAACTTTAATTTCACATAAATTAGTAATTATAACCATTTGGTATTAAAGTAAGATTCAAAGAAACGCATTTCATAGGAAGTGAAGAATGCGTAATATGTAAATTAAAATAAAGGGCTCGAACCTCGTTTTGGGATGATATATCTCAAACTAAATATCAATCCAACATTCATGTTTATTGGATCAGATTTTAACTCATAAACTGGCATATTCCGGGCACTTATTTCCTGAGTAGATAAAGTGAGGTTGTCTTTTTGAATATGGTGTAGTGGTGTAGTGGTTAGCGTCGCTGACTACGAATCCATCGGCCCCGGGATCGAGACCCGGTGACGGCAGGCGGCGCGCAGCAAAATCCAGCTGTTCATCCTTCCACACAATAAAGAAAGTGATTGGTAGATAAATGGGTACCCTGTGTAGCCTAGTGGTTAAGACGCTGGGCTGCTGGTGGGGCGTGGTTCGGATTCCACGTTAAACTGTAGGTCTAAGGTGGAGTGAAAAGCTTGACCTTCGTCAGAATGAACAATTCGGGCGGAAGCAAACCAAAGGTGTTTGTGTATATATATATATATATATATGATGAATTTCACACTTAAACACGTAAAATGAATAAATGGTGCAAACCCATAAGGAAAAAAGAAAAAAAATTATTCCAATTCCTTTCGTGTATTCAGCAGTACACCTCGTCAGGGAATGACGATGTGCACTGCTGAATACAAGAAAGGCCTTGGCATATTTTTTCCTTTTCCTTGTGTGTTTGCAGCATATATATATATATATATATATATATATAAGCAAAATCTATCGCCCCCCCCAAAAATAAACAAAATTCGAATCTGGGCCTCTCTGACTCGGAGAACCAGACGTTGATCAGCAGGCTATCTTATAATAGATAGCATGATGGTCAATGCCCGGGTTTCTGAGTCAGGGGGCCCCGAGTTCAAATCCTGATGGTTATAAATTTTGAATATGGAAAAATGCGCGGTTGTGAGTTTATATATATATATATATATATTAGTGGTGGACCGGATATCCACATCCGCATCATTTTAAACATCCGCATCCACATCCGCACTTCTGACTGCGGATGTTATGCGGATATTTCCTCTAATAAATTATGCAATTTACAATTAAATTAGCTTATAAAATAGCTTATAAGGCCCAGTCATGCACATTTCATGTAAAGTATTAATTAATTATTAATGAACAAACAAATATATAAACTTCAAAATATAAATAGTTGGTAACACAGAAAATTGAATGAAACTTGTTTCATTGAATTTTCTGTGGCTGAAACTCTTGAGAAAGTTATTATTTTTATCATAATGAAAATATTAATATTAATTTTAATTCTTATGCATTGCCTGCCATAATAGTAATATCACGAAATTTGAAAAATTATGTCATATATTCATAATTCTATATTATATTGATAGATTAACTAAATATCCGCATCCGCGGATATTGAAATTAAAAATCCGCATCCGCATCCGCAGATGTTGAAAAACTGACATCCGGTCCACCACTAATATATATATATATATATATATATATATATATATATATATATATATATAAAATATTCATTCATCATTCATTCATTTCACGTGTTTAATTGTGAAATTCATCCCATATACTATATATATATATATATATATATATATATATATATATATATATATATATATATATATATATATATATATAAAATACTGGTTTTGCTGTTTAGACGTTTAAAAATATATCTGATAACGAGCATATTTGGGGTTTGTTTCATTTTTTTTGTAAAATCTATCTTTACTTGCATGAATACATATTAATCTTTCTATTCTTTATTCATCAACATCATTAATATAGGGATATTTTATTGCAGACAAACACACCGTTCTCCAGACGACAAGAGAGCCGCCCGAAGATGCCCTTTCTGTGCCAAAATTTACGTCAGCACACCTGCTTTCAGTCAACACATGCGCACTCACAATCAAGGGTGCAAATGCCCCACTTGTGGGAAGACATTTTCTCGCCCGTGGCTGCTGCAGGGCCATATCAGAACCCATACAGGTGAGTTTTCGTCTCTTTTTATCGTAATGGTAATGTAAATATTTGGTTGCGGACGATACTGATCTTGACTTCATCCTAATGTATTTGGTTGAGAGTATGAAATGGCCTATTATACGCAGTAGGAATATATTTAATATGAACTTTTGTAACATAACTGTTGAAAGTTTTTCTAAAATGCTCACCAGTTATTGCCTAATTTGTGGTGCAAACAAACTTTAAAATAATAATAATAATTCTTTTCCAGTATCGCCCGTATATGTAATTATAAGTACGGGTTGAAAATGTATTTTTCTTTTAAGAGATAGTACATGCTTTTGGTATCTAAAATTGCTCGTCTTCTGCTTTGTTTGTTTCAGGGGAAAAGCCATTTAAATGTAACATGTGCGGAAAAGCTTTCGCTGACAAATCAAACCTACGAGCTCACATTCAAACTCACTCGAGCGTTAAACCTTATTCCTGCAATCGGTGTGGCAAATCGTTCGCTCTCAAATCTTATCTCTACAAGCACGAAGAATCTTCTTCATGCACGAAGATCCACAAAAGTTTAGGAAAAACTTCTTCATCAGCATCTTCGAATGAATCCTCAGGAAGTTCCATTACTCCTTCTCGGGAGTTTTCCGCGATCCCTTCAGTATCGTTTCCGTCTTCGTCGGAACATCCAAACGCATCTTCATATAAACCTCAGTTGGTTGGACACTTCGTCAGAGATTCTTTCATTAACCAACCAATTCACGTTTTCAGTCACCTTTCGCGTCCTCTTTCAGCCACGACTGTTCACTGATGAGGACTTGAAAGAAGGTTGAAAATGGAATGGAAATGGGAAAAAACAATAAAATGGAACTCGAACCCTCGTTGCGTGATTTGAGAGTCATCGCTACTATCTATCACGCCATCCAGAACCTCCCCTTCCCACTATAAAGGTTCGTCCAAGCGAGGCCACATTCAGAATACTTTTCCCTCCTACTTAAATTTTGCTTCTAAATCTTTGGAGAAGTTTGAATTTGAATAACAATAAAACATTTGTGGCAATGTTTATTGATAACATTTATTTGCATTTCCACTCCTTTGAGAGTGAAAGATAAATTAAAAAAAAAAAATTCCTTCAACAGACGTCCAAACGTGAAAAAATATCTGACCAGATAACTTTAATTCCATATTTATTTATGTATTTATCTTTATTTGTTTTTATTTATTATCTTTATTATTATTTCTCTCACTTTGCCACTCTAGAATGGCCTCAAGTATCGTACTTATATTTATGCTGGATGGGATTTCTAGTCATTTATTATAGATATGGAAATCTATTTCATTGGTTTTATAAAATAATTATAAAATGATGATTGATCTTTAAATGTAATTTCCACTTGTAATGGGTCATTATGTACGACTTTATTTCGGAGCTATTGAAGAATAGGGACCCCAGCCTTCTTTAGTTAGCTTTATAAGACTAACTAACGAAAATATCATGACCCTAACCTAACCAATCGTCAAGGGCGTACAGTTAACCTAACTATTGGTTAGGTTAGGTCGTGATATTTTCGTTAGTTAGCCTTATAAGCCTAACTAAAGAAGGCTGGGGTCCCTATTCTTAAATAGCTCCTTTATTTCTTATATTGTATTCATTTCATGTGTTCCATGTTGGGTGAATATTCTCATTTACGACAAGTTAAAGAGAGTTTAAATTAATGATAAAAAAGCTACAATAAGAAGTGGGTTTATAAGCACGAGCTTTTGGTTTTGAGAATTGCGTTTGCTGACACGGATGGTAATGGAAATGGTCTAGAATGGGGTGAGACCCAACTCGCATCTGATGAGGACCTTAGAATAGATCGAAAATTTGTGCTTCTAATAAAACCATTTCTTATTGTGGTTTTATTTCCATGTGTTCTACAATGACATTAAAAATGACATTTCCACTTCACGGAATGAAGCCAATGTCAAAACCATAAAATTAACTTATCACAGAATCTTTACTTATACACACACACACACTTTTAAACTTTCAGTTACTGTCGTACACGCTATTGTATACTTTATATATATACTGTATATATGCCCAAAACAGCGATAATTTACAAACGTTTCTAATACGTTTTTAAACGTTTTATATGAACGTTTTCTTAATGTTTATGAGCATTCAGTAACCATGCCGTTGTTTGCCAGGATATATATTTTAAATTAAATTTTTTTCTCTTGAGTTTCAAACTATTAATTACTGTGTGCATTTTCATTTTCTAAGTTTAAGAAATCGAGGGACCACTAAAGACAATCCCTGTCAATTGAATGACAAACCAAACCTTTGTATTTTAGTTTTTAAATGCAAACTTTAGATTATTTACGGCGTATTCTAAGCTAAAAATTTTGCTTAAAACTATCTTGTTTTAGTTTTATGGTATAGTAATTATTCTGTTTTGTAAATATAAGTTTTGATATCAAAGCGTTTTGGTGGTCACCCAAATTACCGACAGGACACGTGTACCCTGTGGATTAGAGTAAGTTGGAATAGGTTAGGTTAGGTCGTGTTAGTTAAGTTAGGTAGGTTAAGAGGTGTCAGTCAAAGGGATTTGTCGGGAATTTGGGTATACCTGCAGATGGCTATAGTAATAGAGTTTTGACAAGTGTGAAGTCCATGGAATTAGTTCCGAATGTTTTACCACAGATTAAATAACATAATCAGCTCGTACACTTTTATAAAAACTACTTTGCTTAGCAACCAGCCGCTGCTAAGAACTTTTCTAAAGAATGGTCGGGTTATTTGTAATGAGTCTTAAGTCAATAATATAAGCATTGTACAAGTATCACATATTTGATTTGTGTATCAACTAAACTTAATAATTTTTCTGAAATGACCCCTGGTAACGCCTAGTTGTTCACCAAAATCTATTCCTGTTTAGTTATGGTTATCATTCTATAATCTTTGGTTTTACTATTTTATACGAACTATTTTTAGTTTACGAATATAATACCAGATTCCCACAAATGGATAATATTAAGATTCACAGAGACCAGATTACATTAGGTTAAGTGGTCGTTTTGGATTGGTTAGTTATTTCCCACGTGACCAATTTAGGCCAATCACGAGCTCTGCAGCAAATTTCGACTTCGTCAAAAACACTGGTCTCCGCGAAACTTAATATTTACCTCACAAATAGTTTATATACAAAACTTAATGATTATCATATCCACCAAACGCTGTTTATGCAGTTGTTCTATATATCTACTGCACATGCGCAGTAAACCACTGGAAGTTGTAATATGTCTCCACCCTTTGAAATTAAGTATTTGTGCCTAAAATCTGTACTTAAGACTTGGTTTGAAATTAAAAACCGTTTTAATATATTTTTGTTTTACAGTCTTTGGTAAAAATGCTTTAATTAATTTTAAAGTAATTTTTGTTCATAAATTAAATTTTACTCATGAGTGAGTGAAACTTAAGATTTTTTTTTTTTTAAATAAGTAACTGTTAAAATTTTTATAGTTTTCTACAATGTTGTACTTACACCTTTAATAAAAAGATTAATCTGTATGAGTATAACGTATTTTTTTCTGTGACTCCTATTATTATTATTATTATTATTATTATTATTATTGGGAGTATGATCCAAAGGATAACATAGCCAAGTCTTAGCCTATTCTGAGAAACTGGAGGAGGGTGCACCAGAGCACCACGTCCACGTAATGTATTTCATTTGATCCATTTCTCCTTTTGAAGGGGACTTATTTTTCCTGATGCCAGAAGGGGCACAGCGTTTAGGCCAGACTAATGCAGCTGATTGAGCTAACTCCCGGATTATTATTATTACCAGCACTATCGAGAGTCGAACCCTGACCTTATGTCTTCATTTCATTTATAGGGAAACGGTGTTACCCACTGAAATATAGGCGTGGTATTTTTTTCAGTTGGTGGCGTTATACCGTCCATCTAAGGGCGTAAATCGGAACAGCCAACCAATCCAAAGGATCAGCGCAGTTAAGCGACGTTAGATCTGGATTGTCATTGGATGAGTGAATGTTCTCTAAGTTCAGATGATGTAGCAACCCGTGGTTCTGATTCGACTTTAAGCTATAGGTCCTCTTTATCATAGGATTCTGGTTGTTGGTACGGTGTTAACTTCTTGCCAACTGTCAATGGATAGTTGTTACCCATCCACCGTACAACCCAGACCTTACGTCTTCAGACTGTTATCTCTTGGACCCCCTGAAAGGTCACCTTCGAGGAGTGTACTTTACTTCAGATGAAGATCTCCAAAATCCAACTAGAACATGCCTTCGTCAACAGAGCACGAACTTCTACACACAGGGATAAGATCGTGCCCGCCAGATGGCAGAAGTGCGTCGATGCCAACGAGGGTTAAAAAGATATTGTTCGTCTTGCTTCTTCAAGCTACATTTCATTCCATTTATTTAAAAAAAAAAGGTTTTTGGAAACGGTTATGACGTTTTGACCATGTCATACGTTTATATAAAGCTGGCTATGTAACTGGCGTATCTGGCTATGTGAGGTGGAGAGCACAAGAAACCAACTTTCTACTTCACCAGGCCAACTTGAGAGGAGGGGCGACAAGCTTGACCTTCGTGAAATGAGGAATCATCGCAAGGAACATTTGAAAGGTTGAAAGGTTGTACTTTTGTGATAATTATGACATCATAGATGTACTATTCATATAATTTAGGGTCAATTATAATTATTTAATTATTTCACAATCTGCACATCCGTTTTCTGGTACCTAATCTCACAAATCAACTGTTTTACCCCAACTTAACCAACTTATCTAACATAATTTTTATTTAACCTGACTGTAAGTCACTTACATCTAGCTAGCCTAACTTTTTCCCCCCTTTTCCAACACTTATTCTCGGATGCCTAATAATTTTTTTCCTGAACTAATACATATCAAATTAACTAGATAGTATTACAATTACGAACACAGTTAGGTAGACCAGCCATGAGTAGATCCTAGGGTCTTTGTTGGTCTGAAACATTAATAACATTATGTTACATAAAGTTACGTTAACGTTTGCTGTAACGTTGATTCAACGAGTTTTCCTCTTTGATTTAACTGTTAATGTAACGTAAACAAAGTAATGTTTGCATGAAAGCGTTTTTCAAACTAAAATCAAACCGATCTTCTTTTATATCCAGCCATCTTAGGTGCTACAGTATAGACTGAATGCTTGTTACCATTATTATCAGATGTTGCTAAAAGGTTTAACTGTTCTTTATGCTACTATTACCAAGCCCAAAAGCCTCTCAAGAGTTAATCAATACATGTATTTTGTATTAATGCTGTAATGGCCCTGCAAACATTGCTTAGCAACGACTGTTAAATAAGACTATACTTTGGCTCGATATTACTAGACTTCAATAAAATAAAGACATTGACTTGAAAAAATTAATTATAACAATATAAATAGCTTTAAAATGTATAATGAAGCATTCTATTTGTTTCATATATTAAAAGAAGATGCTAGATTACGAGTAGAATTTGACTTTTAGTTAAAACTATCAAATAACACTAGATTTCTATCGAAAATGTTAAGGCTCCCTATTTTTACGAATGTACAATATACAGGGTGCGGCATAAGTCGGTTTACCGAGAATAATGGAATCACCTTGTGAAGAATAATATTTAGCATTTACTACAGAAATTATTCAAAATGTTCTCCATCATGTTCAGTACATACGTTGCATCTCTGAACCACTGAACAACAAATAGCGCAGCACAGTTCTTTGTTATTATTCAACGTCTCGATCTCTTGGCGTATCAAAGACTTCGTGTGATCGAAGTCCCGAAGTTTCTGGCCGTAGACTCTATCTTTGATTATACCCCACATTGAATAACCACATCACAGTGCTTGTTCAATGTGGGGTATAAATTATAATAAAAAATAGAGTCAACGGCCAGAAACCTCGGGACTTCGATCACACGAACACTTTGATACGCCAAGATTTCGAGACGTTGAATAATAAAGAACTGTGCTGCCCTATTTGTTGTTCAGTGGTTCAAACTTCAAAGATGCAACGTGTGTATTGAACATGATGGAGGACACTTTGAACGATTTCTGTAATAAATATTATTCTTCACAAGGTGAGTCAATTATTCTCAGTAAACCGACTTCCGCACCCGGTATATACTGGTGTATATAAGTATAAATTCCTATCGAAATTGTTAGATAGTGTAAATAGTATAAACTATAAATAGTATAAATTCCTATCTAAAATGTTAGATAGATCTAGAATGTTATATTATATGTATTTTAGGGAGAATAATTTAGATGTAATAGTTGGCACGTTATTAACAAAGAAACAATTTGTTTAAAATGAAATTGACACTATAACATATATGAGGCGTATAGAATAGAAAGGGCGTACGCCCGAAAATCAAGTTTTGAGATAAACGCATTTATTAAAGTTAGCGAACGTTATTACTCATTAACGACTGAACCGGGTTTAATGGTTTTGGTCTCAAGCCCGTGTGGGGGCGAGTCACACCCACGGAATACAGCGTGCTGATTGGTTACTGCGCGAAAACGGGGGATCCCCCTGCGCTATTCTAGTGGCCTCATATAGTATTTCAATTTTTAGAAGCTAAATATATAGTAAATAAAGAATAAACAAATAAATGGACATTTTTAAATAAATATATATAAATAAAACTGCATTAAAGATGCCTAAAAACTTTATTTGTATTTCAAATCGAGCTGACTATATATAAATTAGTTACTCTTGATAAAAGGAAAATATATTGTATTTAAAAAGAATTTTAATATTTGACTTTCAAATTTTTGTAAAAATTTGTAATAAAATTATTAAAAACATTTTCCTTTTTACATTAAATTATTAATTAGGTTTACTGTCTGCATTTTCATACCTTAGTAATCTATACTTAGTCCAGGCAATTTGTAGTTAGACCTGGGCAAAATTGCTTCAGAAGCTTTCTAAACTGTTTCCAGCTCAGGAACCATTGCCGAATAACATATCCAAAATCCGACAAAATTGGACCCCGGGAACACCCCCAAAAATGAAATTCAAAATGGCGGACTGGATGTTTCCTACGAAAAAAAAAATATATATAATTTACGCTTTTATTTATAGAGATACATTTGATGCTTTTTCTTTCAGTTGTAATGTTTTAAATAATTCAACAATATACAACACAACCAGTTATTACGCAAATATAATGTTATATAGCTTTTTACAGATTTTTATAATCAATAATACAACAATTATTTTTTTCCCAGTTTCAAGTTATGTTCATTATAGAAGAAGTGATACCTGGTCATAAACATATAGAAATTAATCCTCTTCATCACTATCATCGGATAGATTACCGGTACTTGGGTTGTTATCGCAACCACTGATTTGGCACTCGCCACAAGCGGCTGAACAGGGCATTCCATTACGCTTGCATCCACATCTTGAAGTAGCACATTTCGTCTTGCAGGAGCAGCGGATCATGTTGAGTAGATAATTTGGAGCTGGTGGCTTGTCGCAGGCTGTAGGGTAGTAGGAATTATTCTTTACATACCAACCCCACTGTTCTGCATCGATCTTCTCTTCTGTAGACTTCCAGATTAGTATTTGAAAGTATGTGCGAAAGCTGTGGTACTTTGTGGACGCATTGATAGGTGGCAAACGTTCGGGTGTAACAAAAGATTTAGCTGTAGCTACCTTTTCAACTAACATTCGATGACGTAGTGCGTTAGTGGATTCAAGTGTTTTGCAGCCATACAACAGAAGCATTGCCTTTCTTCCAGCGGCTTCAATGTCAGAGTGTTGGCAACAATCAGAACAGAATGTATTGCAACTGAACGGAGTTCAGCCACCTTCATCAGTGTGTCGAATGCTTTGGCTTTACCGATCGAAAAAATTCTGGATGTGCTATCACAGCCCGTGAAAGCATGCACAAACAGGAGATACTTGCAGATGTCATTGCCTAACAATGATTGAATGCTGAGAATATCATACACAGGATTAGGAGATGGTCCCCGTCTTATATCGCTGCGATAGTACAACTTGAAACCACTGTCCTTGGCATGGTACAGAAGGAGAATCAGCAAGTCGGTGTCTTCCCCTATTACTGTTGTAGTTGCATTTTCTGATGAGGAAACTGCTGCACGAACGATGTCCACATCAGCATCCCCATCTGCGTTGTGAACAGTACACCCGTGCTTCTTCAACATCTCACCTACGAGGGAAATAAATGCTTGCTTGTTGTTTTCATTAGCCAAGAAGTGTTCCTTCTGGCCAACAAACTTCATGCTTGGACTGAGATTCACATTTCTGCTTGTCTTGGTGCTGCGTCTTCTGTGGGTCATGTCCTTGATCGTAGGAGAGCTGCTGTAGCCATCAAAAACAATGATTGCTTTTCCATATGTTTTCAGAGTGAAATCGGCATATGAGTTGGCGATGCTGTCATATGTTTCATCTTGACGCCAGGAAACACGATGTAGTAGAGATCCACCATCCAATACGTACTGGTCTGTGCACTGAATTTCTTGAACTTCTTCCATGCGTAAAGTGTCAGTGTATTTGATTATTGCATGAGCTAGCTGAGACTTATCGGGTTTCCTCAAGATACTTCGTGATTCGAACAATGCAGGAGGATATGCACACAGTTCGTAACACATGACATCTTCAAGATTCATGTCTCCGCCAGTGGCAACAGTCATCATTCTCTGAAACAGTAGTGCAGGATCTACTTCTATATCTGAAGCATCAGTGATCACAACGGCAGAAGCAGATCCTAGTGTTTTCACTTTGTCAGATCTTTTGGCAGAATATGTAAAGGCTTGTTTCCCAGTCATTTTTACGACAATGTTCGTACCGATTGAATGCAATTGATGAACGTTAACTCCAGGATCAGCAGTTAGCCCTGTTACAATGTTGCAGAGACCCGAGGTAGAATGGAATGGGGATAAGGATTCCAGACGTTCAAGTACTTTCTTCATGTCATTACTGTCCCTGATTTGTCTACTTCCCCTCATTTCCTTGTGCTGTTCACTACTTTCCAACAAACTCTGGTGTATTCCTGCATTGCTAAGTTATAAGTGGAACACAGAGGCATAGAAAAGAGCCACGTTGTCCTTTGGATGTCTGTAAATCCACTTCCGCGTGTCAGTCCGCCTCTGCTTTTCAGGGAACGCATTAGTACTTGTTCTATCACCAGGTCTGTGCCGAGTCCGGCCCATAATCTGTCGCTTCTTCTTACCACAAACTTACCTTCCTGGAACATTTTGTTAACGGCTGGATTTTCAGGAGGCAAACTTAATATTTTCTGCAGGTACAGGTATATCGATTTCAGGTAATTGTGATGTCCGGCTGCTGCAATTATGGGGATGGTCTCCAGCATAGCTTGCAAGTGCAAATCCCACGAGCCGGTTCTGTCTGCTGTTATCAAGGAACGTGCAATGTTGATCATTCGCTGATATTCCAACCAGAGTTGACTTGTTTGCGAAGTAGATTGTAGGTCAGTTTTCTTCGCATCCAAAGTGGTAGCAATCTGAGACAATGCATTCGAAGATTCCACATCCTCAACTGATTGTTTGGCGGTCATAACATCGTCGAGCAGGTCACAAGCTTCCTTATGGAGGTCATGAGGAGTTCCATCTTCATTACGAGGGAAAACGTCTGCGACTAGTAAGGTACTAAGAGCTGCATCTACTATCATATGACCACGTATCGCTCTTGAAACAGCTTTTCCAGACATCATGTGTTGCACGGCATTTGGTCCGTATATTTCTTGAAGTACTTCAGACAATCCTGAACCATTCATAAGAGTACCGACTGCTCCCAAAAGATTCATCAGAGTGTGAAATGATCCCAGCATTAAAACAATGTCCTGCAGGTCTCTCTGTTCATTGATGATTTGGGAAGCGTTCCAGAACAAAGGCTGATCAAAGGTAATAATGCATGAGGTAATAATGCATGGGACTTTTTGATCGCGTGCTATCTTGCTCAAATATAGTAATGTCGAAAATATGCAGGTCATGTCAGTTGGCGACATATCTATGATGGGAAGGAACGTGATCGACGCCACACCTGGATGTGAGACACTTGATCCACCGTGAATTGCCTGCATTGTTCCGGACCAACTTGGACCTGATATTTCTGCTGAAGATATCTGCCAGAGAAGACTAAGTCGACTTATGGTGGCAGTGGGTACTGGAAGTTCGCGGAATGAGATGTCCCTCAACATGCTTCTCGCGTGTCTATATTCCCTAATGTCAACGGTGCAATCTTCTTAATGTCATTGTCACCAACATTACGCCTGTGAATAGAAGGGTGGATCTTGATCTTCGGAGTTATTGCGGCAATCATACCCATTCCATGAAAGGTATTCTTCCCATCCAAAGTGCAGACATCATGATCGACGTTATCTGCTGCTAGAAGGACTGCAGTGTTTTCATCAATAGTAAAAGAGCCAGACCCACTTGCCAGCGCCGCGTTTCTTTCGAATCTTGTTACTTCTGCATACGACGAACAGTAACCCAGCTGATGGAGAACGTCAATAAGGTACCTTGACCTAAAGTTGTGGTGTAGCTGAACCGACAAACCGATCAGTAGTGGACATAGTAATCCTCTAGGACGGGTTGCTTGCATAATGCTCTGCCTAATTGCACCTATTTTTCTTGAAGCATCCTGTCCCGCAAATGCTTTTGATAATAGCAATTTCAGACTGTTGGGAATGTAATCAAGAGCACTTTCTGCAGTGATGTCATTTGGAGATGGATACACATCTTTTCTAGGCGAGTCGACAGACTTGATATCACTTCTGATTATTTTTGCAGCAGCTTCTACTAGGTAAATCTTCTGTAGCTCTATATCTATATCACATTCTTTCGACTTTTTGTGATAATCTATAAGAATTTCATTAGCTGTCTCTCGTAGTGTTACTACATCTGCCTTCCCACTTTCACCTGATATTATGATCTTGTCTCCGTAACGTTCTAAAAGCTTTCTCTTCATGTGCCTGCGTTCGTAGACAGAGCTCTGACTTCCTTGAAGATATTCCTCCATTTTGGAAATTAGGTCTCCAATCAACAGTTGTTCATCATCATTCTCTTCCAGGTAAGCACAGGTCTGAAGGAATGCTTGGTGTTGCTCTTCATTAGTTGGTCTCCCTTTCTTCGAATCATGATCGTCGGAGGAGTATGCGCGAGGAATGTTTTTTCCACTTCGAAAATTTACGCTGCAGGTGTGATGGTAGACACAATCTGCAGCAGGAAGATCACGAAGATAATACTCCAGACGGCCTTTTACATTAAACGACCATTCATCGCAGCGGCTTTCACAGCACCTTTTTATGGTTTCGGAGAACTCTGTAGTTCTTATTTAGACATGCTCTGATTTTGGTTTGTAACAAACAGTGAGTAGCACTGGAAAATGCGTATTCATGAAAACGAGCACTTTTCCTTGGTATTGCCTCGGCTGCGGTCTGTCGCTTCTTTATTTCAATGGTCTTTTTATCCGTAAACCTTTTCCTACATACAACGTGAACACTTATTCCAGCTGTTGCAACAACATCGCTTCCACGGCTGCGGCTGGATGCATTTATACCATCTACTCCTTTTTGCGAGATGTGAACCACTTCCTGTCCGCTGTCCAATTTCTCCTTACAAATCACGCACAATTCTTCAGGGGTCTGCATTCTTGAAGGCGGACGCACACCGAGTCAGCCGTACACCGAGTCAGTCTGAAACAGAAAACACAAATTAATAAACTGTGTTGCAGTATTTAAAAGGAGTACATAATAACAGTTTTAAAGAAAATGACAAGCACAAATACGCAGATTTGATAGTGGGTAGTAGGAATTAAAGAGTTGTATATAATATAAGTTTATAAAGATGTAGCAATGTCCATTCTCACATACACTCCATACAGTATATTTTATTTACATTACGTGACGTCATAGTTTAATACTAGCGCCTAATACAATTTTTAGTGTCATATAGGTTAATTTAGAAACGAAAATGTGTTTTAAAACATTTTACTGATCAAGAAAAACGTCATAACTCTCTCTACAAAGCGAAATTAAAATTTATTGTATTTCGTAGGAACTGCCAGTCCGCCATTTTGAATTTCATTTTTGGGGGTGTTCCCGGGGTCCAATTTTGTCGGATTTTGGATATGTTATTCTGCAATGGTTCCTGAGCTGGAAACAGTTTAGAAAGCTTCTGAAGCAATTTTGCCCAGGTTGAAGCTATTTTTGCTCTAGATTGCCTGGACTAACTACAAATACACGCAAGATCGATCGGCCATTTGATTGTAATCGTGGGAAGTTATAATTGTCCTCATTGAAGATGTTGTTGTATTCAATATCTGTTGTCACTTTTTAGAGTATCTACGCGTCTCAACGGCCTTCTAATCCCAGCAACCCTTTTTCCCTCACAAAAAGAAATTGATTTTGAAGTAATAACGCATATTCCAGATGCATAATATTTTGTTTTCAATGTAGACAGCATTATATATTATCTACTAGTCCCACTCTGGATAGCACTACCATAATCCATTCGATAGTCATACTAGACAAATTTTGCTAGATTTCTGTAGTCTGTTTAAGAAAATGCCCGCAGAGGAGTTACCCTAGGCCATTTGGTAGATAATTTCACCTGGCCAAACATTCTGATATATATAAGGCCTATATACTGTGTATATATGAAAATGAAAAGGTTTATCGGCAGACTATAGTCCATATGACAAATATTAATAATACAATGACAGTTCACATACTAAGGATAGAAATATATACAAATGATTAGAAACAATACAGTAATGTCGAAGTTAAGTGGAGCTACAGACAGACTTTTTCGTACCAAGAATTCCATAGCTTGGACTCCTTAGAGCAGTACTTCTTAACCTGGGGAAATTTACCCAGGGGGTAAATTTCTTGGTTGTAGGGGGTAAATTTTGGAAACGCGGGAAAGTATCACGCTTTTTGAGACGTAAGGTTAAATCAGACAAACAAAATATTGTTTACCACGACTGAGTAGCAATGCTTTGAAAATCCTCATCTCATTTTCCTCAACGTATCAATGTGAGTCCGACTTTTCAACTATGCTTACCACCAAGTCTAAAGCACGAAACCGGCTTAATGTGGAGTGTGACCTGCGTTGCGCGCTCTCTACTACTTCCCCTGACATTGACGAGCTGGTTTGCAAAAAGCAATTTCAGCCATCACATTGATTATTATTACCTAATGATAATAAAGTTTGTCATCGAGTCTAGTTTGTTTACTTAACCGTCTTAACGCTTAACCTATTTAAGGGGGGGGGGGTAAATCTGGCTGGGTGGACTGGTCGAAAGGTAAATTACACGAAAAAGGTTCAGAACCGCTGCCTTAGAGGATCAACGGCAGGACTCATGGATAGCTTGGATAATCGGATTGGTTTATTTTTTAATTCTTTGCATTAGACTGTAATGAGCATATATATATATATATATATATATATATATATATATATATATATATATATATATATATATATTAATTCTTTGCATTAGACTGTATTGAGAATATATATATATATATGAAAAATTATTTCACGAAAGTGACACGTGAAAAATATTTATGATGAATAAAACCACGAAGAGAAAAGAAACACAAAGGGGTGCTCAAGCGCTTTCGTCTAATGACATCCTCAGGAACACTGGAGTGAAAGGACAGATAAAGGCAATATATAGGTTACAAAAATAAACATACATACATACATATTCATATATATATATACATATATATATATATATATACATATACATATATACATACATATATATATAGTAAGCATAGAAAAAATTGTGGGAGGAGCAAACACATTTGTATGGGAAATTGACACTTTTAGCACTTCGGCCGACATTCAATATAAATTCAAATGGCTTGTTTATGAAACAGGTTACAAAAGAATAAAGAAATAAAAATAAATATAAATATAAATTGAGGGAAAAAAAAAAAAAAAAATTAATTACAAAATAGTGCCTTAGTGATATATATGTCACAGCCTAAATAACCATAAAGAAATAAACCAACATAAAAACCACAAATAAAAGTCAAATATATATATAATATATATATATATATAATATACACACATATACATATATATAGTAAGTAGTGATGTAGGTCACATCCGCATCCGCATAACACCCGCACATTTTCTCGCATCCGCATCCGCATCTGCATCCGCACTTTGGACTGCGGATGTCGTGCGGATGTGGACCGTTGAGATAAAACGTCATTAATAAGCGGAAATTATCAAATTCTACTATAATACTAGAACTAGTTCATTGTGCGCAAAAGTGATGCAAGCGACAAGACGAGAGGCTGTTCTTGTATGAAGTTACTCTCTTGCAATCTACTTAGATCCACGTTACAAAGCTAAGTTATTTTCACCTAGTACTCAGTTTCTTGAGTCAAGCAGCGATGACGAGACCTACGCGATGTCAAAAGATGTAGTAAAAATGATCGAGAGCTATCACCAAGAAAAACGCCTGGCTGCATGTGACAATCCTATTAGTTGGTGGAAAAATACGCAGAATATCTATCCATACTTGAGTAAACTTGCAAGGAAACATTTAGCACGTCCTCCAACAAGCGTACCAAGCGAGAGATTATTTAGCAGTGCTGGATTAATATATGATGAAAAGAGAAACAGACTGGCAGCAGAAAAGGCAGAAAAATTAATGTTCCTTAAGCATAACCTTCCTATAATTAAGTTTGAATATTAAACGATGAACATCTTAGTTTACTTTATTTTAATTACTCATTTATAAATATGCCTAATAAAACTTTAAACTTAATATAAATAGTTATCAAGCTAATTAAAGATCTCTTTCTATAAGGGTGGAGGTTGGGGAAAGAGGTCGGGTAACACAATTATGGTTTCTAATTGTGGCTGAAACTCAACAAAATATAACGAATTTATTTGCAGACGAAATCACTAATTGATTTCTATATTAGTTAGATGCTTGCTATTATTTTATATGTTCAGGGAAAAGTAGAGCAATTATTGTACAATTAATCAATTATACTACATTATAGCTACAGCTCTCTCTATATAATAACTTATTATATACGTTAAACACAACAAATCTCGAATATATCCTAAAAAATAACGAAAATGTAGACATCCGCGTCCGCATCCGCGGATGTTGAAATCAAACATCCTCATCCGCATCCGCATCCGCGGATGTGAAAAAAATGACATCCGCTACATCACTAATAGTAAGTAAAGAAAAATTGTGGGAGGAGCAAACACATTTGTATGGGAAAATGACACTTTTAGCACTTTGGCCGACCTTCAATATAAATTCAAATGGCTTGTTTACGGAACAGGTCACAAAAGAATAAAGAAATAAAAATAAATATAAATATAAATAGGGAAAAAAAAAAAAAAAAAAAAAAATTACAAAATAATGCCTTAGTGATATATATGTCAGCCTAAATAATAATATAAGCCCTATATATATCAGAATGTTTGGCCAGGTGAAATTATCTACCAAATGGCCTAGGGTAACTCCTCTGTGGGTAACTCCCCTGTGTAAACCCACAGGGAAAAGGAAAAATGATTCCAAGCCCTTTCGTGTATTCAGAAGTACACCTCGTCAGGGATTATTCCTTGACGAGGTGTACTTCTGAATACACGAAAAGCCTTGGAATCACTTTTCCTTTTTCTTGTAGATTTACATCATTCATTCATTTCACGTGTTTAATTGTGAAGTTCATCCCATATATATATATATATATATATATATATATATATATATATATATTATATATGTGTGTGTGTGTGTGTGTGTGTGTGTGTGTAAAAATGAACAATGAATAATTCCTACATTCGTATAATTCTTATATTCATTCATATAATTCTTATGTTCATTCGTATACTTCGTATACTTATATAATCCTTATATTCTTATTCATATATTCATTTTGACATATAAAGACCAAAATCGTATAACGCCGACACGAGTTTGAATAAAATTTTGATTTGCTTTCTATTTTATAATTGGTAAATTATTTCTTTTTAAACTACTTAATCATTTAGTATAACGTCCAGAATCGCATAACGCTGACATAAGTTTGGATACATTTTTTATTTGCTTTCTATTTTATAAGTAGTTAATTATTTCTTTTTAAACAACTTAATCATTTTTGTAGACTTAGCTTAATCATGTAATCTTGTTCATTTCCTCTATACATTCTCGCTTCGTTGTAAAAGATGAAGTCATGTCCTGCTTAACGTTTAATTTTTAATCTTAAGCCTTTAATGTTCGCCCATGGGCATGTTTGTTTGTAATTCTTGATGGGAAGGCATATTTCAATTTCCATTTTTAGTTAACTCGGCAGATCATGATAACATCAGATCTGTCAATATGCGGATTAAAATAAAAATATGGCTACCTCTTGCTTAGCAGTCTAGACACTGCTACAGCAAAAATATTTGCTTTTTCTTTAAATGTTTTGCAAAGTAAATCAGCCTATTGAGAATAAAGAACAAAAACAGATCAGCATTAAATAATAATGATGTCAGTAAATATTCAGTATAAAAGAACATAACATTTCTCCAATGTTTTATTCTGATTAGACTGATCTAACTTAGAGGCTGAGCATTACCTGTAACATTTTAGCAGTAAATTACCGTAAGAAAAAGTTTTTATCTTCTCCTTCGAGCCTTGCTCTCTTCAGAGAACTTAGTCTTAAATAGAGAAAAATACTGTAATTTCCCGATCCGTTACAAGAAGAATCGGGGAACCTTCAGAGAATTTAATCAGCTTCACAGAATCCTCCGATCCACTACGAGAAATCGGAGAGTAGTATAAAAGAAAACTACTGCGATTCCCTATACGGTACCATCTATTCCAGAGTAACAAATCCGTTGCTGCCACCTAACCAGAACCCCCGTCAACTTCGAACCGACCAAGACCATAGACGGAGGGGTTAACATATATATATATATATATATACAGTACTGGCCAAATTATTAGGAATTTTTTTAAAATTTCATTTTTTGGTATAAAATGTTAAATTAAACCAATTTTAAACGTTGAAAAGTTATTTATTTCTACACAAGAATACATGGTCATTATTTAGCAATAGTTTAGTACTTAGTTTGACCCACCTTAGCTGCCATAATGGCTGCGACACGCTTCGGCATGCCATGAATCAATTTTTTGCATAATTCTTTAGTCGAACGAAACGTGTTTGTTCGTCAGTTTTCGTTTGGTTGTCGTGCGATGCGGGTGTGTTTCTCTTTCTTTTACGTGTCATTGTAACTACCGTTTAATTTAAATAGTGTAGTTACCCAATTTCGGCAATTATTTGTTACAGTTTTTAAGTGAATTTGAAAATGGGGCGAAAGAATGACTTGAGTCCACGGAAAATTGGGCAAATACAGGTTTTATTAACTTCTTCTACATTTAAACAAAAGGAAATCGCTGCCAAACTCCATGTTTCACCACAGTCAGTACTTCGTATTAAGAAAAAAAATGGTATTTGGAGAAAATGTAGGCCCCAAAAGGGTTGGAAGATGCGGCAGAAAAAGGGTAACGACTCCAAGAACTGATAGACAGATTGCAATTTTGTCTCTTAGAAATAGAAGAGCTACTTGCAAAAACATTTCCAGTAGTCTAGCGGCTGATGGCATCAATATTAGTCGTAGAACAGTCAACAGGAGGCTTCTAACTGCCGGCTTCAAAGCCTACCGCCCAAGGAAGAAGCCCAGGCTCACTGAGGCTATGAAGAAGGCACGTTTTGCATGGGCAAAGGAACACATTAACTGGACTAGTGAGGATTGGGAACAGGTAAGAATAATATTTAACTGTTTAGTTGGGTATTTAACATTAAATAGAATGTTAATACAGTAAATACAGTATGCATAGAAGTGTATTTACAGTACGTGATAAAACTGCAGTAAAAATATCTGTAAAGCAGCAAGTCATACTGTACTTCGTTTTAGCTGTACTTCATACGCTATGCACTGACTCTTTCACAGGGCTTTCTTTGATTGCAGGTGGTGTTCTCCGATGAGTCAACGATTGCCGTGCTTGACGATCGTGTTCAAAGTGTAAGAAGGAGGCCTGGAGAAGAATTTTTGCCTGAGTGTCTGATGAAAACGGTGAAATTTCCACAAAAGATCATGGTTTGGGGAGCAATTTCTGTGCATGGAACTAGTCGTTTGAGCATTGTTGAGGGGAATATGAACCAAGTCAAGTATATAGAAGTACTAAGAGGACGTCTACTGCCTCAAATAAGGGAATGGTATGGTAATAGACGTTGGATTTTTCAACAAGACTCAGCCCCATGCCACACGGCAAAGTCGGTTAAAAAATGGTGTCATGAAAATAGTGTTCGGTTGCTCCCATGGGCTGGAAATTCTCCAGACATGAACCCAATCGAAAGTTTATGGTGTATTTTAAAGGACATAATCCATGAAACGCCGATAACAACAAAACACCAACTCATAGAGCGACTTATTCAAGTCTGGTTTCACTCTAAACGTATTAAGGAATTATGCAAAAAATTGATTCATGGCATGCCGAAGCGTGTCGCAGCCCTTAAGGCAGCTAAGGGGGGTCAAACTAAGTACTAAACTATTGCTAAATAATGACCATGTATTCTTGTGTAGAAATAAATAACTTTTCAACGTTTAAAATTGGTTTAATTTAACATTTTATACCAAAAAATGAAATTTTAAAAAAATTCCTAATAATTTGGCCAGTACTATAATATATATATATATATATATATATATATATATATATATATATATATATATATATATATATATATATATTATATATATGTGTGAAAATGAAAAATAAATTTCTCATGACATTTGTTCATATTTCACAATCACTATTGATGTTGAAAATAAAAAACTAGATCGATTCGTGCATATTTAGAGGTGGCGCAACTCGAAGCTTTAGTATCATTATACATTTTGGGGTGGCAAATTTCTTCAAACTTGCGCCACCCTTAGATATTAATGGATTTACCTCAAAATTCGGTTTGAGATCTTTTTCCATATAAAGAATGAGAAATGCATTAGGAGCTCTTATTTGTACATTTTAATTTGTTGCCATATATGTGTGGCTAGGGTTGCCAACTCCATGAAGTTTGAAAAAAAGGACAAGAACATCAATTCCAATATACTGTCTACAAGGTTAGGGAAAGAAGTAAAATTTTATTTATAATTTATTACAATTTATACTGCATGCTTTTTTATTGCATATTTTCTTAAAGTAAATATTTTTATTGATATACAGAGATTGACCCATTGAGTCATGCATTGACAAAATTTAATTATGATAACAATATTTATTTTTAAATTTATACTTTTCCGCTACACGGAACGCTAACATTTAAGTGAAGAAATGAATTTATAAAATGTTACTCGACTTAAGACTTTATAATTATTTCCTTTTAAACAAAAGTTTTGTTATAAAACTGTTGTTTGGAACAAGATTGTTATCAGAAAAGGACAAATGGCGTCCTTTCCGAACTCAAGAAAGGACAAGGACAAAAAACTACAAAAAAGGACTGTCCTTTTCAAAAAAGGACGGTTGGCAACCCTATGTGTGGCTCACCGTAATATATACTGTATATATATACGTATGCGCCTCGGTGGTGTAGTGGTTAGCATCGCTGACTACGAATCCATCGGCCCCGGGATCGAGACCCGGTGACGTCAGGCGGCGCGCAGCAAAACCCAGCTGTTCAGCAGTTTCGGGAATCTTTCACCATTATGGCGACCCCAATCAAGAGGGTTCGTATCGCGACTGACTCGTGGCTCCTTTGAATAGATGTCTAATTCCTTTTGATAACTTTTCTGACTATTTTTGATGGGTGGAGGCACAACCTCATCGAAATAACTCCATAAATTAACCTTCGGCTTCTTTTTCAAAGGTTCTTGATCTTCTCGTGAAACAAAATCAGTTGTTTCATCGCCATAGGTTATATTACGTGCAGGACTAGCGTTAGGTGATACAGACATAATGATTATCTATTTTTTTACAAACTCAGGCACTGTTATACAAGCAAATTTGAAACGAGAATCTGAAACGTGAGAAATCATGCGAGTAATGTCTGCCTTCAACTGCCTGAAACGATTCTGTAAATTTTCTATTACCGTAATTAAATCGTTTTTCATAGTATGAACACCTGCATCATCAGTTATGTTAGGCAAAAATACCACGAAACCTGTTACATCGGGAGACACCATGTGAAGACAAGAAGAATCAGAGGAAAAGTCATTCGTTAATTTTTCACATCAACTAAGAAGCTTTACAACACACTGAATTAGAGTGTGTATGCGTATGCAACAACCGCATTTTTCGTTGAAGAAGCCGTTGTAGCATGTAGAATGTAGAGTTCCATTGGGTGATAACGTCTCTTATAAGTTTGTTTCGGGTAAATTATGTTGCTTCTGGAATTCCTTAAGTCTGTCAAAGGCTGGAGATGAACAATTAAAATGCAACAGATTGGGCGCGCAATTGTACATACTGTATCTCTGCAACAGACTTCTGGCTAAGAAGGGCTTCATCAACTGCAAGTGCTAAAGTATGATTCGCACAAGCAACAGGAGTAATTTTGAGAAGAGCGCTAACAGCTTTAGTAATATTACAACCATTTGTATTACACAACTACATGCACACGATCGCTCTTTATTGACCATTCTTGCAATATAGAAGTCGATGCAGTTGCAAATTTTTTCTGAGTATGGGAATCTGGCAGATTTTTGGTGGCTTAAACATGCTGCTTTTGCTCACATTTACATTAGTTCTATGTGCTGTCAAACTGATAAAGGCTTCAGTTTTTTTATAGTGACGCCTAATAACCCAAATAAAACTAATATTCGGAATTTGGTATTCGGCCGAATAGTTTTGCACCAAATATTCGGTATTCAGTGAATTTTAGTATTCGGTACATCCCTAATACTCGTATATATATATAATGTTACACACAGACCATGCATGGAACAAGAAACTCTTCTGAGAAAATTAAATCCACTATATTCTGAATAAATAATGGTAAATGACAAATACTAAAGTTTTTCTTTCTCGTGATGGAAGCCCAACGTGAGAACGGGTCATAACCGGGTCATGATTTAGTCCAAACTCTCATAACGCTGACGCAAGTTCGGAATTTTTTTTAAATTTTTTTTTCTATTTTATTTTTGCTGAATAATTGATGAATTATTTCTTTTTAAATTACTTAATCATTTTTTTAGATTTAGCTTAATAATGTAATCTTGTTAAATTCTACAATGTTCATTTTCTTTATACATTCTCTCATGGGCGCCCGCAGGTAGGGGCAAGGGGGGGGGGCGCTTGCCCCCCCCTGGAAATGCCAAGAAAATATTTATATCCTAAACTTGCTGAAAAGTATCCAACTGCCTCCTAAAGGGTGAAAATTTTTATTTGTGTGCATGATAAAAGGTTGCTACCTTTTTATTTGTTCACCGGGAGAAAATCAACTCAAACAAAACTGATTTTATGGAAAAGGTTGTTCATAATTTTGGTAGTGACCGCAGACGACTACAATTCCTATTCAAATGAGCAGTGTAGGTGATGCTCGAAACACCGTTTTCAAATTAGGTACAACATTTACTTCAGTGTGCTTTTTTCTTCATTCTATCATGTTTCTGTTATAAATAAAATAAATGATTGTTATCATGTGCATTGTATGTATATACAATATATATTTGCATTTTCCATTACAGAAAATGCAACACTAAACTTGCTTAGAACTAACCTGCTGGTTCCTAAGAGGTCAAAAGTTTTTTGCTTGCTCCGGTCCCTACCTATTAATACATTAAATTTTGCCCCCCCTTGGAAAAAATCCTGCGGGCGCCCATGCATTCTCTCTTCACTGTAAAAAATGAAGTCAAGTCTTGCATAACACTTAATTTTAAAAAGTAAGCATTTAATTTTTGCTCATATGCACGTTTAATTGTAATTCATAATAAAATGCATATTTCATTTCCATTTTTAGTTAACTCGGCAGATCATGATAACATCAAATCTGTCAATATGGCTTCATCTTCAAATATCTTGCTTATCTGTCTAGACTTTGCTACAGATAAAATATTTACCTTATCTTTAAATATTTTGCAAAATAAATCAGCCTATTGAGAATAAAAAACAAAACAGGTCAGCATTAAATAATAATGATGTCATTAAATTTTAGGTGTGTATATATATACGTGTAGAATTTCTCCAGTGTTCATTCTGATTTGTCTGATCTGACTTAGAGGCTGAGCATTACCTGTTACATTTTAGCAGCAAACTACAGTAAGAGAATATCTTTGTCTTCTCCTTCGACCCTTGCTCTTTTCAGAGAACTTAGTCTTAAATAGAGAAAAATAATTTCCCGATACGTTACAAGAAGAATTGGGGAACCCGTAGAGAATTTATTAAGCTTCACAGAATCCCCCGATCCTCTACAAGAAGAAATCGGAGAGTAGTATAAGAGAAACTACTGCGATTCCCTACACGGTAACATCTACTCCAGAGGTAACAAATCCGTTGCTGCCACCTAACCAGAATCCCCGTCAACCTCGAACCGCCCAAAGTCATAGACGGAGGGGGTTAACATATATATATATATATATTAGTAGTGTATGTCACATCCACATCCTCATCCGCGCCTGCGGGATGCGGATGTTGCGGATGTATACTATTTACTAAATTGCTATTTTTAAAGCACAATTTGCCCCTCATTCGGTTCAAATATGAAACTTGTGCAACCTTCATTTGATCTTTAATGTAACTGGCAATGTCTGTTGTGTATTTGTGTAATTAATTGTTCATACTATAATACATAACAATGCCATAAGCACACTACTTTCCAAAGGGTGGTGGTTGGGGAAAGTGGTTGGTGGGATGCAAGACGAGTTGGGTCCCCGTCCCGCATCCTGGTAAAACACAGTTGTATGGCAAAAACTCCTTCAAAAAGAGAAGAGTGTATGTAAAAAAAATTATAATTACAAAATAATATTATCTAATATCTAATATTATCGAACATCTAATATTTATAACTAACCAAAAATCGAAAGTCAATTAATAAATTAAGTATGAATTTAAACTATCATATCAAGCTGACAAATTTATACATGAACATCCGCATCCGCGGATGTCTGAAATCTGACATCCGATACATCACTAATATATTATATATATATATAAAAACTTGATTAAAGGGTTTGTTCTTGAGGAACAATCCTTAACTAGAAATTTTCTTAACAACATTTATCATTTCCCCTATAAAGTCCCACCGTTAAGAAAGACATACACTACTTTTCTTTTCTCTATTACGACTACATTAGTTATAAAATGCAATCAGAACTTCGCCACCTACTCACCCCTCTTTACCCTCAAATTAACCTTCAATTTGTATTCACCAACAATAACAGCATTAAATCATATCTCAACCATAAAGAAAAAAACCGAGTCCCTTGTTTCGTCCACTATTTACTGTTTCAACTGTATTCGCTGCAAAGCGAGTTATGTACAGGGTGTCCCAGAATTAACTATCTATTTCAATGAAATCGGACAAATTTTTTAAAAACACACTTTTATTTATGTTTATCATGTTTAATATGTGTTAAAAATGTATAAATTTCTAAATTTTTTTCATAATTTTATTTTCATAATTTTTTCATAGTTTTATTTTCATTCTCTTTCAGAACCCTATTAATAATGACTACACAAGAACGCATCTTTGTTGTAACATCCCGTATCAAAGCCTTTTTCATCAGTGTCGAACGCAAGATTCTATGAACTGTTGTCTTGGATATGTTGAGTCTTCGACCGGCCTCCCTAACCGAAGTTGTTGGTTCATCCTCAAACAATTGTCGTACCTGTTCGGTACTGTTACGTGCTGTCCTTGGGCGTCCTCTTCCCACCTCGTCGTGTACGGATCCAGTTCTTTTAAATTTGTTCACAAGTTCACGAATCGCTTTGTCTGTAGGACCGGTTCTGTGGAATCTTCTTGTAAATTTTTCTACGATTTCATTACATTGCATTCCTTTGCTACGGGATGTTACAACAAAGATGCGTTCTTGTGTATTCATTATTAATAGGGTTCTGAAAGAAAATGAAAATAAAACTATGAAAAACTATGAAAAAATTATGAAAATAAAATTATGAAAAAAATTTAGAAATGTATACATTTTTAACACATATTAAACATGATAAACATAAATAAAAGTGTGTTTTTAAAAAATTTGTCCGATTTCATTGAAATAGATAGTTAATTCTGGGACACCCTGTATATTGGCAGCACCATTCACCAATATCAAGCAAGAGTGAACGAACATCGCGGCATTTCTACTAGAACATCACAACCTTTAAATAAACCATTCAAATCAGCAATAAGAGATTGCCACCTCCACAATCATCCACCAATTTCAAAATTATCAACTCAGCATACTAACCAACCGACCTCATCATCCTCGACTCCCAATATATTTTTAGTACGAAACCAACCCTCAACGACTATAGTTCTGCTTTCAACTTAAACATAGCTACATAATTCTTCTGACTCATCACCAGAGCATTTTTTAAGCTTTTCCCACTGGGCGACAAAGGCAGATCGGGAAGTAGGGAGGATTAAGGCAGGGGTGTGCTGCCAATTTCTTAACAACCGGTTCTGATACAGATAGGGGTGTAAATCGGCGAGCGCCAATGGCGCGAGTCATTAAGCTAGGGGGTCTGGGGTGAGCAGTAGCTCCCCCATCAAGGTCCGGGGGGGCGGAGCCCCGGAAGCCAACGCATTTTAGCTTTTCCAAACAGCATTTCGTAACATTTTGGCAGAAATTATTTAAGATATTCTTTATACTCACTAATGACATAATTATCTAAAAATAAACTAATTTTTCATCAAAAAATAAATAAATATTGAAACGACCACTGCTTGTGATACTATCTATATTTTTCTATAAAATCCTGAGAAAAATTAAAAAAAAATTAGATATAAATAAATTTCTACTGACTGTTAAATATTTGTTAAAAACAAACAAGCGATTCGGTGATCCAATCAAAATTTAACAACCGGTTCGGGCGAACCGGTCCGAACCGGTCCCAGCACATCCCTGGATTAAGGATACTATGGATCCGGATGTTCCCTAATCAGGCCACCATCCCCGTGTGGTCTGAAATAACACTAGCATTATCTATATATAAATATTCAATGTAAATTTCATATTTACATTTAGGATAAACAGTTCTCACTGTGGCATATGTGCATGTATTATATGTATTTATATGGCTTCCAAGACAATGCTCCTAAGATAACTCCCAAGACAATTCTATTTTTACAAATTTTGAAAATTCCTTGTCGCCAAGTACCCTAAAATTTCATTTACTGGGCGACAAATTTTCTTCACTGGGTGACATTCATGTCGCCCACTCACTAGGTTAAAAAATGCTCTGCTCATCACTGCAAAAGAAATCTGCTATCACTGTTCGGCTTTTGAACAATTGTAACATAGATATTTCAACACTCAACCATTCCCAACCTTTATACAATCAGATTATCCCCCACCTCATATAATAAACCCGATAAGATTTGTTTTCAATATTCGTTCACCTTTTAACTTTTGTATATTTTAACCTTTGTCTTACCTCTCTGCATTTGATATAGCTTTTTAATTTTAAATCATTATTATCATATGACTACATAAATATATTGCATAAAATTTTTATTCAGCAAATTTGTTCACTTTTTCCCATTTTAAATTTTTTTTTAGCACTGATGATGGAAATTGAATTTTCTGAAACATCTGATTAATAAACATGTATCACTTTCTCGTCCTCTTATTCCTCACTATATATATATATATATATATATATATATATATATATATATCCCCGCAAGGGGGTTCTAAGCTCGTGCTCTTGAGTGCTCTTTGTGCTCGTTTGTACGTGCTTGTTCCTGGAGGTTTCACGTGCGCCCTCCCGGCCCTAGCACCCAAGGATGATGGGGCTCGACCCTGCAGTCCTTGTCATCCTTGGTCTTTTTCCACTTCGACTGTCCCCTCCACCCTTTCTTTTTCCTCTGTCTTTCCTCTCACTTTTCTTTGTTTTTCCGCCGAGATATGCCCTTTTAAATAGAGGCGAATCGGTTCTTCCCGAACTTAAAAAAAAAAAAAAATATTATATATATATATATTATATATATATATATATATATGAAAATTATTTCACGAAAGTAACACGTGAAAAATATTTATGATGAATAAAACCACGAAGGAAAGGAAACACAAAATGGTGCTCAAGCGCTTTCGTCTAATGACATCCTCAGGAACACTGAGGATGTCATTAGACGAAAGCGCTTGAGCACCATTTTGTGTTTCCTTTCCTTCGTGGTTTTATTCATCATATATTATATATATTATAATATATATATATATACATATATATATATATATATTATATACATATATATATATATATATATATATATATATATATATACACACGAACTAAACCTATATTCACTTGGAAAATAATGGAGAAACTAGTCCCTAATCTTACTCTGAACCCTGTAACTCCTCAAACTACGTGGAAAGTAGAAAAGGAAGAATGTGTCGTGTTCCCAAATTAAAGGCGAGACAGGGAACATCCTTAACGCTGAAAGAAAATAGTTTTGTTGTGAAAGGACCAAAACTGTTTAATCAGCTGCCCAAAGACCTAATGAACAGGAATGGTGTTGCAGTGGACATCTTCAAAAGATTAGACGCCTGGCTCAGAACAATCCCCGATGAGCCGGGCATTCCTGGCTATGTGAGGTGGAGAGTACAAGAAACCAACTCACTACTTCACCAGGCCAACTCGAGAAGGGGGGCGGCAAGCTTGACCTTCGTGAAATGCGGAATCATCGCGCGGAACCTTTAAAAGGTTGAAAGATATATATATATATATATATATATTAGTGGTGGACCAGATGTCAGTTTTTCAACATCTGCGGATGCGGATTTTAAATTTCAATATCCGCGGATGCGGATCTTTAGTTAATCTATCAATATAATATATAATTATGAATATATGACAATTTTTCAAATTTCGTGCTATTACTATTATGGCAGGCAATGCATAAGAATTAAAATTAATATTAATGTTTTCATTATGATAAAAATAATAACTTTCTCAAGAGTTTCAGCCACAGTGGAGTACGCACAGCGGCACAGGCAGTGTTTGTTGATTTAATGGTATTTATATTTTGAGGTTTATATATTTGTTTGTTCATTAATAATTAATACTTTACATGAAATGTGCATGACTGGGCCTTATAAGCTAATTTAATTGTAAATTGCATAATTTATTAGAGGTAATATCCGCAGCCAGAAGTGCGGATGCGGATGTTAAAATGATGCGGATATCCGGTCCACCACTAATATATATATATATATATATGTGTGGTGTGTGTGTGTGTGTGTGTGAGGATATTGTAGACACCAATCGACCAGGGAAGTACTCCAGGGGGGACGTTAGGCAGGAGACGGAGTGCTGGAACTTCCGTTTCTCCTGTCACTGTCCTCCCTAGCTGATCTTTTTCCGTGTCTCATCTATCGTGTGAGCAGTCCAGCATGCTCTCAAACACACAATTCTCCCTCTATTCCTCGCTACACATACATGCATCTTACACACTACACAATCTTTTCAAAATTTCTAAAAAAAAAAAAAAATGGCATCATTGAACCTTGGAGACGTTGTTTTTGGCTTTCTCTTTTTTCTGTGGAGGGGTCCCTTTTGCGGACGTTCGCCTTTGGCCCCTTCCTTACTACATAATATATATATAGGCGTATGAGTCTATGAGATGGCACTTTACTGGGGGGTCAGAAAAAATTTGCCCTAAAAATTTTCAGGGTGCCCCGATTTCCGCATAAGCACTATGTGTGGCATAAAATAACACAAAGATTAGAGTATGAGTAAGATATATTAAAGCCTTTTTTACATAAAAACATTACAATTTACTAAAATGATGTAAAATTTTGCTACAACATTTCTAAATGACAAGCAAAACTACGGCATTGCAGTTGATAAAGAATTCAGTAAGTCCTCAACTTACGTTTTAATTATTACCTACGAGTATAGTAGCAAGTAATTAATTCACTTCAAGAAGTAAAAAAAAAAACAAAGGGATGTCAAGAAAAATCTGCCCTGAAAATGCTCAATACTCTAGTCCGGGGGGGGGGGGGGGGGAGGCTGCCGCCCTCAGACCCCTCGCCTCATACGCCTGTGTATATATATATATTTTTTTTTGTTTCAAAGTATGACCGCTCATGGCCACCAAAAGAAAGGTGGATAGCAGAGCGAACACAGGACGAAGACTACGGAACAGCTAACGGAAATGAACAATAGACGGGGAGGAGGGGGAGGAGGAGGAGGGAAAAAAAAAAAAAAAAGCAGAAAGATCATAGCGGAGTCACAGCCGGTAAAGAAGTCGGGAGCGAAAGAGGAAGGAGAACAACCCGGTTACCGAAAAGTAGGGACCTTCAGATAGAATAGCGCCAAGCCTATCACAAGGCTCGACGCTCTCCAAAAAGGGAAAATACTCTGCGCGCAGCGCAGAGTAAAGCGGACACTCCACCAGGAGGTGGGCAACTGTAAGTGAGACGTTACAACTGGGACATCGGGGCACCCGATCCCCGGCCATCAAATAGCCATGGGTCAGGTGGGTGTGGCCAATACGGAGGCGGGCCAGAGCCACCTCCTTATGGCGCGACCGATGGAAGGAAGAGGCCCACCATCCCAAATTGGGTTTAATCTTGCAGAGTTTGTTATTTGTAGTGCCATCCCAGCGACTCTGCCACCGAGAGCGCAAAAACCTACGGAAGCCAGGGATATAATCAGAAAAGGGGAGGGACATGGGTGTTATTTTATTTATTTGTCGGGTTCGAAATCCCAGCTGAGCCGTGAACGGCCAAATTCTAAAGGGCAAGTTCTACCTAAAGCCCAAGTTAAGCTAAATTAAAACTTACGGATTTGAGATCCTATTAGGTCCTACCTCAGGGTAACCTCAGGGTTGCTGACTCGATGCGGGCCTACCTTAGACCTTTGAACTTAAAAGGTAAACAAAAGGGTACTATTTGTGGTCTTCTTTCTGAACCTTGCAACAACAACGCAACCTGGACTATTGCACGATGCAACAATCATGTATCTAAACAACCAAACTGAATTGCAAGAGAGCTCTCTATCAAACCACACCTTTACGTACGACCTTCCACAAACGAGTAGAAAAGACGCGCAGCGTCTCAAAATGATGCCAACAGTGTGACCAAACAATGATGCCACAAGAGCTCAAAAATGCTAGCTCTAAATTAATTTAATTTTTCACTAACCTTACAATTATGAGATGGATATATATACACACCTTAACTTAATATATACACAAGCAATGCTGCATCAATCAGCTTAGTCATCGTATCGCCTTGGGACAACAATGGTTCTTCCTCTTCTAGATTTTCTAACACTCCCCACCGAAGAGGCATTGTTGTCATTACCTTCTGCAAGGTTAGCCAAGCCTTCTTCATGAGGCTGTAACTCAAATGTTTCATCTTGACTATCTGTTTTTGCTGATTTCTAAAGCATAGAGTTTTTGTATAGGTCTCTTTAACTTTCCTCCTGAAGTCTTTACCAGTGCAGACCTAACTAAATTGTCTTTGCCAACAAACAACTCTTCAATTATGCCAAGCTTCCAGCATTGCCTTGGTCTTTCATCCCCAATCATTACCACTTCTCCCACCTTGATACAATTTGCATTGGAGCCCTTTACCTTGCCTGATGGGTAATAATTGAGTTCTGGCAAGTATTCCATCTGCCACCTCTTCCATAACTGATCTTGTAGCTCTTCAAGGTACCTGAACCGTCTGGTTAACTCTCCTTGAGTGCTCTGGATGGGCTGCAAGTCTTCTGGCACACTGGGGTTTGATGTTAATCGTTTACCACAAAGAAAATGATTTGGTGTCAATGGCTCTGCATCCTGCCTACTATTGTAAACAAAAGTGATAGGCCTACTGTTCACCATTGCTTCTACTTCACATAAAACCTGATCCAAAAACACATCCAAACCCTTGAGCGCAGAATGTGTTGGTAGAACCTGTAATGGATGGCTGGTGAGCAATTCTCTCTCTTCACCAAATTTTTTCTTCTGCATATATACCACCCAGTATTTCCTGGCTTGCTGAATCTCATTACTGTTCAGAATTCCTTCCCTTCTTGTTTCTCCCTTAATGTTGTTGGTAAATCTATATATCCATGCTGTCACTCTTAACAATCTTTTCAGACTGCTAATGTCCTCAAGCCTCAATATGGGGTCCTGCTGCATAACTTGACAACTGTTCACAGCGCATTTTCTCACCTCACTCACCCATGCTTCTTCAGCCTGGCATTCTCCTACAACAGGCTGATTAGAAGGCCAGTTTTCACTTCCAAGTTTTAGCCACTCTGGCCCATTCCACCACAAACTTGATTGTGAAAGATCTTTCACCGAAATTCCTCGTGTTGGTAAATCAGCGGGGTTTTGGATGCCTGGACAATGCTTCCATTGCTTGGGATCTGTGTGCGCTTGAATTTCCTCCACCCTATTGGCAACAAATGGTTTCCATTTCCTTGCCTGACTTCTTAACCAGTGCCAAACTATAGTGGAGTCTGTCCAATAATAGCTTGGAATTTCATAGAGGGCCAAAGGCTTTCGCACTGTAATTGCAAGCCGACTAGCAATAACGGCACCCATCAATTCCAACCTTGGAACAGAAAGCCTTTTCAAAGGTGCTACTCTACTCTTTGCAGCAACCAGCCTGCAACTTACTTCTTCTTGCAATGCGCCTCTTATATAAATACAAGTTGCATAGGCTTCCTCACTTGCATCACAAAAGATGTGCAGCTCCAAATTGTCTGGACTATTGTTCAACTCTCCAAAGTACCATCTTGGGATTTCAATGTCTCCAAGATGTGCCAATTCTTTGAACCAATATTTCCACCTTACCACCATATGATCAGGTAACTCTTGGTCCCAACCAAGTCCAATTTCCCAGAGGCTCTGAAACCAAATTTTTGACTTTATCACAAATGGAGCCAGGAATCCAAGAGGATCAAAGACCTTCGAAGCCAAACTAAGAGCTGTCCGTTTTGTCCACCTTGTCTCATTCTCGGCCAGCTCTACTAAAGATTTCCCATTGAAGGTAAACAAATCATCATCTTGCTGCCAAACGATGCCTAGCACCTTTGCGTCTATTGCCCACAACTCCTTAATACCAGAATCCTCAATACTTTCTGCTGCGTCAGGTACTACAGAGGAATGACTCATAAACTCTTGTAATTGCGAATGATTGGTCTGCCATTTTCTGAGCTCCATGCCAGCCTCCCTCATTATAGCTCTAGCCTCCATGAATATCTGTTTAGCCATTTCTGTATTATCCACGGAACATAGCAAATCATCAACATAAACATTTTTCCTTATGTGTTCAATAGTGTTAGGATAGACTTCAGAATATTTCTTAAAATGGTACTGCATAGTAGCTGCCAACAGAAATGGACTAGAGCTGAGGCCAAACAACACTGACTTCATTCTATATGCTTGAACCTTAGGTTCTTTTCCAACAAGTCTTTCGTATCCACCCACAGATACCTTACTGCATCTCTGTCCTCTGGTTTTAACTTTATCCGCAAAAAGGCTTGCTTCACATCTGCAGTCAATGCTACTCTACCAAACCTGAATCTCAGTAACAAGGAAAATAAATCTGCATTTAAATTTGGCCCAGCATCCAAACAGTCATTCAAGGACACACCACCTTTGTCCTTGGCTGAGCCATCAAACACTACCCTCAGTTTGGTGGTAGTTTTGTCTCGCCGTACCACTGCATGGTGTGGCAGATAATGTGCCTCCTGGCTCACCAGCTCACCTTGCACCCTTTCAGCATAGCCCTCCCTTACATAACTTAGGATGGCCTCATCGTATTCAATTAACAACTCCTCATTTTTTCTTAGCCTGTACAATGAAGTCTCCAACCTCCGATTAGCTAGCTGAAGGTTTGAACCGGGTTTGCAAGAATCCTTCCATGGCAGGCCAACTTCATAGCAACCATCTCTAAACCCAATCCCTTTTTCAAATTGCTCTAAAACATCATTGTTCACTGTACTTGCCTGGTTGTCCTTTATACCAATAGATTCAAGTTCCCAAAACGCTTTCAAATGCCTTTCCAGACCATGGCTGTTCTCCTCAATCTTAACAAAAAGAGCCTTAACTTCCATTTCATTGCAATAACTACCATGTAGCATCCAGCCTAGCTTACTTTCAATAGCTACTGGGCCTTGAGATGTACGGACAATATTACCAGTGATGAAATCCCAATAATAGTCAGCTCCAATCAAAAGACTAATATCTTCTGTTCCCTCAAACTTATTATTGCCCAAATTAATTCCTTTAACTTGCAATTCTTGGACACATGCCATATCTAAACAAGTAGTGACTGGAGCACAAAGTTCCTCAATCTCTACAGCTTGGACCTTGATAGTGGGACTTTGCGGTAACAACCCTTTAACCAGAACTTCTACCTTCTTAAATTTGGTTCGGTTTTGAACGGAACCCCCAAACCCAGAAATTCTTAAATTTTCCCTCTTAAGTTCTTTAAACTTCAATTTTCTGGAAATTCTGGTCTTAATAAAACTACACTGGCTACCACTATCAAACAACACTCTTACAGTAGCTTCTCCCTCATTCCCAATTAATAAGGCTGCAGTTGTTTGCAATAATCCCCCTTTACTTTTACTCCCTTGCATAGCAGTGGATGTGCCACTGATGTCTCTACTTCTGGGGTAGGCCTACTAAGAGTGTTTTCACACAATAATGGCTGATGCCTACCATGACATTTTTTGCACAAAATTTTAAACTTACAAAACCTTGCTCTATGACCTTTCAAAAAACATTTAAAACATGCTGTGGACTTAGTTACCCTGTCCTTTCTTCCCTCAAAGGGTAAGGCCTCAGCCACCTCACATTTATATGACTTGTGGTTGCCTTCGCAAAATATACATTCCTTGATTCCCTTTAATTTATTCTCAGAGGAGGCATGTAGAGCTGACACTGTACCTGGGCTATTCCTTTTTGTGGAAACTTTGGTGCTGTGCCTGCCTTTGTCCTCTTGTTTACCATCCCACTGTGCAAACTCAACTCCCTCTCGTCTTGCTAATTCTGTGCCTAAAAGACTTAACATCTGCTGAAGGGGGATGTACACATGTTCTGCAGAGTGTCCCCTACTTAATTCAAGCAAAATTGAGCTAGGCAATTTAGACTCCAGTGTAGGAACCAACATTATACCATACTTTTCCATTCCTACACCCAAGTTGTCCAGGGACCTAGTTCTAATTTCAAATTCATCACATAACTGCCGTAACTCCTTGACACTATTAGGATTATTAACAGGAGGTATAGTTAAAAGTGCACGGAGGTGGCTTTTAATTAAGATCTCTGGCTTCCCAAACCGTTTCTTTAATATATCCCAAGCCACATTATAATTAGCCTCTGTTAATGCTAATCCTGCTATAGTCTTTGCTGCCTCCCCTTCCAAGAGGGACCGCAAATAATTAAACTTCTCCACGGCACTTAACACTTGACTAGAATGAACTGCTGATTGAAAACTGTCTGCCCATCCTTGCCATTCCTGAATACTCCCAGAAAATGTTTTGAGTACAAGCCTCGGTAATTGAACTACAGATCTGTTAACCTTAACTTCACAAGCATCATTTGTTGAGTGTTGTGTTTCATTATTAGACCTGGTCTCTAACTGTACTGAGCTGCTAAACTCTTTTGCTCGGAGGCCTACGTTAATCATATCATCAATAATCTCTTCAAAGTAAATTATGTTATTTTCTATTTCATCCTCTTCTATAAGAGCCTCAATTTTAACATTTACCTCACTTAGAGCAACCTTTTTAGTTTCTAATATGGCAAGCTGCGCAGTCACTAAGCGTAAATCCTCTTGCTCTATGGCAGAATCTATAGTGGCAATGACCTTTGTAATTAGACCTTTGTAGGCACTTCTCCTTTTTATAAATTTGTTCAATTCAGATGCACTCATCTTCAATGTAAACAACCCTTGGGCTCAATACCAAATGAGCTGAATTGGCAGAAATACTTAACCAAACTGATCAAACGCAAATTTTACTTTCAAATAAACTGAATTGCTGAGTGGGGTACTAACCAAACACCAGTATGGAATACCAAATTTTCCACCCCAGGACCTTAATTCAATAATGACCCAAAATTAACCAAACCGGAAAAAAAGTAGGCCAAAAAACGACAGACGACTGGCCAAGTTTCGCAATTGGGCGACCAAACTTTACCCTGGGACCTTAACTCAATAATACTGAACCCGTCTAGGCCTAACTTGGGATACAATTTGCACAATCAGAACTTTGCCGAAAAATGGTCACTGACTCAGTCTTGGGGTAGAAATCCGGTTCTGAAGGACCATGTTATTTTATTTATTTGTCGGGTTCGAAATCCCAGCTGAGCCGTGAACGGCCAAATTCTAAAGGGCAAGTTCTACCTAAAGCCCAAGTTAAGCTAAATTAAAACTTACGGATTTGAGATCCTATTAGGTCCTACCTCAGGGTAACCTCAGGGTTGCTGACTCGATGCGGGCCTACCTTAGACCTTTGAACTTAAAAGGTAAACAAAAGGGTACTATTTGTGGTCTTCTTTCTGAACCTTGCAACAACAACGCAACCTGGACTATTGCACGATGCAACAATCATGTATCTAAACAACCAAACTGAATTGCAAGAGAGCTCTCTATCAAACCACACCTTTACGTACGACCTTCCACAAACGAGTAGAAAAGACGCGCAGCGTCTCAAAATGATGCCAACAGTGTGACCAAACAATGATGCCACAAGAGCTCAAAAATGCTAGCTCTAAATTAATTTAATTTTTCACTAACCTTACAATTATGAGATGGATATATACACACACCTTAACTTAATATATACACAAGCAATGCTGCATCAATCAGCTTAGTCATCGTATCGCCTTGGGACAACAATGGTTCTTCCTCTTCTAGATTTTCTAACAATGGGTGAAACCTGTAGTCGGCACGCGGAACGGGCAGCTCGATCGGCAGCCTCATTTCCAGCCACGTTAACATGTGCAAGGACCCAGCAAAATACCTCATCCTTGCCACAAAAAGCGACAAGGATATGGCACAGTAGCTGGATCCGTCGGACCAGTGGGTGGACAGGGTCAAAACACTCCAGGCCATCCAGGGCACTGCGGGAATCCGACTAGATGACAAACGACCCATCCGGATGCTCCCGCACCACCTCCAGAGCGCTTAGAATGGCATAGAGATCAACCGTGAACACGGAAGCCTCATCAGGGAGACGGGTACATCGGGGATCAAGGGCAGACGACTGGGGAACAGCTGCAGCCCCAACGCCCCCCGACGACCTCGAGCCACTGTGAAGACTGCAACACATGCAGAGTGACACGCTGCATGCTGAAGGAACAGAGACCGAAGCAAGGCAGAGTCAGAATCGGCCCTGCGAACGGGGCGAAACGCCCTACAGCACGCAACAGGGGTGCTCTCCCAAGGTGCAACACCCCTGAAAGAGACCGGAATAACGGATGGAAGAGGAGTGCCCATACCATCGAGGAGGGAAGTCACCGTGTCGGTGAAATACCAACCCCCATCCCGGCAGAACGCACTCTCAACCACCTGGAACAGAGGAGAGTTGGGAAGACGGAGAATCCGGAGATAGTGCTTGGCAATGAGGAACGACCTCCGATCCTCCAAGGGAGGGATGTCGCACTCAACCTGCAGACTATCAACCGGAGAGGAGCGGAAGGCGCCAGATGACATGCGCAGTCCTCTAGAGAGGACCGGATCCAGTATCCGAAGGGCCGTACGGGAAGCGGAGCCGTACACCACACTCCCATAGTCTAATTTTGACTGTACCAGGGACACGTACAAACGGAGGAGTGTCCGCCTATCCGCGCCCCATGTAGTATGCGACAGATGTCCCAGCAAATCCAGGGTACGTCTTGTAGACTCGCGCAGCCGGCGAAGGTGGGGAACCCAGCTCAAACGGCTGTCGAAAACCATACCCAGGAAACGTACTGATGAACGAGGGCCAGAGGCTGACCCCCGAGTGTAAGATTAAAGGCCGGGACGGCGCCGGATCCCCGTCTCCTCGACGGAAGGAAGGCCACACACGAAGTCTTCGGGGAAGACAGCGTAAGGCCCACCGACGACGCCCAGCGTTCAACCCGATTGACCGCGAGTTGGACTTGCCTCTCCACGAGGGGGGGACTCGTCCCCGCGGCATAGACAGCCAGATCGTCGGCGTAGATGGAACAGCGCACCGAGGGCGGAAGGGCTCCCGGTAGCGCAGACATGACCAGATTGAAGCAGGAGACGCTCAAGACACACCCTGGGGCACCCCCTCCTCCTGAACATACAGGTCAGATAGGGCCGCCCCATTACGGACGCGGAAAGTGCGACGGCAGAGGAAGTTACGAAGAAATGTGGGCAAAAAGCCCACAAAACCAAGAGACTTCAAACGGTCCATGACAACTCCCCGACGGGTCGTGTCATAGGCCTTTTGGACATCGAAAAAGACGGCCAGAACAAGATTCCGGCGGGAAAAGGCCTCCCGTACATCATGACCAAGGAGGAGAAGGGGGTCCAGAGTACCCCGAAATCGACGAAAGCCATACTGGGTCGGGGGGTATAACCCAAGCGACTCCAGTGTAAAGGAAAGTCGGACGGCCACCATCTTTTCAAGGAGCTTGCATAAGCAGCTCGTCAAGGCAATAGGCCGATAGCCCGCCACCTCCGCCGGATCCTTCCCCGGCTTAGGTATCGGGACCACAATCGCCTCCCTCCAACGGGAAGGGAACGACCCCTCAACCCACACCCGGTTGAAAAGATCCAGCAAGAAGTGTAGGGCCATCGGGTGCAGATTCCAAATAAAGTCATACGGAATGTCATCAGGGCCAGGGGCGGAAGAACGACGGGTTGCCAAGGCAGCCCGAAGTTCCCGCATCGTAAAGAGACGGTTATAGGGCTCGTTCCCAGGCGGCGGGAACGTAACATCCGACAAAGGACGATCCGCAGCTGAAGGCGAACGGGAAACCGCAGCAAAAGCACCGGCCAGCCGATCGGCCACAGCAGCAGGATCCGAAAGGAAGCCGTCCCCGTCCCGAAGGACAGGGCGACTAGCAGGGACCGGCTTCCCCTCGATACTACGTACCTTCCGCCACACAGCAGCAGAAGGGGTAGATGAGGAAATGCCGGACACAAAAGCACGCCAAGAGGCCCGACGGGCCAACTTGAGAGTCCGGCGGGCGAAAGCCTTCGCCCGCCGCATCTCAATCAAGTGGTCCGCGCGCCGGGTGCGGTGGAAGCGGCGCGTTGCCCTCTTCCTCTCACACACCGCCTGGTGACATGCTGGAGTCCACCACGGGACGCTACGCGTCCGCGGGTTACCGGAAGATCGAGGAATACAGTCCTCCGCGACGCCCATCACCACCCGCTCGAAGAACTCCAAGCTCTCATCCACAGAGCCAAAGCTCAACACCGAACGGGCAATGACGGAACGAGCTCTGAAGGATGGCCAGTCAGCCCGCGCAAGGCACCACCTCGGTCGAGACGAGACACCCGGCTGCGGTCCGACCGGCTCAAGACAGACTGGGTAATGATCACTGCCATAAGAGTCCCCCAACACCTTCCACGAAAAATCGAGTAAGGCATCGAGGGACACCAAGGAGAGATCAATACAGGTAGATGAACCCGTGGGTTCGTGGAAGTAGGTAGGTTCACCGGAATTGAGGCACGCGAAGGAAAGTTCCTCCATTAAGGAGAGCAACATACCAGCAACATTAGTCGACCGGACATCTCCCCAAGCCGGGTCGCGACTGTTAAAGTCCCCGAGGAGGAGAAACGGTCGAGGCAGTTGCAACACCAACTCGCGAACCGCGTCGCGAGAAGGAGGGTCATGAGGAGGAATATAAATCGAGCAGGCAGTGTACTGGCGATCTAAAAAGAGCCGCACAGCCACAGCCTGCAAGGAAGTACGAAGAGGCACACCTTGCGAGGGTAATGAACGATGTACATAAATCGCCGCACCCCGCCGGCGTGTGTGCTCATCCGGGGTGCAAGGGAAACCAACATAGCCAGAGAGACGAGGGAGCCCCCGCGCAGCCAGGATAGTCTCCTGGGGACAAACACAGGAAGGCCGCTCGCTCTCCAGAAGGGAATGCAAAATGGAACTGTAAGGGGAAGTGGCATTATAAGAAGCAGAGAAAGCAGAGAAATAGCCACGGACCAAGCTGAGCAGCAAACTCAACGGTCCGTAACCAGGGACGGAATCGGCTTCCCCGACTCACCCCGAACGGGGGGGTAGGGGCCACCGACCCCGCAGCTGCTTCATCCGTAGTAGAACGAGTGGTGGAAAGTGGAACAGGGAGTTCAGAGGGTGGCTCCCCTGATGGGGGGAGAGACGACGAGACAGGCCCAGCCGAAACCCCCGACTCCCCACCAGAGGGGGGCCGGGGAGAACCAGATGTTCGAGGGCTCGTCACACCAGACAAGTGCTGACGGGGGGGGGAGGAAAGGTCCACCACAGGTGGGAGAGGTAGATCCAGGAGAGAGACCCGACCACTCTCAGCAGGAGCCGAAGGGAGAGAGACTCCATGAAGAAGGGCCAGGCTCCTCTCGACCGGGTCCACCATGGGAACGAGTCAGTAATCGAGGGTGTCATGGGGCGGTGTACCTCAACCGACACCCGGACACTAGTCGGGGCACCGGGAGGTGACGCCTCACCAGCCCTCCGTATAGGGGGGGAGTCCCGAGCGGATCAGGAGCGGCGCGCCGCTTCCCCTCCGGTGAAGAAGGGGAAGCAGGGCGAGCAGCAGTCATGATCGGGTCTGGAGGACTCCGACCACGGCGACGCTTCCTCCTCCCCTTCGGGGCATCACCTTCCCCACCCGAGAGATGAGTAGGCAAGGATCCAGACCCCAAGGCCGGAGAGGGAGAAGGGGCACTTGTAGGCAGGGAATCAGATGGGATGTCTGAAAGTGAGGCAGAGGACAAGAAGGTCCCGCGGCGCCAGGAGGACCACCAACCCCCGGAACTTCCAGGGGGGGCACCACTCCGGTAGGCGCCGGGGTAGCACGGGAGGGGCCCGAGGACCCGCCAGGGCCAAGAGCCGCAGCATAGGACAACCCCCGCCGCGGCTCCCGGTCACGGACCCTATCGCGCGCCTCCCGCGCACTAAGGAATTCGGTAGTCCTTAAGGACCGCACCTCGAATTCAAACTTGAAAACGGGGCAGTCCCGAGAGGAGGAAGGGTGGGCCCCCGAGCAGTTCGAGCACCGCGGGGGCTTCGTGCACGGGGTAGGGTGCGCAGGCCCACCGCAGCGGACACATAGCTTACCCTCACGGCGGCACGCAGAGCTAACATGGCCGAACCGGTTGCAGCCAAAGCAGCGAACCGGGTCAGGCACATACGGTCGCACCGAAAACTCACACGACCGGCGATCACCCACGCCCCAGAACACCTGGGCCGGAGGCACAAGGGAGTCAAAGGTCAGGAGCAGACGAGCGGACGGGGTAAGAGCACCATCCCGGCGCGACGAAAAGCGGAAGACCTTCGTTACCCCCTGGGGGGCAAGATCCTCCTGCAACTCGCCAACCGGGATTGACAGCAGACGGGAAGCGAAAATGGTGCCCTGACAGCTATTCAATTGCGGATGGGGAGTCACAGAAACTCTGCAACCCAAAACATCCTGCAACTGTAGAAGGGACTCAGTCACCCCCGAAGAACGGGACTTCAAAAGAAGAGACCCATCCTTCAGAGGGCGGATATCATAACGACAGGGAACCCCCACCGTCTTAAGACGCTGAAACACCCGTTCCGAGTTGCCCGGAAGGGAGCCAGCGGAAGGGCGGAGAACAAGGAACCTGTCCACCGGACAGAAATTGACAGCAGGGACAGGTCCATGTGTAACGGTAACCGAGAGTGGGCGAGAGAACGAGGGCCGCGAAGACCCCGCCCTACGGCCACCACGAGTCCGGCCACGAGAGCCAGACGCCGCAGAGGACGAGAGGGGGCCATACGGCTTAAGGTCAATCCAGCGGAGGCAGAGGCCGCTGAACGACCAGAAGTAGAAGTCTTATCCAAATCCAAGGGCGGGCCAGAGTCGTCAACAGGAGGGGATTGAAGTTTGAAATTGAACCCATAAACAATAGCTTTACAAAAAAGACAGCCTCGGACCCAAGGCAATGCACCATCCGCCGCTGCATCCTTCAAGGCGCAGGCCCAACGTCCCGGGTAGCCCGCCCCCCAACCTGACTGTCGTTTTAAAAACAGCAGATTGGCTCTACGGAGATTTGTCCGTTAAGGGCCTAGCAAAGACCCAATCCAGACGCAGCAGCGGTCCGGCGCCCGTACCGTCCCCAGAGCACGGCTCAGCCACGGAGCGATGCCCCCCGGCGGGTGCACCCGATGACCCCAAGACTGCAAAATACAAACAGAGGGGGGGGATACTACAATTGACAGAGGCCAAGACCGAGTCAAGACAAAAGAAATTCCGGGAGAACGGAAAAAAAGGGGAGCAAAAAGAAAAAAAAAAAACGCAACTAGGTAACTCTTCGCCCACACCCCGCGAGGAGTTGAGGAAACCCCAACAACCCACGAGGTGTACGAGCCCCCTCGGCCCGGCAAGCCGGAGTACCTAATCGAGGGGATATATATATAATATATATATATATATATATATATATATATATAAGCACACCGGACAAAAAATTAGTCACCCCTAATAGCACCGATAGTAGGAAGTTCAAGGTCACACAGAGGGCGCTGATGTAGCATTGGTAAGTGACAAGTAGCGGTGACGTAGCACACAGGATCAGATCTGTTTCGTGAGGTGGTGAAGAACAAAGTGTGTGTTGGATATAGTCTGCAAAATGGGTCGTGAGGCAGACGTTACTCAGTGGCAAAAAGGAGCCATCGTGTTTGGCAGAGCCCACGGACACAAAATTTGTTGGTGTGTCAACGCGTACTGTCCAGCGAGTTTACAAAGAGTGGTGTAGTTCGCAATCAACTGACAATCGACGGCGTAACTGTGGCCGGAAAACAATTCTCAACAATAGGGGCCGCCGCCATGTTTCTCGTGTAGTAACTGCAAATCGTTTTCAAACCAGAGAACAATTGCTCCAAGAAACCAATGAGGTTCTCCAGCGACCAATTTCCGAACGGACATTGCGACGAGAACTGCATGCGATGGACATCTGGAGCAGGGTACCACGGAAGAGGCCGCTGTTAACAGCAAGTCACAAATTGGCACGTTATAAATGGGCTCAGAGGCACAAAAACTGGACTGCGGCAGATTGGAAACGTGTAATTTGGTCCGATGAGTCCCGTTTTTGTTTGTTCTCCAATGATGGGAGGCGACGAGTACATCGCAGGTCCAATGAAGCCTTTAATCCTGAATGCGTCGAAGGTGTTGTTCAGGCTGGAAACAGAAAGTGAAGCGCAGGAATAGACACCCACGGACTCTGGCGGAACTTCGGGACCGGCTGATGAACGAGTGGCAGCAAATCGATGTTCAGTACATGCACAACCTCGTAGAGTCTCTGCCTCGCCGGATTCGTGCGGTTATCAAGGCCAGAGGCGCCGTCACACGTTATTAGGTACATTCTGAGAGGGGTGACTAATTTTTTGTCCGGTGTGCTTATATATATATATATATATATATATATATATAATATATATACAGGGTGTTTGAAAACTTTCTGTACAAATTGTAATGGGGGATAGGCAACACCAAGACAAACCCTTTTCGTCTATAAGTGTATGTCCGCTGACGTCACCATTCGGCGCGAGAGGGCGCCGCTGCAATTGGCTAAAAGGTGAAGTGAGCTAGACTCGCGCTTGCCGCGGGCATTCTTAAATCGGACGTAGTACGCGTAACATGGAGCGCTTCACGACTGCTGAGATGGCTGACATGCATATGGTGTATGGGGCTGCCAATGGAAACGGAAGAGCTGCTGTGAGGTTGTACCGACAGCGCTTCCCAAACAGACGTGTGCCAAACCACCAAACGTTTGCGCATTTGCATCGGCGACTGCGAGAAACTGGAACATTCCATGCAAACATGCATGACACTGGTCGGGAGAGAAACGTGCGCAACTCCTGACATGGAAGAAGAAATCCTACTAACGGCGATTTGAGGACAATCCAAGCGCAAGCACGCGAGGTGTTGCACGTATCCTCGGTGTGAACCACGACCTGGTCTGGAGAGTGTTGCACGAGCAGCAGTTACATCCGTTTCATCGTCAGAGAGTCCAGGCATTACAACCTCGGGATTACCCTCTTCGTGTGGAATTCGCACGCTGGTTTCTGCAGCAGACAGCGGTGCAGCCTAATTTTCCGGCTTATGTGCTGTTCTCAGATGAGGCCTGTTTCACACGTGAGGGTGTGTTTAACATGCACAATTCTCACGTGTGGGCACACGCAGATCCACATGCTAAACGGGTGCATGCTCATCAAGAACGGTTCGCCGTCAATGTTTGGGCGGGTATCGTCCATGGCAAGTTGATTGGGCCGTACTTGCTGCCTGCCCGACTCGACGGGCGGGTTTATCGGATATTTCTTGAAGAAACGTTGCCGGAACTGCTGGAAGATGTTCCCGTGGCTATTCGTAGACGAATGTGGTTTCAACACGACGGGGCCCCAGCACACTCCAGCAACGATGTGCGGGATTATCTGAACGCCACTTTTGGGGACCGATGGATAGGCCGGGGTGGGCCCGTAGCCTGGCCACCGAGATCGCCCGATTTAACATGCCTCGATTTCTTCCTGTGGGGACACATGAAGAACCTCGTGTACGAGACTCCCATTTACTCAGAAGAAGACCTCGTAGCAAGAATCGCTGTCGCTGCTGGAACTGTTCCCGAAATGCCGGGAATCTTTCGACGTGTACGTCGGTCAATGCTTCGACGCTGTCGGGCATGCATTGATGCTACCGGTCGCAACTTTCAGCACCTTCTTTAAATAAACATGCCTTCTTTAAATAAACATGTTACGCGTACTACGTCCGATTTAAGAATGCCGCGGCAAGCGCGAGTCTAGCCCACTTCACCTTTTAGCCAATTGCAGCGGCGCCCTCTCGCGCCGAATGGTGACGTCAGCGGACATACACTTATAGACGAAAAGGGTTTGTCTTGGTGTTGCCTATCCCCCATTACAATTTGTACAGGAAGTTTTCAAACACCCTGTATATATATATATATATATATATATATATATATACGTCAGGAATGACGTTAAAACAAAAGGGGAGCAGTAACTGCTTTAGCATAGTGTCTACCAGCTCTTCACTGCAAAATTCCCTGTTTTCCTTGTTTTCCAGAAGAAAAATTCCAAAATTCCAGAGTAACTTCATCGTTTCTACTATAACATTATTTACCCATAATATGATTTACAGGGATCAAATTAAAGGTTATTTTTATTTATTTAACCTCCCTCTTTCCTTTTATTGAAAAAAATAAAAGCATTTTGTTGAAAAAATAAAAACATTAAAGCATAGAAAGTATTTAGCAGAGAGTAAATAAAACAAAAATAGTAAATGAAATACAGCCAGCAAAGCTATTATTGAAATAAATGCGTCAAAGCAAAGCTATTATTAAAATAAAGGCATCAAAACAATAAAAAATATGGCATTTAACTTCATCTTTAAACGTTATTCCAGTCCTTATTTTTATTAAGAGCATTGATTTGTTCGTCTAATTGCAGAATTGTCTTTTCTGACTCTTCTAATATTTTTCTCGTTTTCTCTTCTACTTCTTTTATGTGGAGAGATAATTTGTACTTTACAGATTACGCTCGATCACTCTCTGCCTTAGCATCTCTTTTTCTCTTAAGTTCTTCTTTGTAGTAAGAGGAAGCTTTGCGGCACCTCACCAGTAATCCTTTTGTAATGTTTATGCAGTGAGGTCCACCGGCATTTTTCACCTCTTCACAAACAAGCCATTTTGACACTAAAGACTTCTCTAATAAGTTTTCTTGCAAGCAGTGTTTGTTTTCAGAGAATCCTCTTTCAACACTAGCATTCCCATGAAAAAGGATGAGGATCATGGCGACAAACTCTTTGAATGCACAACTAACCTTGACAGTGTCAAAAATAGAGTTGAAAAGCACGTCAAGGCAATCCTTATGTTCATCAAATTCCTTAAGCAGGGGAAAAACCTTAGTGTTGGCAGTTACATGTTCATAATCCTCCTTAACAGAATCTGCATTAAGGCCATCAAGTCTTCGGAGTTCAATGAACTGATCTATGCATTGATCAAGACAAGAATTTTTCCAGTTGCTCAGCATTACTTGTGGAGATAAACAACTCAGCCCTTTTGTAAATGGATATTTCAAAGGGAACCTTTCAGAGATCTTTCTCACAACCTCTTTCATGAAAATTAAACACTGTTCTCTGAAGCCACTGGTCTGTGCAGGAGTTAGCTTGACAGGTGCACTGCGCAAGCCTTCCTTAGCGGAATTGAAAAGTTCCAGATCTGCTGCTGCAACAATATTTTGTTGTTTTGATAGATCAACTTTCAGAAGACTTTTAATGTCAGATTTCTTATATGAATGTCCATTTGTGTCTTCTGGGCAATTTTATTTAAAGCTTCATCAAATGATATGGACACAAATGGAGAACATGTCACTTTATCAATAAGTTCTTCCTTAAAAAATGGAGCAATGCCATGGGTTGTCATATATCTTTGTTTGTCTTTACAAACAGAAAAGTTCTGGCCAATTTTGGAATCTGGAAACATGCGTGCTAATTGTCTTTGACAAAGTTCTGCTGCTCTGGAGGATTGTGAACACTAACTGTAGTTAAATTCAAAATTATTGCTGATTTTAGTACATCATTTCTAAAATTATAACAGTTCAAAGTAGAACGATCTTCATGAGTCACTGAATATGTAGTAGGTAAACTTTTGGTTGATATGCTGCAGGAAGTAATCCTTTCTGGGATGTCAGAAGTTCCTGTTGTGGTTGAAAGTTGAAACTGGATCATCTTGAATACTTTTGCTCGTATCTTGCTTACCCTGGCTGAATAACTGTTTAATATTGACAGTTGAATGTCTTTGCTGTGTTGCCTGAATGTGTTTGTTGCTCTCAGTATGACTTTTTATGGCCCGCACACCCATGTTAGAGAGAGAAAATTCTTTCTTGCATAGAATACACAGTGCATGGTATTTGCTTTTAGATTCTCTGAGCCAACACGACCAATCAGGAAACAATTCATTGTTAAGCCAGTCTGAAGAAAATGTACTTTTATAATTTTTTGAAGATGGCATCATTAACTAATCTATTAGCATAATAGCCATAAATCAGAAATCATAAATATCTGAAAATAAGGAAAATGTGTGATAATAAATAAAATCAATCATAAAATCATAAATACCTGAACATAACATTATTCGTTTTAGTGCTTTTTCTCCTTTCTGAATCAAAACACATTTTTCTGGTGTTTTTTGGTGTGATTTGTTCAAATCTGAACTTCGTTTCTTTGGGAAATGAGCCGGTTTGAGAAATTTTCAATTTTAAAATTTCTCAAAAACGGCTCATTTCCCAAAGAAACGAAGTTCGGATTTGAACAAAAAACACCAGAAAAATGTGTTTTGGTTCAGACCTAACCTAACCTAACCTAGTCACTCTTTTGCAATAATATTGGTCAGCAACTTGTCTATAATTACACTCATGACCACACTGCGGACAAATAACACGAGTAGGTAAAACACCGTGACTGGTAAAGAAAACTCCAGCACCGTCTTCTTTTTTATAAATATCTTGTATTAATTGATAGTAATCCAAATCACAACCTCCGCAAACCATAGCGAAAGGCAAACTGAAAAAGCATTTTGGAATGAGTATGCATTATGAGAGATTCAAAATGCACGTCTCTGATTGGTCAGATAAGGTCACGTGAAACAAAAACCAGATTTAATTGGCTGATTTGACCTATGTTTCCTAATTTTGCCACGAGATATCTCCCCATAAAACTGGAGAGGACGAGGACCGGCAAAATTTTAACAGCGGAAAGAGCTAAACACTCGGTCAATGGCCTGCAATGGCTGCTTTACGTCTAAATTTTTTTTTTCGTAAAAAATAATTATTACATTTCCTTGATTTTTATCAGTTTCCCTGAGGTTTCAAGGTGTCCTGAATACGAATTTATATGTTAAATTATCATAGAATGTCTCCTTCTATCGAAAACGAACGAAGCATTAAAACGAATATTAATTGAAAAATGTGCGATTATAAATTTTAAAAAAAATACATATATTTGAAACGTTTGGGCTCAACAGACAGCCAAATTAGCTGAGTTCACAAAATTCCCTGAGACTTCTAATTTTTTTTACAAATTCCCTGAGTTTTCCCAGTTTTCCAGAGTCATTATAAATTCCCTGAGTTTCCCCTGCTTCCAGCTGAAAATGCTGGAAGCCCAACACTGTATATATACCTACGCCATGATGAGAGCGAAAAGGAATTTTGTATAGACTTCTCAGCACAAATGTGTGTTACATCTAGGGTTGCCAGGTTTGTTCGATTTCGGACAGTCTGTCCTATTTGAGGTCCGCTTGTCCGAATAAAATTCAAATGAACCGGACAACCCAAAACTGTCCGATTCGAAGAACATCGTAATACAAATTAAGTAAAACTTTTAAAACAAATATAACTTTTGTATTTATAGTTCTGCTTCTTTAGATTGGTCAGATCGCCATGTAGGCACTGAAGTCTGAATATACGTTTTGAAACGTTTCATATTATACTTAGCCACACTAGACCACTGTTTAGTGAAGTAAACATTGAGCACCTAATCAAACAAGAAAAATTCAATGCAATAACGGTAGCTAACCAATACGAACGAATTTTAATGAAAGTTAATTGGCGGGATGAATTTCCAGACAAACAAATTCCGAAAAATCCGATCGACTTTTGGGTGTATGTTCTAAATTATGAAAATGCTGCTGGCGAAAAGTGCTACCATGAACTTGCAACCATTGCCTTGGATTCGTATTGTATTCCTGTCAGTACTGCGTTTGTTGAAAGAGTCTTTTCCCGCGTAACAAATGTAAAGACCAAAGCTAGAAATAAAATAGTCCCTGAAAACTTAGATGCGCTCCTGCATATAAGAACACATCTTCTAACAAATGAACATTGAACAGTGCTGCAAAAACTTTGAAGTTACCAAAAAAATGTTGTCTTTTTAACAGCAAAATGTACAATGTCAAAGCCCCAAACGATCCCACCGAACCAAGTACGAGTGAAATAGTAGATGCTGAAAATTTGGAGGTGCTGGAGTCATTTGATGACATTCTTTCAGTGCAGTTTTAAAAAAGATAGGCATAGTAAATGAAAATAATTTTTTTTATATATATATTTTTAAGTTCCTACAACTTCCTAGAATATTTATATAGGATTGATTAATTTTGAAAAGTTTATTAGGAGGGAAAGGAAACATTATTTTTCAGCTTTCTGGTCCGAAGCTCAGAAATATTTCCATTTATTAGCCATTTAATATAATCAAACTGATAATCGAGTACTTACAAACTATGTTATTCAATTACAAATGGGTCATAAGGTGGTTGGAAGGTATAGTATTCGATTTTAGCATAAATAATGGAACGAAAGTAAAAAAAATTTGGGCCTGTCCGATTTCAATGTTAGTTTATGTGTCTTTTTGACGTCCGATTTGGGAGCATCTGTCCGATTTTAAGAAATATCATCTGGCAACCCTGGTTACATCTGTTGTACAAACTTTCCGATACAAATCTGTGGCTTTACAGACGACGGGCGCTTATCTGGCAATAATGACCGACATATTTATAGGAATTTGTCCACATGTTGCACGCAAAAGTTTACAGAGAAATATGCTTAATATCCGGCGCTACTTTTTTATGAGTTTTTGACACTTTGGAGGACAGAAGTTTGACAATCTTGGCTTTCAGTTTGAAGAAGAATGTAAAATAGAAAAATCAACTAACAGAGTCCGAAGTGGGGCCTATGTCAGTTGGTTTTTTCATTGTACTTCCCTACTCCAATAATCTTGCCAAATTTCTGAACTCTTATCTGGTCGCCCCATTGTACTGCTGACCCAATGGCTCAAAATCTAAAAGAAAAGCCTAATATTAGTCTCGGCCTTAGCCTAATTCGCTTACATAAGTTTCCAGAGTTTAAAGACGACTGCATGCTTATGCTTAATAAGGAATGGCCAAGAAGTGAAACATTAAGGTAGTTCAAGCTAAATGTTAACAGGTCTAGAAAGGCCTAGGCCGGCCTACAATTTCTTTTTACATAAAATGCACACCGACGATATTTTATAATTAAATTAATTGCACTCGATGCGTAGGATGAGGTTTTATATTGAAATTAATCGCGCACAATGCGTAGGACTAGGACGAAAATTTCTACTGAAGCTTTTGCTTGCAACAAATTATGTTGAATTTACCTTGAAGCGCTTTTGGTTAATATTCGTTTTAATGCTTTGTTCGTTTTCGATAGAAGGAGACATTCTATGACAATTTAACATATACATTCGTATTCAGGACACCTTGAAACCTCAGGGAAACTGATAAAAATCAAGGAAATGTAATAATTATTTTTTATGAAAAAAAAAATAAATTTAGACGTAAAAAGTAGCCATTATAGGCCATTGACCGAGTATTTAGCTCTTAACGCTGTTAAAATTTTAATGAACGTCGCCCTCTCCAGTTTTATGGGGAGACATCTCGTGGCAAAATTAGGAAACAGGTCAAAACAACCAATTACATCTTGTTTTGGTTTCACGTGACCTTATCCGACCAATCAGAGACGTACATTTTGAATCTCTCATAATACATACTCATTCAAGAATGCTTTAGTCTGGTTTTCATTATGGTTTGCGGAGGTTGCGATTGCCTGGGTTTTTGGTACCTTGGAACGCAGTTCCAAAAAACTACTGTTGTTTGCGGTTCCTCAGAGAGACGCAACAACTCTTGTTCGCCTGATCCAGCAACATATTAGGCCTGGGACTACAATCTATTCCAACGAGTGGCGTGCGTATTCTCAACTTGGAAATCTAGGCTACATTCACCGGACAGTCAACCATTCACAGCGGTTCGTGGAAGACACCGTTCACATTCAAAATATTGAGTGTTGTTGGAAAGACGTGAAGAGCTAGATATTACGGTCTGGCAACAAAACCCAATCAGTTTAGGTTAGGTTAGGTCAGTTTAGGTTAGGTTAGGTCTGTTTAGGTTAGGTTAGGTTAGGTCTGAACCAAAACACATTTTTCTGGTGTTTTTTGGTGTGATTTGCCCAAATCTGAACTTCGTTTCTTTGGGAAAAGCCATTTTTGAGAAATTTTAAATTTTAAAATTTCTCAAAAATGGCTCATTTCCCAAAGAAATGAAGTTCAGATTTGAACAAATCACACCACAAAATACGAGGAAAATGTATTTTGGTTCAGAAAGGAGGAAAAGTACTAAAACAAATAATTACCGCGCTTTTGCCTCCCACGAAGTCAGCTCAGCGCCTCCTGAGGCGGGGCCTCGACGTAGTCGCCACTCTTCTTTTCTCTTGCTCCTGCAATATGATTTGGTCCACTACTGAATTTGTGAGGGCTGGTCTGGCAGAGGAATACCCTGGTACTGTGGGTTGGTAGGGTATGTTGGCTAAAAACATATCCAAATGTTTTTTTAAAAATTTCTACTGGGACTGCACTTATATCTAAGGTACTGAGGCAAGGAGTTAAACAGGTGAGAACCCTGCCTCGAGATACTATTATATTGAAGGGTTTGAATCCTTCTCAGGCTGTTTGGTGGGAGGTGATGTTTTGACACATTCTGCCACTTCTTGTTGAGGTGGGCACAATTGGTTTGGTATTGGGGTTAACTAAAAGCCTTATTCTTTGAGGCTTTTAAATGAAACGTGATATTTTCTAGTAGTCTATGGTTCCCCCAACTAAAGTGCATTAGTCCTGAAAATTTTTCTTACTGCATGAGACTTACAATTTTGAAAAAGAAATTTTCAAAAGCTACAAGCGTTCTGCGAGAGTTCTGCAGATTGCACAAATATTTTGTGGCTTATGATATGTGAAAGTTGGGTAAAACTTCAGAATCTAGATGAGCTATAATTACAAATCAAGGAGGAAATTGTAGATACCAACTGACTAAGGAAGTACTCCTGGGGAACATTAGACAGAAGACAGGGAGTGCTGGAACTCCTGTTTCTTGTCATGGTCCTCTTTAGCTGATCTTTTCCTGTCTCATCTATCCTATGAGCAGTCCAGCATGCTCTCAAAAACACAATTCTCCCTTTATTCTTCATTACACATACATGTTTTGGTACGGTACTATCTTTTCTGGGTCTCAAATCAAAAACTGTAAGTTAACTAAAGCAACATATATTTATATAAGGGTCTTGTGGGTTATAACCCATCATTTTTTATAACAATTAAAACTAATGAAAATATTATGACAACCTAACCAATCATCAAGGCATACAGTTGACCTAACTGGGCATTTAACCATAAGTTAACTAAAGCAACATATATTTATATAAGGATCTTGTGGGTTATAACCCATCATTTTTTATGACAATTAAAACTAATGAAAATATTATGACAACCTAACCAATCATCAAGGCATACAGTTGACCTAACTGGGCATTTAATTAACCTCCTACTTCTACTAGTTAGGTTAATTGAATGCCCAGTTAGGTCAACTGTACGCCTTGATGATTGGGGATCACCTGAAGATCCATCACTCCAGCCTTTTTTAGTTAGCTTTATAAGGCTAACTAATGAAAATATCATAACCTAACCTAACTAATCATTAGATCAACTGTATGCCCTTGATTAGTTAAGTTAGGTCATGATATTTTTGTTAGTTAACCTTATAAAGATAACTAACAAAGGCTCAGGTGATGGATCTTCAGGTGATCCAATGATTGGTTAGGTTAAGTCATGATATTTTTTGTTAGTTTTAATTGTCAAAAATGATGGGTTATAACCCACAAGATCGGAAAGAAGTTAGAATGAATGGTTTCATTCAGAGTCTGGCAGCACAGACCCTGATTTTACTGGAACCCTGCGGTGTTTGTTATAAAGCAAATTTTTACATATTTTGAAAACTTATACCACCCCATTCAAGAAACTATCGGGTGTACACCTGACCCCAGCTTGGCTTTTTCAAAATGGCTGGTGAAACTGAAAAATCCCATATCCTGGTCAATACTTGATGTATTTTGATGATCTTGGCATCATTTCTAGGAGTTTTTAGGATGGTGAGTTGATCTGGAGGGGTTGCAGATACTTTGGGAGTCATTTTGACCCACATTCATCAATACTCAAGGTCATTGGAGGTCAAACAACCCCCGAAATAAGGAATATCCCATATCCTGGGCAGTCGTGGAGATATTTTGGTGATCTTACTATTTTTATGGTTTTGGGTGAGACTGAGTAGTTCTATAGGGTTTAAAATGAAATCAAGGATTATTTTTACCATGGTAAGGTGAATTCTAATATGTCTAATTATTATTCTTATTTTTTTTAGGTTGTTGAGATTATTGTTGATGGTGCTGCCCACCTGGTGGTTTGATGACGTCTTGGTTATGCTGATTCCAAAATTGTGTTTTGACTGCTGAATATGGAGAATATACCAGATGAGCATTGTTTAGTTTTCATTTGCTGAGGATAAATTATTTCAATGCGATTTGTACTCTGAAGAATGGGTAAACAAAATTCTTATTTTTCAGGTTCTACAAAAGCTGCAGATGAATGTTTGGTAATTATATAGAAAATGGCGCAACCCGAAGTATGATGTAAAAAACATTTTATTAGGTCAATTTCGATGTGCTGAAGCCAAATCTGTTAACCATTTGGTGTGCAAATGCTTCAAATTAGAGTAAATATTATTTATATTTTACTCTTATTTTGAAGCATTTGCCTAAAAAATGGCTAACAAATTAGGCTTAAGCACATGAAAACTAACCTAACCTAAGAGTAAAATAATCAAATCAACTTACCTTTAACTTAAACATTGGGAGGATACAACTTTGCCGCAGCTTTGAGGAAAAAATGAAGTCTCTGATCACTAGGGACGTTATGTAAAAATAAATATCTAGCAAAATGATGATTATTTTACTCTTAGGTTAGGTTAGTTTTCATGTGCTTAAGCCTAATTTGTTAGCCATTTTTTAGGCAAATGCTTCAAAATAAGAGTAAAATATAAATAACATTTACTCTAATTTGAAGCATTTGCACACCAAATGGTTAACAGATTTGGCTTCAGCACATCGAAATTGACCTAATAAAATGTTTTTTACATCATACTTCGGGCTGCGCCGTTTTCTATATAATTACCGAATGTTTCTTCAAGGATTTCCTGCATAGCTGTCCTGGAGGTCAGAAAGGTCTTTCAAATTGTGGGAGGATTCAGAAAATCATAGAAGACAGCCAGATGTTTGAGTGAGACTAGAGCCTCTCTTGGAAGATGGAGCAAAAATCCTTTATTGTCACAAGAACTGTGTTTCCACTTGTGTCCAAGCGGAATTTATCAGCATTCATGAAAAAGAGAGAATGTGATACCCCTACAGTGGAGCCAAAAAGACTACGTAGTGCTGTTCTCAGTGAAGGTCCAGTATATGACCCTAAAAGAAACTGTCTTTTGTTTGAAAGTCAGTGAGTGTATATTACCTGAGAAATATGACATCAAAGTTCCGGTGCAATACCGCATTCCAGCATCTAGGTTTATGACTGATAAGCTTGGTGATAAAAAAACAAATTACAAAGATGTGTTAATAGAAAAGTGTAAACTGAAAAATGATGAGCAGGGACAAGTTGCACTCGGTAGGTTGTTGGGCATGAAAGGAGATTTATCAGCTGAAGAAGCCCGATACCATAAAGAGTTTATGTCTACTTTTCATGTTGAGGTTGAGAGAGTTTGCCAGAATAAGTCAAGGGTTGAACCTGAAGACTGCCCCTTCATTGCTTTGTGTATAGATTTGTTGAAGGACAAAATGAAACCATGGAATTCAATTGAAGTAGAGAAGCTTTACAAAGAGTTAGGTGGTGAGAAGTTGTCACATAGGTCGCTCATTGTAAAAGTTAATGATTACTTCAAAGACGAAATTGTAGACTTACATGGGGATGGTATCGCTACGTTGTTAGTTTTCAAAAACTATGCTGCCTCATACCTGAGCAAGGAGCAACTAAACAGGCTGCTCTGTGAGCAAATCCTTGCTGACTGAGTATCTCGCAACTGTAACCCAAGACCATGAGCTAGTGCTTGCAGGATGGCAGACCATACTGACTTCCATTGTGCGAGGCAGGAGTCGAGCAGCATTGGAGCTCTCATCATCTCATGAAGAGGCTGACATGATAATAACACAACACACTATCGCACAAGCTGAGAAAGATTCTGATGCCTGCATCTCCATCATTTGTGGTGACACAGATGTGTTTGCCATGCTGACTCACTCCTATGAATTTAAGAAACTAGGCTGTCCCATGATTATGGAGTTTCCAGTGTGTGGCAGAAAATCAGTGGACATCCAAGCAACTGTAACCCAGCACAAAGATATCATCCCACAAATCCTCAAACTACGCACTTTGAGTGGTTGTGACACAGTTGCAGCAATACATGGCATTGGCAGAGCCAAGAACGGTCAGAAGCTAGATAAGCTGGGGTCCCTTGATGCATGCTTTGACCATATTGAGAAAGAGGCAACAGCATTCATTGTTGCATGCAATGGGGATAAGAAATCCTCATCTCTTACTGAGTGTCATCAGCGAGTATGGCCTCAGAAAGCAGGGAATAACCACCAATAACAAGCTTTCCATCAAAATGTGCTCAGAGCCCACTGGGGCATTCCAGGAGAGATTACCCAATTCATGTCACCACTCCGACTCAGATTTTGATGAAAATTGACATATGGGGTTCTTCCGGGTGCTGATTTTACTGGTCAAAATAAAAAAGTTCTATGACCCATAGTTTTTGAGATATGGGTCCCCAAAATCTTGGGGGGCCCACTTTACCACTTAACTTTAATGGGCAATAACTCCCAAACATCTTACTGTAGACTATAAAACTATACATTTTTAGAATCAGCATGAAGAGATCTATTAAATGATACCACATTCAAATGTGTAGAACAATAATAAAAATTTCCCCCCCTTTTTTATTTTTATTTTTGACCCCCACCAAAAAAAAAATTTTCATTTATTAAACTTCCATTAATTGTTAAAAGATACAAACAATAAAAAATGTGGGTATCAAGTTTCAAGATATTTTAAAAATTATTGAAAAAATATGTATATTGTGAAATTTTGACATTTTTATGCCTGCAGACTAAAATAGAGAACTACAAATGATATATTCACATGGATGAAAATAAACAGCAAAAATACAAATTGAACACACACATTACATCAAGTTGATTTCATAATTACACAAGTTTTTTCAACTCATTTTCTGGGAAAACATATTGAATATGCATTGTTCCTGGTTTTAAAGTTGGTGTGCTTAATAAACCTAAAATTTTATCCCTTGATATGTGGCATGTATCTCTAATTTGTGGAAAGTAATAGTAAACACTATATCCTGATGGGTGCAAAAACCTAACCTCAAAGTCATCAAATTCCTCATTATAGGAATGTACAAATCCCAACTATTTCTGATCATTGTAAGTACAAACTATGTACTCTCCTATTTTCGGATTAACTTCATCATCATCTTCACCCAGAAAAGCTTTACTTATAATCCTCACCTCACCAACTTCATCAGAAGATAATTCAAATGTTTTTGTTATTTGCATTAATAGGTACAAATCTGTGGAATTTTTGTGTTCCTGTTAGCCACATACTTTTTTCATATCTGTCACTTAAAATTTTTTCCATAGCTTCAATTTCTTCAGAATTTATTAAAAAAAAATTTATGCTGTTATTTTTATTGTTTGAACAAAATTCAAACATGTCTTCTGGTGTTAATATTTGATTTGCGAATGTTCTCTGCATACTTACTCTGGCTACAGATCTTTTCACTGTACCCCTAATCCCATCACAAGCGCTCTTACCATGGCTTGTGGCAAAGAAATGCCACTCACATTCTAGCCCAAAATCTTCCTGTTTACAAATGTTAAAGTTGAAATGATTTTTATATTGTCCTGCACAGCCATCAGTAAAATAATATAATTTTTTGATATGAAGGTGGGATTTTCTAATAATAGGTACCGTATGAGTGTATTTAAAAAAGTGTAAACCATTGTAGCGTTATGTTTTGTATTTGGAGATAAAAAACAATAACTTGAATGTTTTGTTTCATTACTTTCTGGTTCCTTATAATATAACACAAAGGGATGCACTGTGCATTGGGTATTTTCCCAATGAAAACTTTGGGCTGCATCCTGTACTACAAATGAGTAGTTTTCTGAAAACTCACCAAGAACTACAGCTGTATGGCTATTTAAATTATTCTTCATTTTTTAGAAATGCACACTGATTCTTTGCTATAAAGTTATGACTTGTCAATTTGACAATTTTTGTGCTTAATGAATTTATAAAATCATCTACAGATTCTGTTTTTTTAACCATATTGCATCGTTCTGTAGTAACCCATTGTTTATATTTTATTTCCTCACATTCAGGATCATTAACACTGAAAAGTGAGCAAAAAAATCTTAATACCTTGTTCTTTTGGACAGAGATTACATAAATATTTGCATCATGCAATTCCTGTTGTTGACATCACACACTGCTTTTTCCATAAGAGTTGTGTATTCCAACCCTTTGACACCCAAAGCTGAGAATTGTATTTTGGCATTCTGGTGGTATGTACATACACACAGAATGGGTACCAGCAGCTCCAGCTAAAACACAATGTCTGGGGCGAAGGCTGGCAAAACTAGAGAAGCCAGTTTGGGGACTATCTGGATTATTTTTATGGAGACTAAAAGCTTCTTTCAGATTCATTAACACCAGTCTTTTCTGCACAGATTCTTTATACCCACTTTCATTTCTGATACTCAGGCACTTTTGTACCTGGGCACAAACGACTAATTTCATCTGATTCAAAAAATTTCTGAACAGAATCTTTAGTACCTTTAGTTATTACTTTTCCTTTTGACATGGGTTCAATTTCAGGAATAATTCCAAGTCTTTGTTTTATATTTCTGCTTTTCTTAACTAAATATTCAGTTGTCTGAAATAGATTTATAGTTTTTGATATGGTAAAATGGAGATAATGTCAATATTTTGAGTTTCCTCTCATAACTGTCAGTAGAATGGAAAGCTTCAACCAGTTCATTCATGAGATGAATCATTGACCTGAAACAAATTCATGAATGTATAATAGCTATAAACAAAACATTACATGTGCATATTAAATTTTTTGGATTATAATATTGATTTCAAGTGTAACAAAATGAGCATTCTTTGAGATAGTCAAATTAAACCAAAAATTATTTTGTGACCAAATGAATTCCAAATGATTTAATGGGCCCATTGATCTCCAATCTTTAGGGAGTTGTGCTTCTAGTTTCTACTATCAAAGGTGAATACCTACATTTTGTTTTTATGCTTCAGTTTTAGTTTAGGTATACTCCTACTTAATAATAGCATATCATTTAAAAATACATTTTGTTTTTATGCTTCAGTTTTAGTTTAGGTATATTCCTACTTAATAATAGCATATCATTTAAAAATTCATACCTTTGAGTTTCATGATCCAACTTTGTAGCTTTTGATGGGCTTGGGATCTCAATTTCTAAACTTGTTTCTAGCTTTTGTTTTAAAGAATGACGTGCTTTTTCTATTGTTTGAATAGCTTTTGCTTCTTTTCTCGAGGAACCCAAACCATCTGAAATTTTTGAATTAATAAATATTTGACTCCATTTGATATATATGGACAATAATAATTAATATGTCATCATATTAATTTAATAAGTTTAATAAATTTAATATGTCAACATATTAATTTCATTAAGTTTTTCAGCAACTGCTGAAAAATTGTCTTGAAAGTAAATGCATTATAAATAAATAATATAAATAAAAAATTATAAATATAAAAAGTACCTATCATTAAATACTTACGCTTCTTCACTGAAGTCACAACAAGACTTTCTAGAACTTGAGAAACCTCTTCTTTGGCATTACTTGATATACTTGGATCATATTCATTGCTTTCTGAAATAACATTCTCAGAAGACTGACTGTGATCAGACTCTTCACTTTGTGATGTTGATAGCAACTCTGGTCTCTGGGTCAATAATTTTCTACAGTTGCTACATAGTATAGTATTACATTGTAGTTTCCATTTACATCGATCATAAAGTGATTGGCTGATGGTTCTTATATCCTTGTGTATCTTTTTCTTATATTTTTGTAAAGGATCATCACAGTATCTAACCATTTTTCATTACTAAAAATACACAATTGTAAATCTCAAAAATATGATATGATTTGACTCAAAATAAGCATATCTGTAATAAAAATAAACATAATTAACAAACATTTGAGAGAGAGAGTGCGTGAATATGAGTTATACATAGGATGTAAATATATCATTTGTAGTTCTCTATTTTATTCTGCATAAAAATGTCAAAATTTCAGTGTACAAATGTCAATGTATATATTTTTTCAATAATTTTTAAAATATCTTGTAACTTGATACTCACATTTTTTGTTTATGTATCTTTTAACAAAATTTTAATGGAAGTTTAATAAATGAAAATTTTTTTTTTTTATTTCACACTCTAGGGGGGTGGGGGTCAAAAATAATAAAAAGGGGGGGGGGGGGAGAATTTTCATTATTGTTCTACACATTTGAATGTGGTATCATTTAATAGATCTCTTCATGCTGATTCTATAAATGTATAGTTTTCTAGGTCTATGGTAAGATGTTTGGGAGTTATTGCCCATTAAAGTTAGGTGGTAAAGTGATTTGTCCTGGAATGCCCCCACTACACTGGCGAACTGGCTTGATGCACTAAAGTGTGACCCACCACCACTTGATCCTGTGCATTATGGGTGGGAGAGAGATGAAGCAGAGTTCTCATCCCAAAAACAGTTGGTGAAGGAGTGTGCTTAGCACCAAATGAAGTTCTGAAGCTAATCAGATGTGGGTGTGAATCACAATTAGCTTGCAGGGGGAGTCGCTGCAGCCGCATGGGATGCGGAATCCCTTGCACAATGTTCTGCGCATGTGGCAGTGGCTTGGATTGCAACAATCCATTGACCCAAAATGCAAATGAAGAGTAGACTGATGATCCTGACATAACCATGTCTTTTGATATTTGCCCCAATAAATGGTTACCTAATGTGAATAACTGCATCAAAGCTATCAATGCCAATCCCCCAGCTAGGTATGAGCTTTGTTTTGCTTACGAGGTCATATCTTGTAGCTTTGCAACCTTCCATAGAATGCATGTGCCCTGCACTTCAGCATAAATTGTGGTTTATATCTGAATATCTATATCCATATAATGTGGGTTATGTCATTTAAGCATTATGATCTGGTTTTATCTGCAGAAAGATGTTAAGTGCTCAGCAGTTAGCTAGATTGTAGAAATTGTCACTGAAATAAAGCAAATACAGTGATGTCAACTGTGACATTATCATATTTCAAGGCCAAACTTTAACCTCAAATGACCTTGACTTGACCCATAGAGTTGCAGAATGATATCCTACTGTTATTATGTGCCTATAGAACTACTCAGTCTTGCCCAAAACCATAAAAACGACAGTAAGATCACCAAAATATCTCCACATCTGCCCAGGATATGGGATATTCCTTATTTTGGGGGGCATTTGAGCTCTAATGACGAATGTGGGTCAAAATGACTCCCAAAGTATCTGCAACCCCTCCAGATCGACTCATCATCCTAAAAACCCCTAGAAATGACACCAAGTTCATCAAAATCCATCAAGTATTGACCAGGATATGGGATTTTTCAGTTTTGCCGGCCATATTGAAAAAGCCAAGTGGGGGTCAGGTGTACACCCGATGGATTCTTGAATGGGGTGGTATAAGCTTTCAAAAAATGTCAAGATGAAGCACTGATTCTAATTCTTTGCACAATTTATTAAATCAGAAAAAAATTATAGCGTGTTATTTCGTCAATGTTTCAACTTCATACAGACACTTTTTTATCTTAGATTATTTAATAATCCTCAATAATTTCACATTTATTAATTTTCCAAATTATTAATCACTTTATACAGTATCACTTTATATAATGCACAGTAAAAATAACAATGAAATAACATGAAATACCCAATAACTGAAATAACATGAAATACCCGGTGTCCTTCCAGTGAGTGGTCACACACTGCATTTGCGATTATGCAACATGAAATAATTACGTAAGACAAATCAATTACCATCAATGGGGGGCTTCTTTTAACTCGAAATTACATATGACAGTGACGACATAAGTCGAGGGTCGACTGTATGTATAACAAACAAAACTATGACATCTAATGCAGTGTTGCCATCTTTAATGAAAAGGATTATTGCTTTGTTGCCAAATTTTCAACACCGAAAATAAATTATGAATGTTACAAAAATATGACAAACTAATAAACCCTACCTGGATATTGGTATTGGTTATTGGCCGATACTGTTTTTAATTATCAGTATCAGTTATCGGCTAAAAGGTGATATCAGTACATCCCTAGTAACTTCCTTAACATATTTGTACAAAAAATGGTATTATTGAAAAAGGAGTTGTATTATGTCCAGATTACAGCAATATATTTTTTCAAAATTCAGGCAATGACATCTTAAGATGTACCCAAAGGTAATAAAATGGTATCATGGGCCTCAGAGACCTTGAATTTAGCTCTTTCTTATACAGGGAGGGGGTATTTTTGCGGGTGCTTGCCCCCCTACTTACTACATAAAAAAAAAAACTTGACCTAACCTATTCTGAAGAACTGTCCCTGATCTGAATCTGGATTCTGGAATTTTGTTGAAGGTTTCTTACATTACATTATAATGCAATATTACGGATGTGGAAGTGGAATGACTTTCTCTGTTGTGCTTCAATTTTTTTTTTAGAAATTATTGAAGGGTTATAGTATTAATTCTCTGGATTTTACTCTATATTAAATTTTCATTTCATGACCTTTCTGTAGTATGTTATATTTTCAGGTTGACATTTTGAATTAATTTTTATAGCAAAGTGATCATGAGTGTACCAGCTGTAATTTTTCAACTATGTCTTTTGCAGTTTTGGTACTAGCCTGTTATCTCCCTACCAAGTTTTAATATGGTTAATTGAATGCTTGGTTAGGTTAAGTTGTAATATTTTTGTTAGCTTTTTTTCCATTGGTACATTGCTAGAAATGCTTTTATTTTGATATATAAAACATGAAAAAATTCATCCTCGAAAGTAAGAGATCACAAAACAAAAAATTACCTACTTTATTGGGGTATAAATAAAGTATAAATAGATCGGCTTAAATATAGAATCCATGGTTAAATTATTATTTCGGACAATGGCATGGTTATATTTATTTAAAATGTGCAAAGTATAAAATGCAAAGTCTGACAAGTTTTTAAACATGATATTTCTGTAGAATAAGTCAAGAATTTCATTTACATGCACTGTAACAGTAGGAGCAGCAGGATGACCAGCCATTATTATTTAAAGCTAAGATTCAACCTTAGTTTTGCACTCTGATTGCAATATTGACTAAATAAAACAAACAAATTGCAGCCCCTGGTTAATTGAATGGCCAGTTAGGTCAATTGTACACCCTTGATGGTTGGTTAGGTTGTTATATTTTCATTAAAACTAACAAAAATATAATTTAACCAAACCAATCATCAAGGGCATACAGTTGACCTAACCAGGTCCATTCAATTGACCAGGGGGCAACTTACAAGTAGATAGATCACAGCACTGCATTATCATATGCTCACACTAAACCAATAATATTCAGACTAAACTAGGTCTAAGCAGGCAACAAATAAACATTAACAGCAACAAGATGACATAAACAGGAACAAATTTACATTTTCTGAATTTGACCATGGCCTATATACCAGCACAGCATAAGAAGTAATTTAACCACAGATTGTGTACTTATGCCAATAGATCTACTATTTGTAGTAGTAAATAGTTGTATGTTAATTAGCTGACTTGAGACTGATGTTTTGCAAGATTTTTTTTATTATAAAATATATATAGTTCATAACTTGGATAACCTTGATAGGCCCCAGTACTTTAATGTTTTCCAAGTGAAATGTAATTTAATATAATTCCTAAGTTTTAAGCTTAATTTAACTTAGTATTTAGCAAGATCCAGGGGGTTCATTCAGTGCAAGCCCAGTTTTTTGGCCTGATTAGCCTAGGTCCCCATTAGGTCATTCCATCGAGGGGATAGCCAAACTTAGACCATAAAGCTTTTAACTGAGTTAAAAAATACTATTTAAGATAACTTTAGACTGTGACTGTAAGATTTGTAAGAAGGAAGTTAGGGAAGGGGATAAGGCTGTAGCTTGTGAGAGTTGTGATGATTGGCATCACTCAGCATGCATCAAAATTACAGAACAACTGTACAGTAGGGTGCATCAAATTTCCCATGATTTTTCAAAAAGTTTTATTTCAATCTGTCCCTATGATTACTGTGTTCCAATGCCTGAAATAGCACATATGGCCAAATTTCAAAGATTTATGTGGTCATCTAGGGGGTCCACATCATTGATGCAATATTTAGTATTGGAGTTAAATTGACCAAAAAATTAAACATTTTATATCCCGGTTTCCGTGTTTGCAAAAGTATCAGAACCAGTAAAAATGTATTAAATAATCAAAACAGGGATACATTGCATTGATTTCTACATTACTTTCTGACGTCTGACATTACAGTCTGGTTTATACATTATATTATTGATACTATATACATTATTGGTGATACAAGCAAGTCAAAGTCAAAAGAACACTACTTTAATAAAAAATGTTCAAGAGCTGTAAATGAACATGAACAATTAGTTTAGTCTCCAGTTTTTCTCTTTCGAAGATTAGGAAGCTTCTTTCTGTCGGATTCAACAACTTGTAGGACATTTTGGTAATGTTGTTCTGATCTGGCAGCCATGAGGAAATTAGAACTTAGCTTCACCCCACGCTCAGCACAATCATTTACGACGTTAACTGCCGAGATGTGTTCTCTGGATGTTTGAAAGGAAGCTAATTCTGGCCAATTTTCGATATTATGAGTCAGGAAAGAACTGTCAAGTTCCAGAACAGAGAAAATGTACCATGAATCTTTGTTGATTAAGTCGCCAAGCTTTGTCGTGCTGGAAATGGAGTTTGGAAATTTGGGTTTCCCAAATCCCGTACCAAATCGATGTTGTGGTAAAGATGCCTGATCTTGTGCTGGCTTTACTGCTATAAGTCTCTCAGCCAGATAGCGGCGTTCAGCTTCAGGGACTGCATCATTAAAGAGCGCAAGAGGTACCATCTCAGCAGTCAGGTACCATAGGTGATGCTTGAGAGTTTTTATCGCACTAGATGATATGCTGGGGCTGAGTTTTTCATATCTGAGGATGTCTTGGTAAAGACAGATCATTCCATGGAGCCTCGACCGCGCTTGAACAGGTGATCCACCACCAGCTGTACAGCAAGCAAACAAAGTTGACAAACTCTCGCAGTTTGGGTTGTTGTGCTTCCGTGGTAATGGTTCCAGAGGGAAGAGAGCTGATCTGCTCCTCCAGCAGCACCATCTTAATGGAGTAGAGAAACTTGGCCATCCACCTAGCCTTGTGTACAGCACCAGGACGTCGAAATGAAAACTCTCTACTTGTCCCATCCAAGTAGAGCAAACAAAGATCAGAAAATTCTTTGTAGTCATCACATTGATATTGATGCTTCACAACAGACTGCGCGCATGAAATCGCTCTGGCCCTATAGTCATGGATTATGGTTTGTACATCATCTGAATAAGAGGTACCATCCAAAAAATTAAGTGCCTGATTATTGTTGTGTTGAACTGTGTCTAAATGCTTTCGGAACTGACAGAATATGGTAACTTCTAGTGACATTGGTGGTTCTATTTTCAGATCATTGAAGACTTGTGTAAGGATTACCTCGCCAACGTGATGCCGGCAAGCTGACCACAGTAAAGCTCGACCTATGTCCTGGTGCAGGCTACACAGGCAGCACTCACATGACCAGTGTTACTAGCTGTTGTGTCAAAAGTCATGTTCACTACTGAGTCAACACAATTCCATGATCGGAGAAGCTCCATGGTGAGATTAGCAATGCTTTGACCAGCTGGCTGATCTGTTTGGCTTGTAGGAAGGCACACCAAGAAGTTTGATGTCATAGGAATTGCCAACTGCTACAGTGAGCCTCTCTTCAGCTTTAGTTTGGTATGACAGAGTTGACATCAGTTTAGAATCCCAGTGAAGAGACAGGAACTGTGGTGGAACCCAGGACTCTTTGACCGATGATGCAAGCTCTTCACCAACCTTACGTCTTGCTCTGTCGGCGGTAGAATATGAGTGTGAAACATTTTTTGTGTCACCTCCTAATTCCTTAATGATGGCTTTGGTAAATGCTGCCTGTTGGGCCAGTGTGATCTTCGTGCGTGTAGACAGGGAAACCATCCTATGGGATTTGAGTATGTCATGACTTATAAAAGCAGTTGTTCCTGAACGAGTTGCTTGGCGAGTTTTTTGTGTTTTTTGGTTGTAATCCTCTATATCACCCTCTCATCCTCATATCACTGTTGCTTTCCTCACTGTTCTCAATCTGAACTTTGCTTGTAGATGCTTGGGCTTTATGAGCTTTAAGCTGTTGTTCTGCTTGCATCATTTCCTTTTCCTGCTTTCTTTGGACTTTTGATGCGAGCTTCTTGTCATGGCTTCCAAACGATGCGACTCTGCCTGATTTCATTGACCGCAAGAACTCCAGATCTTCAGGATCTTTTATGAGTTGCTCAGCATTCCTTGGCCAAAACTGAAATGTTTCTTGTAACTCCTTTTCGATCCCATTAAGCTTCGCAACTGCACCAGGCGAAGAACGCCAATCCACTGGAAGTTCCCTAAGTTTTGCATTTTTTGCAGATAGTGCTATAATTTTTTCAACAGCTTTCTTCTCGGTAATCATGGAAATGTTGCCTTTCTGATAAAATGGAATAACTTTTTGCAAGACAAATTTAGCATTGTTCCATTTTGTACGGTTAAACGGTAGACCTTCTTGCTGATGAAACATGTAGCATCGCAACACTTGCTCACATGTTGGCAGCCTAGATCCTGTTATCTCTGCATCTGCATCGCTGATTCCAGCACCAAGACCATAAATGGCAGCAGTTTGACGAGTTTTAACAGCATATTTATCATTTGTGCTACCTGAACTGGCCATAATGCATGACAGGTGTAAAGAGAACACAAAATTTATTAACGTAAACACTTGCACATAAACATTTAACATAAACACACAAAAATCACATTTATCATAAACACTTGCATATCAGATTATACATTGCAGTTCCTTTTAGAATATTCTATAACTTTCCACCACTTCCTAGCACTTTCTAGAGGTTTCTATCACTTTCTAGAGGTACTATCACTTTATAGAAGTTTCTATCACTTTTTAGAAGTATATATATGACCTTTAGAAATATCACTTACATGTTCTTGGGCTGATTTTTGTAGTGAACAAAATCTTTAAACTTCTACTATTTGGATCTCAAATCACAGAATGACTGTGGGGTTGGTGTGCATATAGGAAGTCTGTGTGGACCCCATAAATGGCATTCAAATCCAAAAATAATTCACATAGTAGGTTTTCTTAACCATTGGAACATTTCTAACTTAGGGACAAAGTGAAACTTTGTCATTGGTGATTTTGATGCACCCTACTGTACAGGGGTATGAAGTTGCCAAATATTTTGTGGTTTTGCAGTACCATTAGTGTTTAGGTAAGGTTAGGGACATGCTTAAGGCAAGGTTCAAGAAAGCCACTAGCTCAGAGTCTAGTAGGCCCTATGATTGATAGTGTAGCTAATGAGATTAATGCAATAGTTAAGCCAGAAACTGAGTTTAATACAGGAAATACTAATGCAAGATGTAGTGAGGTTGAGCCTAAGCTTAGCTCTAGTGTTAGTGACAAGGATGCATGCCCAAGTAAAGTTGAGCTTAAGCCTAGTGTAAGTGATGATAAGGATGCAGGTTCAAATAAAGTTAGGCTTGATGAATGGTACAAAGGCAGAGGTCAGTCAAGGAATAGGATTAGAAAGAATAGTAGTTAGGTGGTAGCAACTAATAACAGGTTTCAGATACTTGGTAATTTAGATGAAGCTGTACAATGTGAATTTACCATGGTTGGGGATTCTATCATTTGGAATCGGAACAATAGATTTTGCAATAAGGGAAGAAGAACCTGTAGAAGAATATGTATTCTGGGAGGTAATATTTCTAAAGTCAATAAAGTAGTGAAGAAGTTGCCTGTAACCTGAGATAATAATATGATTCATGTAGGTATAAGTGATTTAATAAACAAGGATAAAGATGGTAGATTTAAGTTGAACAGAAATTCAGTAGTAATTAAACATAGGTACAGAGAATTGATAGAAACTTTAAAAAATAGGCAGAGCAAGTGTTATGCAGTGGGCATTTACAAGTAGAATTGTAGCCTTGAGTGATGAAGTTAAGATGCTGTATAGTAAAGGGGTGAAGTTCATAGATTTGTGGGATAATTTTTATGAAAGGGGAGGAAGCTTTACAGGATGGATTACATCTTAGTAGAAACTACTTTATGTAGGAGACTTTTAGAGGACAATGCGAGTTCTTTGGGGTTTTCAGAGAACTTTAGATCAACAGAGGGCATAAAGCATCAGGGTATGTGTCAAGTTAATACTGTTAGGGTCTTAAATACAGATTATGTCAGGAATTAGGGATATCAGCTATCAAGCCAAAAGTAGTGAACCAGTTAAAAGTGAGGGGTTGAAGTGTTTTTATACAAATGCAGAAAGTCTTAGGTAAAAGAAAAATTAATTATTTAGTTACATGATTAGTGAAAATCTGGATATAGTCTGTATTAGTGAGACTTGGACTAGTAATGCAGTATTCAGTGACACTAAGTGGAGTATGAGTTAAATAGTTACACGGTGTATATTTATCAGAGAATGGACAGGCAGGTGGGGTGGAGCTGGTGGTTTGGTTTTGTACATTAAAAATGATTTAACTTCAGTTCAGAATATTACGGTATTATTAAATTAGACAACAGGGGGTTCATTCCATGTGAAATCGGACACTTTTTAACCATTTTGGGCATGACTGTCACCAATTTCCTTGAATTTTTTTTTTGTACAGACGGCTATCTGAGATATGTCCAGAAAATAATTTTCAGACATGGCTGACTCCTGGCACTCATGTTCTTGGGTCGCAAAATATTGGCACTCTGGCCTGACTGCCATTTTTCAAATGTATCTATCTCGGCAACTAATAAAGATAGAAAAGTGGTTTTGGTGTCAAATTAAAGAGAGAAGAGAATTCTATCACTTTTATCAAACAAAGCATCCTCTAGAATTAAAACATTTGAAGATGACCTTGACATTTGACCTTTATAAAAAAAATGCCCATCTCTGATTTTTAAATCAAAATTCTTTTTGGATGCCATCCATTGTGGTTAACAACCTCAGAAAGCTTCATAACTGGCCAAGACAATAAAAAAGTTACATCCATTCCAGTGAGACCATTTCTGAAAATTATTTTCTGGCCATATCTCACATGGCCCTCCATACAAAAATTTTTTTCAAGGAAATTGGTGATGGTCATGCCCAAAATGGTCAAAAAGTGTCTTTCACATGGAATGACCCAAAAATATAATCCATATTTTTTTCAAAGCTTTTGTATTATATTCTATATTATATATATTATATTATATTACTACTATTATATTCTTGTTTATTTTTTTAGGAATTGGTAGTATGCTATTTTAGTATGAAATTCATAGGCCTGCACTAAATTATGGATATATATTAATTTTATTGGCTCATAATGGAAGCCAGTCGTGGATTTGATTGCCAAAAGTTGAAATTGAAATGTGCAGATCCACTGGAATGTCACAAGGGAAGTAGAAGAATGAAGGATCTACGTATTGTCTCCAATTTAATTCTGAAAAAGTTACCATCTATGAATCTTTCCAAAGACCACAGACTCTGCAAACAATGCTGAGAGAAATTAGAGCAAATGGCGAAGAATAAGGTGACTCCTGAAACCTCATCAACTAGCGATGATCCTACATCATTGCAATCTGAAATTGAGATGTCTACAGATGAATCACCAGTTGAATCAAAAGAACATGAAGCATGTTTTCTCAATGAATCATTGCGAGCAGTGGGTGAATCCCCACTAAAAGTTGACAAACTGCAATCAAGAAAATCATATGTGCAAAAGAAGATTGGCAGATTAACATCCAATGTGAAAGCAAAATTTGAACATTTAAAAGGCTCATCCATTAGTTTAGAAGAACCAAGCACAAGTTCAATTCAATCAAAAGAAAATGATTTTGATGAAATCATGGATCAACTTAAAGAGAAGTTTAAATCAGTATCTTTAAGGAGTGAAAAAATCAAAATACTCACTGTATTACCAAGTAGCTGGAGCCTGTGAAAAATTGCCACTAAATTTGACACAACTATATATATGGCATCTGTGGCTAGAAAGTTATTTGAAGAAGAGGGTATTATGTTTGACCCTAACCCAAAGCTTGGGAAAAGATTAGAACAGACTGTGACTAACATCATCATTTCCTTCTATCTTTCTGAAGAAGTTAGTAGAATTATGCCAGGTAGGAAAGATTGCATAAGCTTAGTTGTTGATGGAAAATGGAAACATTTCCAAAAACAATTAATCCTGTGCAACTTGAAAGAAGCTTACCAACTGTTCAAAGAAAGGAATCCTGCTGCTAAAGTAGGCTTCAGTAAATTTGCTGAACTTTGACCAAAACAATGTGTGTTGGCAGGTTCTGCAGGAACACATTCAGTGTGTGTTTGTACCATTCATCAGAATATGAAATTGATGAATGTTGGGGCTAGATTCAACAAATTATTTGAAGATACAAACTACAAAATTGATCATCCAAGGGATTGAATAAATTGGATCCAATGTTCTCTACCAAATGCACCTTGTCATATAGGTACTTGCCAAAACTGTGGAGATTTCACAGAAATTAGATGTATCATTCAAAAGGTATTTGATGATCATCAAATAGATTTTGTTGAGTTTAAGAAATGGACAACCACTGACCATTCACCTCAAATCAGTGCAACTGAATTCATCGAAACTTTCACATTGACATTGAAATTGTACCAACGGCATGATTTTTTCGCTAAAATGCAATCTTCTCACTATCGCACCTTAAAGGAATCTCTTAAACAAGGTGAAATTTTAGTCATTGGTGACTTTGCAGAAAACTATTCCTTTGTAATGCAAGATGAAGGGCAAAGCTTTCACTGGAATAATTTGATGGCTACTATACATCCCTTTGTGATGTATTACATGGATGGAACAAGGGATAACATTGCACTCAAAAGTTTCGTGATCATTTCAGAATGCAATGTTCATGACATGGTAGCAGTACACCTGTTTCAAAAATACTTAATAAACTACATCAAAGTGAACATCACCAATCCCAGCAAAATCATATATATTTCTGATGGATGTGCTGGACAGTATAAAAGTAGGAAAAATTTTATTAATCTTTGTCATCATAAGAAAGATTTTAATATTGAGGCTGAATGGCACTTTTTTGCTACTAGCCATGGAAAAGGTCCTTGTGACAGTGTTTGAGGCACTGTAAAACGATTAGCCTGCAAAGCAAGTCTACAGCACCCATATGATGACCATATTTTTACCCTATTACAGCTTTACCAATTTGCAAATGAAATGATCCCAAACATAAAGTGTCAATATACAAATGTAAAAGAATTCTGGATGAGAGATTTTCACAATGTAAAACAATTGCTGGTACTCAGAAACTCCATTACTTCAAGCCAATTTCTCAAACCACCCTAGAAGTGAGAGAATACTCTTCTTCGCCAATTTCAAAAATAGAAACTATCTTTTGAAGTAAGAGATAAGCTGAACATCAAGGGATATAATAGTTATGTCACTGTTGTATATTGGTGGTTGGCGGTAATTTTAAATACAGAAAGCCAACCTGATTGAGAGGTCGAAGTGAGCTTTCTACATCCACATGGACCTAACCCATCTTTTGCTTGCCCTCAACCTCCAGACATACTAATAATGAGCCAATGTGATGTTTTAACTAAGGTGGAACCAACAACAAAAACTGGAAGAACCTACATTCTGACAAATGTGGAACAAAGAAAAGCAGCAAATACCCTCAAGGAACACTTCAAAATTTAGACAGGTGAGTTAAATTATCATATCACTAAAATACTGCATATATAAAATTTATTTCTAACATTTAATGAATTCATCATAATGTAGTGAGTATTTGAATATTTATAGTCCAAAACTTCAATTAAACTTTGGATACAATGATTTGGTATAATGTAATATTAAATGGACTACATTTTATTTGCAAGCTAGAAGGAAAAATATTTTCTAAAAATTGAAAAAAAGAAATAAATTTTTAGAGGTTAAATTCCTATAATTAGTTGATAACATTGTTATTTTTGGTTATACAAGAATTTCGATAGAGTAAAGATGATAGATATTCATGACATCTACAAGATGATGTTAAAAACATTGTTCTAAGTTCAATAATGACTGAGATATTAATTTCTGAAAATTGGCATGATACATTTTTTGACAAAAATGGTCTCATTGGAATGGATGTAATTTTTTTATTATGTTTTGGCCAGTTATGAAGCTTTCAGAGGTTGTTAACCAAAATGGATGGCATCCAAAAATAATTTTTATTTAAAAATCAGAGATGGGCATTTTTATTTTTTTTTTTATAAAAGTCAAATGTCAAGGTCATCTTCAAACTTTTTAATTTTAGAGGATGTTTTGTTTAACCCTTTAAGGACGAGTCCTCAGCATATGCAGTCACTCTTGTTACCAGAACATATAAGTTTTATTGTTATTCAAAACTAAATATTTTAGTAACTAGTCACTGAAATGATACACATTTTGCGTTCCTTTCTCAACAATTAAATGATATCTAGGCTATATAAACATGTAGAAACATTTATAGAAATGAGGGATTGTAGTACAATTTATATTGTTATTTCTGGTGGACCTTAAGGTACCATCCATCATTAAAGGGTTAATAAAAGTGATAGAACTTTCTTTTCTCTTTAATTTGACACCAAAACCACTTTTCTATCTTTATTGATTCCCGAGATACATGCATTTGAAAAATGGCACTCAGGCCAAGGCGAGAGTGCCAATATTTTGCGACCCCAGAACATGAGTGCCAGGGGTCAGCCAGGTCTGAAAATTATTTTCTGGACATATCTCACATAGCCCTCCATACAAAATTTTTTTTAAGGAAATTGGGGATGGTCATGTCCAGAGGTGTTTGAAATGATACAGAATGACCCAGGATAGAATCAATTTGGGTTGATATTTGTGTATCAAGCAAAGAGTATATTCATATAGATGCATTTTACAGACCTCCAAACCAAACACAGGAAGTTGATAGTATGGTCCAGGAAATAATTGAATTGAATAACCTTTATTGATGATAAAATAAATACATTGGATTTACAATTTACAATGACAAACATTTGTGAAGCTGGACTATTTAATTTATTTAATTTGGCCCTTAAACTTCAGCCTTTACTGGGCTCTTATTAAAAATAGAAGTTATTAATTAATTAATAAATAAATAAATAAATAAATAAAGTATTAGTAATAGTTAAAGTACGGTATGTATTATAATTTTAACCCTCAACTACTATCATTGGGTCAATTCTGACCCTGAGTACTACACATTTGTTTATTTTATCATGGGAAATAATGATAGTAGTTAAGGGTTAAATTATCATTATCAATATGGAAATGCAAAGTTATTATTGAAGGTATTAAACCAATACCATACAAAGAAGTCAATAAATTATACACAAGAGATAAGAATTGAACAATCACATGTCTTTAATCCTAGATTACACATGAGAAATGAATAAACAGTAGTACTGTACATTAATCCTAGATTTTTATTATTATGCCATTATTAATTGGGATTTCAACTTTGTTTTAAACAAATTTACATTCATAATATTTTTTATACAGCATTTAAATCAGTCCATAGTTTCACAGTCCAATGAAATAAAAAAAGGTTGTACTGCCAGTACCTTAATTATGAGAGATTTCAACCCGCTCCATAATGATTTTTTCAATAAAAATATTATTGAGATGTGGTCTAGATTCAAAGAAATTTTAGAGGATGTACAATGTAGGTGTATTCCTTTCAGAACTGTTGGGAATAATAAGATAGGAAACCTCTGTGGTGGAATACAGAAATAGCTAAAATAATAAATAAAAAAAGGGCATTCAGAGAATTTAAAAGCAGTAATAGTCTTGCAGACTATAATTATAGGTAGTTAAGAAATAAGCTAAATAGTTTTTATTAGGAAGAGCAAAATGCATAGTAAAATAAATCTTGCTAGAAATAATAAAGATCCAAAGAAATTCTTAGTTTTTATAAATATAATAATAAAAAGCATGATGGGATCAGCCCAATAGAACATCATGATAGGACATTTGAAAATCATCAGGATACAGTAAACCCTCATCCAATGCGGGGGTTAGGTTCCTTAAGAATGGCGTGTTAGGTAAATCTGCATTAGACAAACTTTAACCCTTTAATGCCGAATGTTTTCGTAGGGTTAAGTCTAAATGCGTGTATTTGAAACAGTACGTATTCAACCCAGTCGGTGTTAGAGGGTTAATACCTTATAGGGTAAATGGGGATACATGAAATGTGGCAGCGTAAAGTCTCCCATTAATACTTAGATACGTAAATTTTTTATTCACACACGTATATGAATTTCCCTACCTATATTGTATATGAAATAAGAACATCATAAAATCATAACCATAATGATATTTATGTATGATAAGTAAAAATATATTAAATGAAAATAGCATGTATCTTTTCTTCATGCTTTTGGATGGTGTGTATGGTAGACTCATTCACATGATACTCACAGCCAAGTGATGTTATGCTTATACCACCACGGAACTTATCTAAAATCTTTATTTTTTCGGCTAATGTCATAACCTTATGACTTTTCTTCTCTTCACTATCACTTGCAGATGTTTTATATTTTGGTGCCATACTGCTGTCTAAAGGTAATAGCAAAACAACAGCAAAATACAACAAAAACAATCCAACACAACTTCACTGAACTTAATGTGTTAGGCCATTAGCGGGACTGAGACAAAGGGTGATGCGAGAGGGAGGGAGATGTGGGAGTGCTGGAGAGTAGGAGAAAATGCTAGAGCATGCATTGGCATATGTATAGTACTACTGTATTAGAGCGTGTTTGGCAGACTGTGTACAGGTGACCCTTTGTATACATTGTTTCAGCTATACACTGTTTTGGTATTGCTCCCCACCCCCCCTGTATACACGGGAAGGGATCTCATCCATACACAGTTTCCCGAGCCGACACAGCTGTGTGTGGTGGCCTGTCGCTCTACCCCTCCCCTCCCTACCCTAATTGTGGTGAAAATTCTATTACCAATTTTGCAAATTTACAAATTATACATCACATAAAGGATGTTATCCAATATTTTAATTAATCATTATGTTAAATATATGCATCTCTAATGATTTTAACTTCTTTACAATGTATTTTTATACTTATTAGTACTACAATTAAAAAAATAAATCACAATAAATAACAACACACTCACCAGTAAACATCATCCGCAGCAAATCTACCCAATCTGCCTACCTTTATTTGTAAGTTAAACCATTTTTTTCTCGTTACTGCCCAGTAATAATATTATGTGCAGTTAATATATAAATATACATGTATGTATAGTATGTGTTTTGGTGTTTCTGTACGTGTTTTAGTGATGTATGAGGAAATATAGTTGGTCATAGGGAGGGGGTCAGTTGGTCTAGGGATTGATTGTATTTTTTCCCATAAGTTATTAGTCCCCATATGCATGGTTTCTATTTACACGGGTGTTTTCAGGAACCTAACCCCCATGTATACCGAGGGTCACCTGTATAATCAAATTTTCCGCTTTCAACAAATAATTGCATTTATTTTTCTGTGTATAAACAAATTCACGCTGGACAAACACGCATTGGATGAGGGTTTACTATATTTTTGGTATTTTTAATGATTAGCTGCTTTTACTGAAGAAAATTTGAATAACTTTGATGTTAATTCTTTACATTCTGTAAACTCAGGCATTCTTGATAAGATTCATATAAGGAAGGGTGATGATAGGCGATTCATACAGTGAAGTCAAATAAAGCTGCTGGTTCTGATATATATGCTAGGATTCTCAGAGAAGGAGAGGATAGCTTATCTGAGGTACTAACTATTTTGTTTGCTTGGTCTATTAGCCTAATTATACAGAGGTACCAGATGAATGAAAAAAAGCAAATGTAGTACCCATTTACAAAAAGAGTAGGAAATTATAGGCCTGTCAGTTTAACATCATTGGTAGGTTAAGATACTAGAAAGAATTATAAAGAATAATATTGAAGATCATTTGGAAAATTTTAATCCTATTTCAGGTTCCCAACATGGATTTAGTTCAGGAAGGTCTTGTTTGCCTAATTTTTTACTTTTAGAGCTCATAACTGAACAGGTAGATGATGGAAATGATGTAGATGTTATAACCTTTGGTTAGCTTCCTGCCCGAACTGTTCATTCTGACGAAGGTCAAGCTTTTCACTCCACCTTAGACCTACAGTTTAACGTGGAATCCGAACCACGCCCCATCAGCAGCCCAGCGTCTTAACCACTAGGCCACCTAGGGTACCCATTTATCTACCAACCACTTTCTTTATTGTGTGGAAGGATGAACAGCTGGGTTTTGCTGCGCGCTGGCTGCCGTCGGGTCTTGAACCTGGGGCCGATAGATTCGTAGTCAGCGACGCTAACCACTACACTGGATTTTAGTAAGACATTTGACAAGATTCCACATAGGAGACTTCTGTATAAATTAAAAGCTCATGGGACATTGGGGTCAGTTATTAATTGGGTAAAAAAATGGTTAGAAGACAGAGAACAGAGTGTAATTTTAAATGGTCATGAATCTGGGTGGCAAGAAGTGAAAATGGGGGTACCACAGGGATCAGTGTTTAGGTCCATTACTTTTTATTTTATATCTAAATGATTTAGAGAAGGGAGTAGGTAGTAAAGTTTCTAAATTTGAAGATGATACAGTAGTAGTTGCCCCAGTCATGAATACAGGGTGTTTATAAAGTCCCTATCTATTTCAGTGAAAACATAGCAAAAAGGGTAAAATTCAATAACTATAATAGAAAGCATACATTTAATGAATACATAAGCATATGATTCTACATGAGCACCATCAGTATCTCTACAGAGTTCAAATCTGTCAGCAGCATTGCAGAACACATTTTGGAGCATGACAGGGGTTATTTTTATAACTGCTGTTACGGTATAAGCACGTAAATGTTCCCAGCTTCATTCAGAGAGCATTTTAAACACTGTCATCTTTCAACAAGATGGGGCACCTTGTCATTACGCAAACATTGTTTGGGAGTACCTAAATGAACAATTTCCAAATTGGTGGATTGGACATGGAGGCAACAGGCCCTGGGCAGCTTGATCTCCTGACCTAACGCCCTTGGATTTCTTTGCATGGGGCTTAATTAAACATCTATCAAATGAGGGTTACAGATCTGCAAGATTTAGCATCAGGTTGGGTGAGTTGAGACAGGAAAGTACATATTTCATTGCCATACAAAAACTATAAAAGCTAAGTGCTTCATATTGCAGGATAAGTATGACAATATAATGCCTCAATACCACACCAAGTTATAAGCACTTATCCTAAGTACATTTTGCATACTAGTCATTAAAGTACTTGTGACTCACCTATACTATATAGGGGTGAGTTGAGACAGAGCTTGTATGTTAACTAAATTTTTTATTTAACTCAAGATACATAGTTCATTTTGTTTTATTACCACACAATACAAATACAGCTTAAACCTCAGCATTCTGTTGAAATGTTTTTGTATGGCAACAAAATACATACAGTACTTTCCTGTCTCAACTCACCCCACCTGATGCCTATGTTTAGTTAACTCAGCTGGATATTAAAGAAACAACATATTTACAGCAGCCCAACAAAAATTTGACCAAAAAAGAGGAAAATAAAACAGAAAAATGCTCACAAAGCATAATTAAGACAGCAGTCTCAACTCACCCGACATGGTTTTAGAGCTGGGGTAAATTGACACACATTTTTATACTAGGTAAAATCCAGGTTAATATGTAAATGTCAATTGTCTTCATGATTTACATTAAACAACATCTATTTAAGATATTACACACAAAAAACTACACATTTAGCTCTATAAATTACTTCATGAGAGTAAAATTAGTAAAATTTTGCTTTTCTGGAAATGAAATTTTACTAAGACAAAATTTCATCACTTACATTTTTACTGATATCAAGTACTTTCCATCCTTTAATGAAAATATACCATATATGTTATTTATAGTTGAATACACTGCCCCATTCACTATTGAATGAACACTATACAAGATTAAAAAAAACACTTTACACTGGGTATATATATAGGCACTGTCTCAACTCACCCCACCCAACACTACATGCTTGTTATCATAACAGTAGTTACAAAAATAACCCATGTCATGCTCCAAAATGTGTTCTGCAATGCTGCTGACAGATTTGAACTCTGTAGAGATACTGATGGTGCTCATATGGAATCATATGCTTAAGTACTCATTAAATGTATGCCTTCTATTATATTGTTATTGAATTTTACCCTTTTTGCTATATTTTCACTGAAATAGATGGACTTTATAAATACATTGTATAGAAAATTCTCATAAACTGCAAAAAGATCTTGATAGATTGGTTCCCTGGGATAGTAAATGGCAGATGGAATTCAATATTAAAAAATGTAGTCATCCATTTTGGTAGAAATAATGAAAACTTTAGTTATGAGATGCAGGGAAACTGATTAGAGGATGTTAGACAGGAAAAAGATCTCAGCATTATAGTTGGTAGTGATCTAAAATTTTCTCAGCAGTGCTTGGAGGCTAGAAATAAAGCAAATAAAATGCTACTGGTAGGTATTATTAAGAGGAATGTTAATTACAAGAGTAAGGAAGTCATCTGTAAATTATATAATTCTTATGTTAGGCCTCAGTTAGAATACTACATTCAATCTTGGTCCCCTCTCACCTTAGACATGATCATGACTCCAGATTCCTGGGATCTTGGGAGCATTGCTCCAGTAAATTTGACCATGAGAAAAAGTAAATTTGGGTTTGGGTTTTGTTCATCCGCTAGACGTTATGCAATTTTTTTGCGTATACGTTCTTGTACAAACCAATTTTTTTAAATTACAAATTTAGTTATTTTAAGTTTAGTTGGTAATTCCATATTTAACAATTATTTTTATTTTTTGTTAAGCTTCAATGTTTTGATAATTAAAATTTTATTAAAACGTATATTTTTTTAATATAAAATTATCAGGATTGGACTATGTTCCATTGATCTCGGCCAGGTTTGATAAATTGGCCAGATAATTACTTGTGCGGTTTTAAGTAATCCACCATGACTCTAGAATTGGAAAGTTTAGTTAAGTTTAAACTTACTTTTACTTACTTTAACTTACCTACTTTTACTTACTCTTCCTTACTTTTACTAAGTTTAAAGCACTTACTTTTACTTACTTTCATTGTACTATATTTACTTACTTTTACTCACTTTTACCATACTATATTTACTAACTTTTACTTATTTTGTATTTTTTCAGGTAGTCAATAATCAATAATGGATCCTAATATTGATGAAGTTGGAGAGAAAAGTGAGGGTGTTAAAAGGGGTTACTTTTGTGGTCAATGCAAGAGCAAATATTCAAAGAAGCAAAACTGGGAGGAACATTTTAATTCCAAAAAAATATTTGTTACAATACAAGAGGTCCCAGAGTTTGGGCCCACAGCTTAGATATTGCAGTAAAGAAATACCAGGATGAAGTGCAGCAAAGAGATACGGCAAAGCAGTCATTTAGTTTGTTCACAAAATGTGCTAGTGCTAGACCTCAGAAAAATGAACCAACTTCATCAACTGCTAATCTAGAAAATGAAACTTTTTCACTAGATGTTTCACAGACTGAAGAAAGTGCTTCTCCTCCACCTAAGAAACAAAAGGTAAGTGAGGAATCTGCGCATCAGACTAACAAAACTGCTTTAGAGGAATTTGAAAATTCCCAAATCCAGAAGACATTGAATGCAATTTTGCGCCTAACAAAAGAAACTCACCAAGCTGTTGTGGTTAATAAAGAGAAGAGTCAAAATATGCCTTCAAGTTCAAGTGTTGCATCCAAATCTAATAAAGCAAAAAGCAACAAATTTGACATTTCCATAGCCCATTTAAGCAAGTGTAAATCAATACAAGAAATCCTGAACAATGATTTGATCAAATCTACATTCAAATTGGTGGAAAAGAAGGATCTAGGGCATGCTGATGATTCATTTTCAGTACCAAGTGATATAATGGAAAACATTGCAAATAGTGACACTAATATGCCTGATGTAGATATAGCTGTTGAGGATGAAGATGATGATAATCAAGAAGATATTGATGATGCTTCTGATGATAAAATGTTTACATTATATTGCATAGCTTGCACAGACCCCAAAGCATGTGCTTCAGACAAACATTCTAACATAAAAGGTTACTTCAATGTTAAAGATTTAACCTATGTATGCAAACAAGGAGAAAATCAAGAGAGATGGTTTAGAAATCTGAAAACCCACCTGAAGAGACATTTAATTAAACTTCAGCATCATCAAAGAGCTGCTGTTTATGAAGTGATGAAAACATCTTCTCGGAACACTACTAAACGCATAGAAGACTTATGTGGCAACATCTTATACTACATAATGAAAACAAACACTGCATGGGCTCTATATCCAGTACTTCTAGCTGTATTACATAGGTCAGGTTGTGAGGTTGGAAATTTGAATCATAGCACACATGCGTGCGAGACAATTTGTGAGCTATTAGATAATCAACTTAAAGAACAAACTGTAAAGTGGTTCTTAGAACAAACTTCAGTAACAATAACAGCTGACATTGGAACAATTTTGGGATTAAGCATGCTAGTTGTATTAGTTATGAGTGAAGAAGATAAGACTGTAAAACTTGCTGGGATAAATTTAGTACGCAGCTCAGGAGTTTATTTGGCCAATGAAATTTTTGATGTGTTGAAGTCTCCTAATCACTTGAAACTATCTGAAGAAGCAATTAAATCCAAGGTATCTGGAATGGTTGGAGATGGGGCTTTTTGTAAGGACAACGAGCCATTTAAAAACGAAATGAAAAAGTTGTTTGGAGAAAATTTCAAATTTCGATGGGACTTAATGCATCTTGTGAACAGAGCCCACGTTGATGCATTGAAGAAAATTTGTAAACTATGTGAGCTTTTAGACTTTATTCAGAATCACTCTTCAAATCTGAGATCAGGCCTTGACTATACCAATATGGTTCTTGACAATATCATTGGTTTTAAGAGACCAAAACTCAAATCTGATACTCGCATGGTTAATTACGAATTTGATCAATTTGACAGATTTGTGGAAAATTGTGTTTTTTTTGATCATCCACAAGAGAAAGAAATTAGTGCCAAGTTCTATGTATTGATTTCCTATGTAACAAAGATTATGTTGCAAGTAGCTCAAAAAACCACAGTTAGTGCAGAATTTGTAGAAATATATTTTATAAAGAAGGAGGGAAAACTGTTATGTTAAGAGTGATGGAAACAATTTCCAAATTAGCTAATGGAGGAAATGCAAATGATGTAGTTTCTGAATTTAAGCACGATACCACAGGGCAGCAAAAGGAACTAACAGCTGAGGATTACATCCTAAATGAAGTTTACAAATACATCAAGAAACGTTCTGATTACTACCAGGTTGCTGAAGTTGCTAGACCATCCAGAACCAGATCTGAAAGTAGTTTTACAAAAGACAGTGATAAATTGGCTGACAGAATATATAGAACAGCTGTGGAAAGGAATCACAGAGAGATTAAAGCATTTTGATAAAGATAGATCAACTGCCTGGAGTGAAGCACCAGCTGAAGGGACATTCTCCATTCTTGGTTACATTGTTGAACACAAAGGATCCATTAAGCCATCTCATTTGACTAAGCTGTGCAGAATTGTGAAGGAGGGTCCAGCTCCAGGCACTAGATCTGCTGTAATGATCACACAGAAAGCCATTGATCAGTGGCCAAGCATACATGGCTTGAAGGTGTGCAATGTAGGGCAACCAAGCTTATCCCTAACCTAAGAAGATTGGAATACAGGGAAAGATTAAAGGAACTAGGTATGTTTAATTTTGAGATGCATTGTTTGAGGGGAGATATGATACAGATGTTCAAAATATTTTCAGGTATGAACAATTTAGATGTAACTTTTTCTAATGAGAGTCTGATGGAAAAAATTGAGGGCATAATAAGAAAATTAGAAAATGGACTTGTAGACTGGATCTACAAAAATACTTTTTTGGTCATAGAGTATCATAGTAGATTTTTGGAATGATTGTCATATGATGTGGTAAATAGTAGCTCCTTAGTTAATTTAAAAAAAAAATTTGGATGCTTTCATGAATGAGACAGTTTGTAGATTGTAAATAGTATATATTCTTAACTTAAGTTATGTAGGCTACTTTGGTAGCTCCATAAATAGGTGTATGTTAATTAGCTGACTTTGAGATTGGCAGTTTGCACAATTTTATTATTATAAAATATAGCTTATGACTTGAAAAACCTTGATAGGTCTGAGTGGCTTCATGTTTCCCAAATGAAATGAAATGTTAACCCTTTAACTGCTCCTATTGAGTATACTCAATTCTCACCACTAACTGTGAATGCTATGTTTGAGTATACAGTTGATCAGATATCTGTTGTTAATTGGTTCCTTGAAAATATGATGTATAATGATTTCCCATAGACCCAATGTTATAATTATATGAGGGTTATGTTCCCAGGTCTTAATTATAAGTGCATTTAATAGTTGGAAATGACTTTCTAACATGTTTTTATCCTTGATACAACATGCTATAAGTCTCCAAAGACATACAAAATGAATATCAAATGATAAATAAAGCAATAAAAATTAGACCAGTGGTTGGCAATCTCTGACCCACAGATCACTTGTAGTATATATATATAAAATAATAAATATTATTACACAAGTTTTTTTTATTTTAAAATGTCCCAAAAATAGTGTATTTTGATTTAAATTTTGAACACTGACCCATTATCAAATTATAAATAAATCAAATTGACCCAGTTTCAAAAAAGGTTGCCTACCACTGAATTAGACAATAAATTAAGAAGGGTAACTTAATATGATTTGGTTAAATCAATGAATGGATTAAATGAATGATGAAATGTGTGTTGCTTCACTTTGGGGCTAATGGTTAAAAAAAAACCAGATAAGCAGAAATGCACAATCAATATGGGGGTTCGGGATGGTGTTAATTGATTAATGATAAATGAGTGAAAAATGGATAATGGATAAGGGGTCATTCAAAAACCACACTGTCATTTTTCGGGTGGTTTCCCCCCCCCCCCTTCTTAATCTTATGTAAATTAATCAAATTAAAAGTATGGCAAATTTGTGTTTCATGAACGTTAAAGATTCAAATCTTCTGGAATTTTCCGAAATAGAGGTACAGCGAATTTGTTTTTTTATAAAGATTCAAGTCTTCTGGAATTTTCTAGAGTTTATGATATATATATATATATATTATAAACAGGATATTTTAATGCTTAGTATTGGCCATGTGGTTAAACATCAAGACCCCTCATCTCCCATGTGGCTCTTGGTGATCAAATGAGGAACCCCCTCCCCCCCTTTAAGGACCACGTGGTTTTTGAATGGCCCTAATGGGGATGGACTGTACTTTACTTGGGTTTTCTTTCAATCACTGAACCCAGCACACTGATTCAATGATGGTATTGAAATGGAGCAGTTAAAGGGTTAAAACTAATAAAGCCCAAGTTAAGTTTAATTTGTATCTATTCATTAGTGACTGATTTGAAGATAATAAAAATATAGAGCTAAATATTATCACTATAGTTATGATGATGAATTAAATATTAATCTAAAATTTTATAGTAAAAAAACTGGCAAAACTACTATCCAGACATAGTTCAGGGACACAGTGATGCTTAGGGCATGGTTAATTAATTTTTTTTAGGAAAAAGTGATGAATGATAAAATTTCGTAATTAATCAATGATTAACTGATTAAAAATTAAATACTTTTGAAAAGAGTAAGAAAGAGCTTTATTGTTTCTGTTGAGTGAGATAAGACTGAAGAAAACATCTTGCTCAAACATTTAGTTTGCTTTAGTTCAAGAAATCAGGCATGGGCAGCTTAGACAGTTTACACATGCAAAAAAGGTGCCAAATTCAAATGATAATTACAAAATTTAAGGTAAAATGATGCTGAAATTATGAGGAAAATTAATCACTTCTCATCATTTTCTAAAAAAAAAAAAAAAAAAAAAATTTTTTTTTTTTAATTTTTTTATTGATTAATGATTAAATTCAAAACAATGATTAACTGATTAATCAGAACCATGCCCTAGTCACTGATGCTCTACCCAAACTCATGATGCAACTGATGTAATAACATTATAGAAATTTCTTTTAATTACAAAGCTGTTGTACATACATCATTCAGTTAATTTACGTATTGGACTATTACTTTATTCTGTATGTTCAAACATATAATTTGACAGTGTAGGGGTGGAGATGTTTGTCTCAACATTAAATGACTCATAAATTGTTGAAGGGAGAGTATGAATTTCTTGTATGTTTTCAATTTAAGTGAAGAGTGGTTTGTGTGGTGGGAAGTGCTTTAGTAAGTGTAAAATACATAAAAATGATGAAAATGTCGTTTTTAATTATTGGTTTGTGTTGCAGGTCTATAATTAGGACAACCTAGCCTACTGTAGGCTTGGCTTAGCTACCCAATTAGTCAGAGGCTTACAGGATTATTTAGGCCTTAATAATGTATTAAATATTGAAATACTCTTAAAAACTTTATAAAAATTAGATAAAATTAATAATATCAATGGGAAGTATTCATAAAAGCTAGCCTATAGGCCTAGACAGGTGGCCTTTGATGAAGGCATGAATATTTTTAAATTTCATTTGGAAAACATAAAGCCACTGGGGCATATCAAGGTTATTCAAATCATGAGCTATATTGTATAATAAGTTTGTACAAATGTCAATCTCAAGTCTGCTAATTAACATACAACAGTAGAGGAGACTGTGATGTTACATACATCAGAGAGATATTTTGTTCAAGGCATTTCTAGAAGAGGCAGCGTGTCTCTACACTCCATAGAAGGTAAGAATGGTTGGCAAAATTTGGAGTTTATAATAATAGTTTAGTAATACTTAAGGTTGAGCTATTAATTATGGTCTCTGTGTTTAGATTCTTAAATTTTACCAGAATATTATTTCTTAGGCCTGGCTTATATATATAAGCCAGGCCTAAGAAATGAGTTTTGATAAAATTTTAAGACTGCAGATTCAGTTTGGAGACATCTGGTAAGTTACACTTGCATTTTGTAATCAGTGGATGTCACCATGATGTCAATTGATTTGAAAATATGTGTGGCTTATGAGCTATCTTTGAGTTACATCTGGATTGTAAAGTTTTACCAAAAAAAATAATGAATAACCAGAATTCAAGAAGCTAGAAATGCAGTTAAAAGTTAAAGGCCTTGAATAAAATTGTTTTGTTATTGGTAGCTATTTAATATACAAATTAACATTTTATAATTTTCTCTCATCACAAGTCAAAAATCTTCATACTACGTATTAAGCCTCTTATATTCCAGTACTTGGTGGTAAAACCAGAGAATGCTTTGTGAGTGTGTGTGTAATTGTTTACTCGTAAAATTGTCCTATGATGCATCACATGTAGAAATTTAGTTAAAAATCTTTGTTTGAATCAGTCAAATTCATTTATATTTTGCATTCTGGCCCCAAATGGCAATTTTAAAAGCAGCTAGTAGGCTTATTATTAGCTTCTTGTTAGAAGACATGATACAAATGTACAAGATGTTTTCAAGAATAGACAAAGTAAATGTAATATATATTCTCTACTTAGATTCTGATAATAATAATACTGGAGGGGACATAAGCCTAATAATAAAATTAAGATGACTCTTAGACATTCTACAAAAATGCTTTTTTTAAACTTGGTTTATAGGTGATATGGGTGAACTCACCATCCATAATAGTAAAAGGACTTAGTAATTTTATGGTACTGGTAGCTATTTAAGAAATACCGTACTTAAACATTTTAATGAAGAAATGAGAAATTTGTAAAACTTTTTGCTCTTGCTCTAATTAGTTTTCCTTTAGCCTAGTATTGTTAAAGCTGAGCATGATCTAACTGGGCTGGTAGAAATCAAGCATGAGTCTAGATTTTTATGTAATTGTTTTGGGGACTGATAACATTCATAGGTCCTAGTGGCTTTGTATTATTTAGTCATGTAGCTACGTTAGTTATGTTAAATAAGTGTCTAACTCATTAAGGTTCTTCTCTTCCTGCTGGAGTCCAATAGTAATTTTTGTGATTTTTTTTATTTTATTTATATTTTTTGGGGGGGTCATTCCACCAGATTTTGTTTTGCAGATATTTTGAAAACCACAATCTAACAGGGTTCCAATTTAGTAGGTTAAGTATACATGATCTAGTAGAAGTCCAAGATGAAATTGATTGGTCAACAGTTTTGGCAACTGTAGGGTCCTATTGGATTTGCCTTTTATTTTTAGAAATTTTTAAAATTTCTCTAGGAAGGCTGAGACAATTGATCCAAAATTTAGTGCACATGTTATATGTAGATGGCCAATTTGGCTTTGTTAAAATGAAGCTACTACTGCACATTGATAAATATAACCATTATCAACCAAGCAAAGTTCCAGATTTATTGAAGTAGGGAACCTGTATTTGCTGTTTGTGGTTATATTAAGTTAAATTACAGTTTTAAGAAATCTCCATTCAGTGAAAACCACATTTTGGGATTTTCCTAATTCAGTGAACAAAATTCTAGTGTTAATACAGGTTTTAAATTTTAATCTTTAAAAAGTTGAAAAAATTTCTTACATGTTCAAACACTGTTGAAAATTTCATTGGAGTGTGAGCCCATTTTGAAAAGTGATTTGGTCAGTTTGTACCAGGGCTGTGGAGTCGGCACATAAAAAACAGACTCCAACTCCTCAATTTTTTGTCTATCCGACTCCGAAGGTATATTAATTCTAAATCTGCTATGATGATAATTACACAAGAGGCATTTCATCACCACCACGTGAATCATCAGGCTACTTTTAAACCCATAACCTGCAAAGTTTGAGTCTAATGGTTTGTAGCGATGCCATTATGGCTTTTTTATTTTTTATTTATGAAAAAACAAAATTCATTGAGCATAAAACAAAAAAACAAAATTAAATTTAAGACTATGACAAAATAAAAATTTCATTAAGTGCAATCAAAAATATAAAAGTATTCCTGCAAAATTTATTAAACTAAGGCCAAGGGTGAAAATCTAAAATTTACGAATAACTTGTTCTTAGGAACAGAATTGCTTCTGCCAGATCCTCTTTCATTGAAGCCCTTAATCTCATTTAATTATTTTCAGTGTCGAAAACAGTCTCTCCACACTGACCTGAGTGGGTGGCATGGCTGTTACTATCATAGCTGTATCTCTTAAAATCTCTGGATATGTGGGGATGACTTCTTGTATTGTCAGTTTAGATGAGTGATCATATTTTTCCACTTCTTTTAGGCCATCAAAAAAATCGCTTAAATTTCATTAGTTTAACATCAAAAGGTTGCGTATGCACGTTTAAGCGGCGATGCTTTGCTTTTGAGCGTTCAATTTTATCTAAATATTTTTGAAAGTCTAATTCTTCATGTAGTAAAGAATCTTGTAAGTGGTGCTTGTCATTCAGTAGATTTCTGATCTTTTGTTAACTTTGAAGTAGTTGGAAGGTTTTTATTACTATCTTTCTCAATGACAACTTCTAAAATTTTGGGATGGAAACGCTGCAAATGTCTTCAAATTTGATGCTCTGGTTGGTGCATTTTTATCAAAGCCAGTAAAACCACTGATTTTTGCTTCACATAATTTTTCACCATCATCATCATCTATCATACACTGACACACGAAATGTTTCCCATCTGTGGTTATTGTAAAATATTCAAAAACTGCAGACTTTGTTGGAAGTGTCTTTGCCATTGTGAAAGGGGTTTTAGACTTGAAAGTTAAAAACTTATGAAATTTAGAAAGAACTTGAAATTAAATAAGCATTAAAAATAAAAAATATTATCTGAAAAGAAAAAATGAATTAATGGCATTAGTGTCTGAAATGGAAAACATTGTGTTTATTATTTAAGTGGTTTAACCACCATAGCTGCCAGTGATATCACACACAAAAACACATTTTATTAAAATTTATATTGAGGTCGGAGTCGGTACATTTTTACTGACTCCGACTCCACAGCCCTGGTTTGTACACTGTTAAATAGCTAAAATTGTAGAAGAATTACAAAATAAAAAATACAGTAATTGGAAATCAAGACATACATTACATTGTCTTGATTTTAATGCCTTAAATCAAGACTGGGATAAATCACTGAAAGTTTGGATGTCTAGCAACCTTAATTGCTTTTGTGTAATTTAGTGAGCATTTTATGTAAGTAAATAGTCCTATTCTTAATTCATCAGTTTTAATGATAGTTTACCATATACACCATGAAGTTGGAAAGTTTTTTTATGCAAAGTTGAATGATTATTTAATATTTGAATAGGCCAAAGATCTTCATGAAACTTTGGCATTTTCTTAGTTACTGGAATACAGTAGCAAATTTGATAGGAGTATCCTGGACATCCTCGCTAACCTTCCCTGACACAGAGCTTACAATACCGAGTGAGTAGGGTACCTGAACAAATCGTGGGATTCCACTACCATTGTAGTCTGTAAGAAATTTTTAAAATAAAGTGGATCTTTGCGAGGGTTGAGTGCTATTCAGTACAGTATTTATAAAATATGAAGAAAAGACTCGCTGTGAATACAATAATAACTTTTTTTTTTTCTCTCTCATCAGATATCGAAGTCTTAATGCATCGTGTGACCAGCTTCCAACGAGTTTAGTTTTAGTCAGAAAGGAAGACAATGAAGAACCTGAGGTATTAGGACACGCTCGAATGAACTTTATACCAAATGAGAAAGATTCTGTGTGGATTGAGTCCGTTATTATACATGATGAAAAAAGGGGAAAAGGTTATGGAAGAATTCTTATGACAAAAACGGAAGACTATGCCACTACTTTAGGTTATAAAAATGCTGTGCTATCAACTCGTGGACAAGAGGAGTTTTATAAAAAATTAGGATACAGATTTTCTTCCCCAGTATGTTTATATGGAGGCATTGTAAATAAACTTTTCCTTCCTAAATTCTTAGTACCTCCAGTATTGCATAGCAATAATAATAAAAATGATTTGCATACTAGAAAGTTAAAAGGTTTAGAAACTTACAGTAAAAATAATCATAATAGTTTTATTTCAAATAAAATAGGCCCATCAATTCCTCTAGTGCCGCCGCCACCTAACTATAAATTGAAAAAGTCAGATATCCAAAGAATAGATGCAAATTCAAAGGTTTATATGAGAAAACCATTGTAATAGCAGATCTTGATAGTCAGAAATTAAACAGGTTATTAAAATAAGATAATCTACCAGTATTAAGCTCTAGTCAGATGGGTTTTAAATAACCCTAAATGATGGTACTAATATAAGCGTAAGGACTGGTTAAGTTTTAAGCAGATTTTATTGAAACTAACAGTTTTATTACCACAGCGAAAGGATGCCCAACACGCAACCTCTGAGCTGAAAATGCCATACCTAGTACTAACCAATGTGGTTACCATGGAATTTGGCAATTTGTCAAATTCTTTCAACCTTTTATAATGAAAATGCCCTTAAAATTTAAAATTAATGAAAGTGTTCAGTGACAAGTTTTTTCCTCCAACCAGAATGGCTTAAGTGACCTCGGGTTATAACGAGTTCGAATTGAATAGGGGGCGCTTCCTTTAAAAAAAAAAAAAAAAACGCTATGGGCTTCTACATTTGCCAAAGTATTAGGATGTTGCACAAAACTGAAGCCAACCGAAAATGTAGTCTGACCTGGTCTTGCATAACGACAGTAATGTGCACTTAAAATATTAATTATTCCTCATTGTTTTGGGTTCCATCAATGCTAAATTTGAAAATGAGATTTCACAAACCCGTTCCAACTTTTGTTCTTCCTCACCCTCGATAACCATTTCGCTTTTTCGTGTAATAAAAAGCGTCATTAGCAGGTGGATTTTATACAGTTACGGGGTTCATTAAATTTGTATAACTATAAAAATTTGTTCCTTCAGAAATGTGTGCTTGTACACAATCTTCATTTTCTAGCTGCTTCGTATATAAACAAATGTTAGAATGTTAAGGTCGGGATCGTAATGATCAGCGATTACAGAATTTTTGAATCTTTAAGAAGTGCGCTTATGTAGTTTGAACTATTAGTTGAACGAGTCTAATATAAGGTTCTAAAATATAACTGTCATGTTATTGTAAAACTAATATAAAACTGATGACGTTTCAATAATGTATATTTTTCGTAAAAGAAATAAAAACTAAAAAGCCACTTAGTTTGTGGCAGGTTGCGCCCAATTGTTGAACAGATACCATGAATCCTTAAACGCGCACGGAAAAAATTATTCCACTTAAGATCAGAGAAGGGAGGGGTTTTGTACAAAGCTTACACTTTGTAAAATTATGAAAATATTTTTTTAAGTTCACTGGACGTCGAATAAACCCATTAAAGGTTTAATAAGGCTGAATACCGTTGAAGATAATGAACTGATGAAACAATTGGAAGTTAAGAATCCACATTTGGATTTCACGAGGATGGTTGGTATTTCTTCAAGACTTTGCCCTACGATAATGTGTAATGTAGGAAAATAGCTTCTTATAAAAAATGTAAAGGAACATTTTAAAAAAAAAAATATGCTAGCAGGCTGTCGAAACGGGTTCACCGACTGAATCCCATTACATAAATTTCGAATTAAGCAGTAATCTGATCGCTAAACATAGTAAACTATATATACAAGAGAAAATACAAAAAATTTGCTGAATAATTATGCTTCTGAAAAGTATGATGACTGGTTTAATTATAATTACGATGTTAATGTATGAAACTCATTTACTCGCCTTGTTTTGGTGAGTGAACCCGAAGGGTTGTCGAAACTGACAGGATAATGGGTGGGCTCGCCCGAATCTAGTGCCAACAACTAGGAACGAACCCAGACCCGACACCATAACCAGTGTGCTATAGAGAGCTATATTACATTGGTACCTTTGTAATTAAATGTGCTTTGCTCTTGAGCAGGTATGTACCGAAAAGTACATTCCATATTCTCTTCAGACTACTAATGCAAAAAAAAAAAACTTGGTTTAATTTGTTCTAATGCTATCCGCAAGAGAGAGGAGGCTTTCAGATGGTACCGTCGCCATCCAACAACTTTCTCACTCGGCTTATATTTCTGCCCGGAATCGTGCAAAATCTGTTCTTCGACGCGCCAAAAATTCTTTCATCAGACTAAAGTGTTAAAACCTATCCAATTCTAATTATTCTCGTTCTTTCTGGTATCTAGCTAAGAACCTCTCCAACAACTTTACTTCCTCTTCTTTCCCTCTATTCCATTCCGATGGCTCAGTTGCCGTCTCTCTGCCTGACAAAGCTGAACTGTTCGCTCACCCTTTCGCTTCCAACTAAACCCTGTGCGGTTTTGGTGCTGTTCCTCCATCTCCTCCTCCCTCTGACTTTATTATGTCTGAAATTAGAATCTTTTCTAAAGATTTTTTTTTTTTCCGTAATCGGGGCTCAACTGTAGGAAGACGTAGGTCCTGATGGTGTTTCTCCTGTTCTTAAGAACTGTGCTTCAGTGCTGATACCCTGCCGAGGCAAACTCTTTCGTCTTTGTCTCTCATCTGGTACTTTTCCTTCCTGCTAGATGGGTGTACCAAAGAAGGGTGACCGCTCTCAACCCTCCAATTGCTTTGATTTCTTGCCTTTCTGAAGTTTTTCAATCTATCCTTAATAGGAAGATTCTTAAACACCTCTCTTCTCACAATTTTTCAGATAGTCAGTATCGCTTAACTGGCGATATTCTTGCATATTTCTCCGACTCTTGATCATCATCCTTTCGGGATTTCTGAAACATTTGCTATTGCGTTTGACATTTCGAAATCATTTGATAGAGTCTGGCACAAATCTTTAATTTCCAAACAAAGTTCCTTCGGTTTCAATCCTCCTATCTGTGCCTTCATCTCTAATTTCCTTTCTGGTCGATCTATAGCTGCAGTTGTAGATGGTCACGGTTCTTCTAAAGCTATTAACAGTGGTGTTCCTCAGGGTTCTGTTCTGTCACCCACTCTTTTCTTTTATTTATTAATGATTTTTTAATTCACATTTCCTAACCTATTCAGTCCTATGTCGATGATTCCACTCTTCACTTCACCCGCTTCCCAAAGGGTCCCTCTCAACAGTCATTCGATGATTCACGTGGGACGGCGATGAGGCACCTGGCCTTTAATTTTTCAGCTATATCTGATTCAGGCAGAGAAAATCTTGTGGCTTTCACTGCCTCAAAAACTCAGTTCCTCCACCTGTCTACTTGTCACAATCTTCTACACGACTATCCTCTTACTTTCAACAACACACAACTCAATCCTCCCTTTTCTCTTAACATTCTTGGCGCTTCCTTTTCTCGTAATCTTTCCTGGAAAGATCACATATACTCTCTTTCCAAAACAGCTTCTAAGATGCTAGGGTTGTTGTTCCGCGGCTCAGTTGCGGTCTCTACAGGGGTCTTGTCTGTCCCTGTATGGAGTATGCTTCTCATGTATCGGGTGGCTGAACCCCCACAGCCGTATTTGATCGGATGGAATCAAAGGCTTTTCGTCTCATCAATTCCCCGCCTCTAACTGATTGTTTTCATTCTCTCTCATCGCTGCAATGTTGCTTCACTTTCTTTTCACTGTCGCTATTATAACGGACACTGCTCTTCTGAACTCACAAACTGCATGCCGCCGCCATTAAGGAGAGCACGCAGCACCAGACTTCCTACACTTTTTCATTCCTTTTCTGTTCACTCTTACACAAGGGTTAATCGGTACTTTCAATCTTTCATCTACTCAACCGGTCAACTCTGAAACAATCTTCCCCAATCCATCTTTTCTCCTGTCTCTGACCTCCAATCTTTCAAACGCAGTGTGTCTTGGCATTTCGAAAACCGTGGACCTGGATTTTGGCTCTCATTTTTTGGGGGGAGGGGGCTTTGTCGGCGTTCGCCCATGACCCCCTCCTTCCTGCATAAAAAAAATAATGCAATTAGTCAGTCAGTACCTTGTATCGTCCGTACAAATTATGTTACTGGGGACGAAAAACAGTACTAAATAAATTTGAGTACTACTACCACCACCCTGCGAACATGAAAGAATTTAACTGAAGATGATTAAATCATGTCCAAGCTGACGACATAATTCAACGTAGATTTTCCATTGGTTTCTTTCCACAGTTTCCCAGCTCAGTTTTAAGGTGGTAAAGTAGTTTTTTTTTTTATAGTTTGTACTAAAAGCCCCTATAGAACATGGTTCACTTTTAAGGTTTAGCTACTCAATCCAAAAGATTTTTTACCAAAAACAAAGAAGTGCATCATTTTGGAGTTTGGAACAAAGTATAAACGAAAGAATTCGGATTTTATCATATATGATGGACTGATCTATATATATAATTTTTTTTTTTTTTTTCAATGAATGTCAGTTGTCTTAGGTTTTGGAGCCAAGGAAATTATGAGGTTCCTTTTATAACTGAATTAGACGATGGATCAGTGGCCCATATGGTGCTGAGAGTTCACGGTGCTGCCTTAAGCACACTCGGGCATCTGGATGTAAATGATGCGGACAGTTGCTAAGCCGTAGAAGGGTGAGTAATGTGGAGAGGGTTTACACGTTTTATTAGGAATCACTAGATAAATAAATTAACTCTGCCTATTGGAAAAGGGTTTATACACACTGCATACTGGGGTGATACAAGTAAAAGAATCCTGCCGGGTGTGGCTCGACTAGGTCTTTTATGGAATAACCCGTCTCTCGCGCATGTGGACGCCAAAGCCAGCCCCATATAAGGAGCGCTGTGTACAGCGTGGTGGTTCGAGGCAGGAAAGTGTCATTCTATAATAAATACCTCATGCAGGAATCGAATGACCATAAGATACGGATTAACAATTTAAATATTGGGTACTTTCCTATTATTCCGGACCCCAGACCTTTGTCAGATTCGGACACCACTTGCTAGTGCCAATTTTTTTGGTTCTTAAGTAACTAATCTAACGGTTAGGTTTGGTTAGTTACAAAATAAAAAAATAATAATTTGGCAAGTGGCGTACGAATCTGGCAAAAAGTCTGGGATCCGGGATAACAGGAAAGTACCAAATATTGTAATAGTAAGCCCTCATCCAACGCGTTTGTTCAGCGTGAATTTGCTTATACACGGAAATATAAATGCGAACAATTATTTGCCGAAAGCGGAAAATTTGATTATACACGGTCCGCCAAACACACACTAACACAGTAGTATCGTACGCGTACCAATGCGCGCTCTAGTGTTTCCTCCTACACTCCCGCATCTCCCTCCCATCGCGTCACCCTTTGTCCCAGTCCCGCTAACGCGTTAAGTTCAGTGGTGTTGGATTGTTTTGCTATTACCCTTAGATAGCAGTATGGCACCAAAACGTAAAGCATCTGCAAATGATAGTGAAGGGAAGAAAAGTTGGTTATGATAGTCGAAAAAAATAAAGATTCTAGACAAGTTGCGTGGTGGTATGAGCATATCCTCACTTGGCCGCAAGTATCACGTGAATGAGTCTACCATACGCACCATCCGAAAGAGTGAAGAAAAGATACGTGCCATTTTTATTTATCATGTAATTATTATTTTTGCGATTTTATCAAGTTCTTATTTCATATACACAGAGCTGGGCAGTATTTAAATACATTTGTGTATTTAGAACTGTTTATAAATACATTGTTTTTCATGTATTTAAATATAGTATTTAAATACTTTAATGAGTATTTAAATACAATGTATTTAAATACTCAATATAAAAATGTAAATACTTTTACTGGTTTAATACACGTTTTGTACTAGCACAGTACGACGCGTCGACAGTGTAGTACAGCATGGTTCATGTTTCAACGTGTCAGTTCAATCAGTTGTGTGCCACTCTTAGTCGAAAGTGGTTGATTTCTTTATCGTGTGCGTGTCATGGCTTAGTGAATTAGTGAATGCATATGTTAAAATTTGTATGTATTTAAAATGTATTTACAAATGTATTTAAATACAATTGATGTATTTTGTATTTAGTATCTAAATACATTCGTAAAATGTATTTAGTATTTAAATACATTCAATGTATTTATTGCCCAGCTCTGCATATACAATACAAGTAGGGAAATTCATGCGTGTGAATAAAACATCTAAGTATTAATGGGAGACTTTACGCGGCCGCATTCACGTATCCCCATTTATCCCATAAGGTATTAAGTTTGTCCAACACGCCGTTCTCGAGGAACCTAACCCCCGCATTGGACGAGAGCTTACTGTATACTAAATTGACCTTTTAAACCCAACCATGTATTACAGAGATACTGAACGTAAACAACTACAACCCACTTTTATGCGATGTACGAGTAAAATTTCAACAGAAAAGATAAAAGCAGACGTGAAATGAAAGACGCAGTAGAGACAACTGCAATTACAGGTATGTCATCCAGTGCGAAGAGGCAGAAAATAAAAACATGGCAGCATAAATTAAGAATTGTACAAAACCAATTCAGGGTCCCTTTTTCAATTATTCATTCCTTATTAAATAGAATCAAAAGTACAATTTTAAGCAGACTACAGACATTAACTGAAAAAGATTAAATTAGCGTATACTGACTACAGGAAAGGAAACGTTGGAAGTGAAACACAGAGATCCTCGTATCTTGGAAAGGTATAGGAAGAAATATAAATTGTCATAGAATAAAGTCACTTCCCAAGTTACCTAAACCTTTGTCTACGACCAATGGAGAGAAACCGACACATCATCACTGTCCATATCGAAATAGAGTAAACTTCTTTGGTGGATAAATCCAAATATTGAAGGCAACCCAAATGACGAATTTGTAAATTGGCGATGACTGCATTCTCTCCCGATGAAATATCCACTTCGCTAGAGTTAGCGCAGTACCGACTCAAGAAATAGTGGAAACAGGTTCCTAAGGGGAAATACTGAAATAAAAAATGAATCAGTTTCAATCAATTTCATACTCCACGATACTTCGATTTGACTAAGTAGGATTATACTCCAAGAAAACGGATTTTCCAGTTTGAGCGTCGTTAACCGAGGAAGCACAAGTAATGCTAGTAATAAGTTAGCGGGCATGATCATCTCAGACAATCTAAGCGTTTGTAAACGCTCAAAATGTATATAAAATTATAGCCGTTTTCTTCAGCAGGTTGGGAACGCTCATTCTGAGTGGGCCCACGTACGTCTTTTCCGTCAGGCTGAATCTGACACCATATCTGAACGACTTGAGTCATCTACAAGACAAAATAGCATCCCTACTGAAGGAATGCAGGAAAGCTCTGCGCACGTACAGGACCAAGAAAGACAGCGGAAAAATTGCGTCGGAGATTCAGCTCATTAGGAAAACCGTCGGAAACTTGCACGAACAACCAGAAGAGGCGTGGAGACACTTGCACTTTCCTTGATCTTCCAAGAGAAGTCGACAGTCATTCACGGCGGTCTTATAAATGCCGTGGGAAATTCCTTCAATAAAGATAATTTGTAGTCACCCAATATATACAGCCTATACGTGGTTCTGTCGTGAAGGAGACAATGAGGATTTATATAAAAATCAGTGCGTAAAACCAGTCACTTCGCATAAGGATTAAGACTTTGGGTCACAGGCATTACGCGAAATACCTGAAAGTTTAGGCATTACAGGAAATGACCAGTTTCACAGTAACTGTAAATGTACATGTACAACCAAACCCTAGTGGTACCTTTGTACCAGCAGCTGAAATGAGTGAGACCCCCTGTTCTATTAATTATCAGACATCTCATATTTGGCAGTAAAGTTCCCTGAAAATGAACATTTACAATATTGTACCATGCATACAGTTAAAAATACATTGCGATTCAATGGAAGTACATAATGTAAAATCAGTTTTTATTTACAATGAATTCCTGATAAAAATTTCTTACATTACAGCTTTAAAGACAACTTATCGTATGGAGTAAAGTATGAAAATGAAAAATGATTAACTCAATGGCAAAGGAATTTTAATCTGAACGATATTCGGTTGCATTTCTTTGATTAGAAAAGTGACCTACATCTTAAGCATAAAATTACCAATAAAATGGTATAATGAATGATAATGACTTTAAACTTATCAAAACTGAAGGAGATATAAACAAGCTTCTTATGCCATGTGTTAAATCTTACAAGTAAATTGAATACGCAATACAAAATGAATACAGGACCCAAAAACATATTTTAAATCAATATAAAAAAGTTTATTAATAAACTATAAGTAGTAAATATTTGCTAGAACTGTTAACGATAATTTCTTTCCCTACTCCTAGAATCTCTCTTCTTTCCATATTTCCTGTATCTGTCGTCTCTCTCTGGACTATGAAATTTTTTTCTGCCGCGATCCTCTTTCTTATATCTTTCGGTATTGTAGGTTCTCTTAGGGTCTTCATAAGGTTTCCTCCTATGAGCGTTCTCCGATGAATTTTCTTGTGTTGGGTATGAAGATCTTACTTGCTTCAGGAGGTTTTCAATATGATCTTCTCCAATATGTCGGTTAAATCGTGGAGGATGATTATCAGATTCAGTGTCTTCTCGTTTTATTTTAAAATCCGGTCTGTAGGAAACCTCCTCATAGTGTTTACCAGAATTATAATTACGAGGTTCCGATTTTTCTTGCTTTATTTTGGTATTGATATGAGAGAAAGGGTTGTCATTTCCAACAAAATCCACTTTCAACCCCTTCGTTATCTCTTTGAGTAAGGACTCTGGATCCACTATTTCTCGGTGTTTTACTCTTTTAGGGCAAACTGACTCCGAATCTAAAGTGCTTTTCTCTTTCCTTCGTTTCATTCTCTTTCCCTTCTGTACAGATTCTTCAGAATCTGAAGACGAAACTGATGAACTATTACCGCTTCTACTACTATTCCTCCTCCTCCTCTTCTTTCTCTTCACTTTCTTTCTCTTCTTCTTTTCGAGTTTCTCAAGTTTTTTCAGTTTCTTCAATAACTTTTTCTTTTCCTTAATATTCAGAGACTTAAGCAAATCATACTCATTAACACTTTCATCTTCGGACACCAATTGCTGAAAGTAAAAAAAAAAAAACCTTAGTTTACTTCTTTTAGATGAACCAAATGAAATAAATCACTTCAGATTAATCTGATTTCGCTTGAAAGGTGAAATCACATTCACTTCTGAAGTGCAAATTGGTGAAGCTTCCAGCTATGGCTTCATTTACAAATGTAAACAATGAATTAAAAATATGATTTTTGTGACGTGAATAGTACGCGACTTTTATTTAAAAAACAATATATACACCTTGAAAAATAAGTAATTTTAAAGCGTTCAAGTTGCGACATTAATCATTTTGATTTATTAAAAGTGAATACCAAAATTATTCAGTCTCAATCTTCATGTGAACCTACCCAAAACAAAAACAATCGGGAAATGGTTAATTCACTTCGCTAAATACGCTTCATAAACACTAAATGAAAAGCAAAAATACTTTTCCCAAGGGCAAAATATAACCCTAAATTCTTATACTTCTCTTTAAAATAACTTCAAATTGCCGTATTTTCTGTATGTACAGTATTCCCGTCGTAAACAAGAATTTATGTTGGAAGTAGAGCAATGACCTCGCCTATAATATTTGTAACCTTGATCTTTAATGCGAGGACCGGATTCTTATTCGCGACATACTGTCTTGTAGCGATACAGGTGCGTACGAAATTTCATCAATTTATGTTGGCAGTTCAAAAATTATGGTGCAGACACGAACGAAGGACCGGACAAGTGCAATATAGAATAACATCAAGTTTTTTGTCAGGGGCATTAAAGTTAGAATACATAAGTTCAAACGACTTATTATATATATATATATTTTTTTTTGTTTCAAAGTATGACCGCTCATGGCCACCAAAACAAAGGTGGATAGCAGAGTGAACACAGGACGAAGATTATGGAACAGCTAATGGAAATGAACAATAGACTGGGGAGGAGGAGAGGGGGGTGGGGAAGCAGAAAGATCATAGCGGAGTCACAGCCAGTAAAGAAGTCGGGAGCGAAAGAGGGGAGAACAACCCAGTTATCGAAAAGTAGGGACCTTCAGATAGAATAGCGCCAAGCCTATCACAAGGCCCGACGCTCTCCAAAAAGGGAAAATACTCTGCGCACAGCGCAGAGTAAAGCGGACACTCCACCAGGAGGTGGGCGACTGTAAGTAAAACGTTATAATTGGGACATCGGGGCACCCGATCCCCGGCCATCAAATAGCCATCGGTCAGGTGGGTGTGGCCAATACGGAGGCGAGCCAGAGCCACCTCCTTATGGCGCGACCGATGGGAGGAAGAGGCCCAACATCCAAATTTGGGCTTAATCTTGCAAAGTTTGTTATCTGTAGCGCCATCCCAGCGACTCTGTCACCGGGAGCGCAAAAACCTACGGAAGCCAGGGATATAATCGGAAAAGGGGAGGGACACGGGTGAAACCTATAGTCGGCACGCGGAACGGGCAGCTCGATCAGCAGCCTCATTTCCAGCCACGTTAACATGTGCTGGGACCCAGCAAAATACCACCTCCTTGCCACCAGTGGGTGGACAGGGTCAAAACACTCCAGGCCATCCAGGGCACTGCGGGAATCCGAATAGATGACAAACGACCCATCCGGATGCTCCCGCACCACCTCCAGAGCGCTCAGAATGGCATAGAGCTGCCGTGAAAACGGAAGCCTCATCAGGGAGACGGGTACATCGGGGAGCAAGGGCAGACGACTGGGGAACAGCCACGGCCCCGACGACCTCGAGCCATCCGTGAAGACCGCAACACATGCTGAAGGAACAGAGACCGAAGCAAGGCAGAGTCAGAATCGGCCCTGCGAACGGGGCGCAACGCCCTACAGCACGCAACAGGGGTGCTCTCCCAAGGTGCAACACCCTGAAAGAGACCGGTATAACGGATGGAGGAGGAGTGCCCATACCATCGAGGAGGGAGGTCACCGTGTCGGTGAAATACCAACCCCCATCCCGGCAGAACGCCCTCTCACCACCTGGAACAGAGGAGAGTTGGGAAGACGGAGGATCCGGAGATAGTGCTTAGCAATGAGGAACGACCTCCGATCCCCAAGGGAGGGATGTCGCACTCAACCTGCAGACTATCAACCGGAGAGGAGCGGAAGGCGCCAGATGACATGCGCAGTCCTCTAGAGAGGACCGGATCCAGTATCCGAAGGGCCGTACGGGAGGCGGAGCCATACACCACACTCCCATATCTAATTTTGACTGTACCAGGGACACGTACAAACGGAGGAGTGTCCGCCTATCCGCGCCCCATGTAGTATGCGACAGATGTCCCAGCAAATCCAGGGTACGTCTTGCAGACTCGCGCAGCCGGCGAAGGTGGGGAACCCAGCTCAAACGGCTGTCGAAAACCATACCCAGGAAACGCACTGATTGAACGAGGGCCAGAGGCTGACCCCCGAGTGTAAGATTAAAGGCCGGGACGGCGCCGGATCCCCGTCTCCTCGACGGAAGGAAGGCCACACACGAAGTCTTCGGGGAAGACAGCGTAAGGCCCACCGACGACGCCCAGCGTTCAACCCGATTGACCGCGAGTTGGACTTGCCTCTCCACGAGGGGGGGACTCGTCCCAGCGGCATAGACAGCCAGATCGTCGGCGTAGATGGAACCGCACCGAGGGCGGAAGGGCTCCCGGTAGCGCAGACATGACCAGATTCAAGCAGGAGGCTCAAGACACACTCCTGGGGCACCCCCTCCTCCTGAACATACAGGTCAGACAGGGCCGCCCCATTACGGACGCGGAAAGTGCGACGGCAGAGGAAGTTACGAAGAAATGTGGGCAAAAAGCCCACAAAACCAAGAGACTTCAAACGGTCCATGACAACTCCCCGACGGGTCGTGTCATAGGCCTTTTGGACATCGAAAAAGACGGCCAGAACAAGATTCCGGCGGGAAAAGGCCTCCCGTACATCATGACCAAGGAGGAGAAGGGGGTCCAGAGTACCCCGAAATCGACGAAAGCCATACTGGGTCGGGGGGTATAACCCAAGCGACTCCAGTGTAAAGGAAAGTCGGACGGCCACCATCTTTTCAAGGAGCTTGCATAAGCAGCTCGTCAAGGCAATAGGCCGATAGCCCGCCACCTCCGCCGGATCCTTCCCCGGTTTAGGTATCGGGACCACAATCGCCTCCCTCCAACGGGAAGGGAACGACCCCTCAACCCACACCCGGTTGAAAAGATCCAGCAAGAAGTGTAGGGCCCCTGGCCCCCTGGTCATCAGGGCCAGGGGCGGAAGAACGACGGGTTGCCAAGGCAGCCCGAAGTTCCCGCATCGTAAAGAGACGGTTATAGGGCTCGTTCCCAGGCGGCGGGAACGTAACATCCGACAAAGGACGATCCGCAGCTGAAGGCGAACGGGAAACCGCAGCAAAAGCCCAGCCAGCCGATCGGCCACAGCAGCAGGATCCGAAAGGAAGCCGTCCCCGTCCCGAAGGACAGGGCGACTAGCAGGGACCGGCTTCCCCTCGATACTACGTACCTTCCGCCACACAGCAGCAGAAGGGGTAGACGAGGAAATGCCGGACACAAAAGCACGCCAAGAGGCCCGACGGGCCAACTTGAGAGTCCGGCGGGCGAAAGCCTTCGCCCGCCGCATCTCAATCAAGTGGTCCGCGCGCCGGGTGCGGTGGAAGCGGCGCGTTGCCCTCTTCCTCTCACACACCGCCTGGTGACATGCTGGAGTCCACCACGGGACGCTACGCGTCCGCGGGTTACCGGAAGATCGAGGAATACAGTCCTCCGCGACGCCCATCACCACCCGCTCGAAGAACTCCAAGCTCTCATCCACAGAGCCAAAGCTCAACACCGAACGGGCAATGACGGAACGAGCTCTGAAGGATGGCCAGTCAGCCCGCGCAAGGCACCACCTCGGTCGAGACGAGACACCCGGGCTCAAGACAGACTGGGTAATGATCACTGCCATAAGAGTCCCCCAACACCTTCCACGAAAAATCGAGTAAGGCATCGAGGGACACCAAGGAGAGATCAATACAGGTAGATGAACCCGTGGGTTGAAGTGAAGTAGGTAGGTTCACCGGAATTGAGGCACGCGAAGGAAAGTTCCTCCATTAAGGAGAGCAACATACCAGCAACATTAGTCGACCGGACATCTCCCCAAGCCGGGTCGCGACTGTTAAAGTCCCCGAGGAGGAGAAACGGTCGAGGCAGTTGCAACACCAACTCGCGAACCGCGTCGCGAGAGGAGGGTCATGAGGAGGAATATAAATCGAGCAGGCAGTGTACTGGCGATCTAAAAAGAGCCGCACAGCCACAGCCTGCAAGGAAGTGCGAAGAGGCACACCTCGCGATGGTAACGAATGATGCACATAAATCGCCGCACCCCGCCGGCGTGTGCTCATCCGGGGTGCAAGGGAAACCAACATAGCCAGAGAGACGAGGGAGTCCCCGCGCAGCCAGGATAGTCTCCTGGAGACAAAACACGGGAGGCAAGGTTCTCCCAGTTAGCTAAAAGCCCCCTACAGTTCCAATGCAAAATGGAACTGTAAGGGGAAGTGGCATTATAAGAGGCAGAGAAAACAGAGAAATAGCCACGGACCAAGCTGAGCAGCAAACTCAACGGTCCGTAACCAGGGACGGAATCGGCTTCCCCGACTCACCCCGAAGGGGGTAGGGGCCACCGACCCCGCAGCTGCTTCACCCGTAGTAGAACGAGGTGGAGAGTGGAACAGGGAGTTCAGAGGGGGGCTCCCCGGGGGGGGGAGACGACGAGACGGGCCCAGCCGAAACCCCCGACTCCCCACCAGAGGGGGGCTGGGGAGAACCAGATGTTCGAGGGCTCGTCAAACCAGACAAGCACTGACGGGGGGGGGGGAGGAAAGGTCCACCACAGGTGGGAGAGGTAGATCCAGGAGAGAGACCCGACCACTCTCAGCAGGAGCCGAAGGGAGAGAGACTCCATGAAGAAGGGCCAGGCTCCTCTCGACCGGGTCCACCATGGGAACAGAGTCAGTAATCGAGGGTGTCATGGGGCGGTGTACCTCAACCGACACCCGGACACTGGTCGGGGCACCGGGAGGTGACGCCTCACCAGCCCTCCGTATAGGGGGGGGAGTCCCGAGCGGATCAGGAGCGGCGCGCCGCTTCCCCTCCGGTGAAGAAGGGGAAGCAGGGCGAGCAGCGGTCATGATCGGGTCTGGAGGACTCCGACCACGGCGACGCTTCCTCCTCCCCTTCGGGGCATCACCTTCCCCACCCGAGAGACGAGTAGGCAAGGATCCAGACCCCAAGGCCGGAGAGGGAGAAGGGGCACTTGTAGGCAGGGAATCAGATGGGATGTCTGAAAGTGAGGCAGAGGAACAAGAAGGTCCCGCGGCGCCAGGAGGACCACCAACCCCCGGAACTTCCAGGGGGGGCACCACTCCGGTAGACGCCGGGGTAGCACGGGAGGGGCCCGAGGACCCGCAGCATAGGACAACCCCCGCCGCGGCTCCCGGTCACGGACCCTATCCCGCGCACTAAGGAATTCGGTAGTCCTTAAGGACCGCACCTCGAATTCAAACTTGAAAACGGGGCAGTCCCGAGACAGTTCGAGCACCGCGGGGGCTTCGTGCACGGGGTAGGGTGCGCAGGCCCACCGCAGCGGACACATAGCTTACCCTCACGGCGGCACGCAGAGCTAACATGGCCGAACCGGTTGCAGCCAAAGCAGCGAACCGGGTCAGGCACATATGGTCGCACCGAAAACTCACACGACCGGCGATCACCCACGCCCCAGAACACCTGGGCCGGAGGCACAAGGGAGTCAAAGGTCAGGAGCAGACGAGCGGACGGGGTAAGAGCACCATCCCGGCGCGACGAAAAGCGGAAGACCTTCGTTACCCCCTGGGGGCAAGATCCTCCTGCAACTCGCCAACCGGGATTGACAGCAGACGGGAAGCGAAAATGGTGCCCTGACAGCTATTCAATTGCGGATGGGGAGTCACAGAAACTCTGCAACCCAAGACATCCTGCAACTGTAGAAGGGACTCAGTCACCCCCGAAGAACGGGACTTCAAAAGAAGAGACCCATCCTTCAGAGGGCGGATATCATAACGACAGGGAACCCCACCGTCTTAAGGCGCTGAAACACCCGTTCCGAGTTGCCCGGAAGGGAGCCAGCGGAAGGGCGGAGAACAAGGAACCTGTCCACCGGACAGAAATTGACAGCAGGACAGGTCCATGTGTAACGGTAACCGAGAGTGGGCGAGAGAACGAGGGCCGCGAAGACCCCGCCCTACGGCCACCACGAGAGCCAGACGCCGCAGAGGACGAGAGGGGGCCATACGGCTTGAAGGTCAATCCAGCGGAGGCAGAGGCCGCTGAACGACCAGAAGTAGTCTTATCCAAATCCAAGGGCGGGCCAGAGTCGTCAACAGGAGGGGATTGAAGTTTGAAATTGAACCCATAAACAATAGCTTTACAAAAAAGACAGCCTCGGACCCAAGGCAATGCACCATCCGCCGCTGCATCCTTCAAGGCGCAGGCCCAACGTCCCGGGTAGCCCGCCCCCCAACCTGACTGTCGTTTTAAAAACAGCAGATTGGCACTACGGAGATTTGTCCGTTAAGGGCCAAGCAAAGACCCAATCCAGACGCAGCAGCGGTCCGGGCGCCCGTACCGTCCCCAGAGCACGGCTCAGCCACGGAGCGATGCCCCCCGGCGGGTGCACCCGATGACCCCAAGACTGCAAAATACAAACAGGGGGGGGGGATACTACAATTGACAGAGGCACAAGACCGAGTCAAGACAAAAGAAATTCCGAGAGACGGAAAAAAAAAACAACTAGGTAACTCTTCGCCCACACCCCGCGAGGAGTTGAGGAAACCCCAACAACCCACGAGGTGTACGAGCCCCCTCGGCCCGGCAAGCCGGAGTACCTAATCGAGGGATATATATATATATATATATAATTAGAGTGTCCCAATTTTTTTTGTTCCTGAAGTTTGTCATGCACACCCCCCTAATTTCTTCCACTCGTGAAAACATGCCAGCAAGATGAATTTCATTCGTGTTCTTTAATTTTAAGGGTCCCCTCAAACCATGTGTTACTACTGCTGAACGGCTACTCTCTACCTTATACTAATTGTAGCATATTTCTTTTCAGGTTATGGATACAAGAAAGCAGGAGACTGTGTGGTTGGTGGGGGTGTTGCGAAATGAACCCCTGGAAACGCTGTGTCAACTCCCGACAGTGGGAGATGTTCTTCGACGTCTGTTGTTCTTCACTCGGAAGAAAAAACGTCCACGGCGGAAGCTGCCAATGTGGTAGCTGATGAGGTTATGGCGGTGTGGGCTCGGGCATCTATTCCGACCTCCCACAAGCCCAAGTGCGTCGAGAGGATCAAGGCCCTCTCCACGGACTACGAGAAGGTTGCCAGAAACCGAAACCGTGGGGGAGAGAAGCAACTGGAGCGGGAAAAGGGATTCCAAGCCAACCTAAATACACTGTTCGAAACAGCTCATGCCAACGCCATGAAACTCATCAAAGTCCCCTAAGATCGAGACTTTCTGAATGACCAGCGAACCGTGCGGAAGATGTACATCGGAGGAGAGGACCTGGAGTTTGCTCGCAGGGCAGCAGAGCGGGAGAAACGCCGAGCAGCTGAAGAGAAGAGGAAGAAGAAAAGCCGCGAAGAGATGGACTCACTGCAAGCAAAAGGAATGGTGAAAAGTGGGTCTTCTTCTTCTTCAGAGTCCATGGCCGAAGCATCCAATGATGATGTCCAATATTCTTCTCCTGGTCCTTTGGCTCCTCGATCCGCTCCCAAGGACGGCCAAGTGTCGGCAAGGAGGATCATCCAATATCCCAATTTTGCTGCAGCCCTGGATCGAACTGGAACCTCAGTACGCCAAGCGATGCACATTGTGGCTCCAGCACTCGCTGCCGCGGGAGTTGAGTTATCCTTGGTCACCTTGTCCAAATCAAGTCTTCACCGTTCACGGCAGAAGTCCAGGAAGAACTTGGCAGCTGGAATCAAGACCGAGTTCAATCCTGATACGCCGCTTGTCATCGACTTTGATGGCAAACTCCTCCCTGATTCGGATGGAGGGAAATCGGATCGCATACCAGTGCTGGTCAGCGGGAAGAATCTTGAGAAGTTGTTGGCGATCCCAAAAATCCCTGACAGCACGGGACAGCGGATGGCTGGAGCTGTTCTGAAGGTGCTGGACGATTGGCCGCAAGTTCAACCATGGATTGCCGGTCTCTGCTTCGACACAACAGCGGCGCTTGTACGATTATCCAGGACCAAATGGACCGCCGCGTTCTTTTCCTGGCTTGCAGACACCACATGATGGAATTGGTAATCACCTCAGTCTCTGACCTGTTCTTCAGGTCTTCTGGCCCCAAATTGCGCTGTTCGCTCGCTTCAAATCCCAATGGGAGTTCATCAACCAGAAGCAGGCTTCTCCGTTCAATGGCGACATCCTTTCGGAATGGGTGGCATTGAAAAGAGAGCAGATTGTCCACTTCATTGAAGACCAGCTTGAAGTTGGCCACCCAAGAGATGATTACCGGGAGTTCCTGATCCTCGCTCTGGTCTTCCTCGACGGTCATGGCAAATGAGATCTCCAGTACAATCATCCTGGAGCATACCACCAGGCCAGGTGGATGGCCAAAGGCATTTACTGTCTTAAGATGTTCATCTTCCGAGGCCAATTCCACCTGACCACTCACGAGGTCCGGTCACTACACAGGATAAACGTCTTTGCCATCACCATCTACCTCCAGAGGTGGTTCGAGGCTCCATTGACGGCGGACGCGCCCGTCAATGACCTGGAGCTGTTGGAGGACCTAGAGCGGTACAAGGCGGTGGATCATGATGTAGGTACCGCCGCATTGACGAAATTCCGGGGCCACCTCTGGTACCTAAGCGAAGATTTAGCCGGACTCGCTATGTTCTCCTCCAAAACCACCGATGCAGAGAAGACGGCCATGCTCCAAAGCCTGCACAAGAAGACCGAAAACCCAAAAGATCTGCGTCAGCTGGAGGGAAAGAGTGTCTTGACCGTGAGACGGTCGGATTTGAGCACCTTGGTCACGAAAAGGACTCAAAACCTTTTTCATTGCCTGAAGCTGCCAGTTCCAAAAACCCCCAAAGATCTCGAAGGATGTGCACCATTGTTGAAGTCTGTGAACGATGCGGCAGAATGGGCGGTGAAACTGGCGGAAGATTTCAACGAGGGCCTGACAAAAAACGAGGAACGGCAACTCGTGTACCAAGTCGTCGAATATCACCGCCAACAGTTCCCCTCAGCAGACAAAAAGATCCTCTGTACCCCGAAATGAAATGTGCCATTAGGAAGAATTTCCATTTCCTTTAATTTAGTCATTAGAAAGAATTTACATTTCATTCTTCCATTCTAGAATGATTAATGCTGAGCATTTACGTTTGTTCATATAGGGTCAAATAAACAAGGTCAATGAGGGGACCCTTCCCCTCCTAATAGGCCAATGAAATTTCGCCCATTTTTTCCTTTCTTCAAGTGTAATTAATTAAAGGGGTGTGCGATTTGACTCTTGCAAATTTTTATTTTCACATGTGAGGCTGGGACACCCTAATATATATATATATATATACTTTTTTAATTTAATTCAATGGAGAGTTTAATCTAAGACTGCATCCGACATTAGTAACCGGGTACATTAATTAACATTAGAACTTACTTGATTAGCTGCTTTAGGATCTTGAATGGTTCCATAGATTCCATTGGAGAGAGAGGCCAAAGTCTTGAGTTTGAAGCCGTCATCTTGCATCCCAGCTGCTAAATTTTTAACATTAAATGGATCCGACTCCTGCGACGGTTCGAGCACACGACCGTACAGCGGACACTCCTTGTCAGTGTTGATATGACCCCACTTCTTGCACTTGATACACCTCACATTTCTTACGGCAATGCCGAAAGGCTGGTCCCTGATTGTGTCATCATCTTTGCAGTAACTGAAATCAAACACCCACACATTTATTTATTTGTATACTCAATTTTGGGCAACACTTTCTTCGAGTCTATTTCTATCTATAAAAACAGTTTCCTCAAGTTATCAACTACTTCATTACAGTCTATATAGCTTACAATGTTTTGGAATAACAGCATCTGTACACTTCTGTTTTATGAGGACTTCCTAACAAAACCTGAATTTTGCAACCATTTAACTATTAAATACTCTTTTGAATGAACAGATGATACCATCATGAATACCAACATCTAAATAAACACTTCATTAATTTGTTTATGACAGATTGATGAGGAATTAGCGATATAATTATTGAGCATTAATTAGTATAAAGAAACTACTTAATTAAACATATTGTAATGACAGTATAGATAAATGAATTCCATACACTAAATACGAGCCTTATTTCTTTATAAAATGAAAATAGAGGCGCTATTAATAATCTATTCAAGTACAAAATTGTTCTAAACAAATAATTTCCAGTTAAATCAGTGGCTCCAAATGAAATAAATAATCCAAATTTAGTGAAATTTACTCGCGTATCTCAACTTCAAATATTGTCAGACAACTGCTTTGATAATTTTATTCTACCTGGAGGATAAAATAAGACACCATTCCTATACAAAGGAAAGGGGTTCATTTATGTTGAAGGGTAGTTAAATTGTAAACAATAAATATTTTTTTATATTTTTTTTTATACCCAAATGCACTCTCCCACCACAGTGAGGTTGCATCAGGAACAATCCTCAATCACTCGCATTTACTTCATCAGCTGACATGACAATAATCCACCTGCCACAAGGCAACATTATCCACAGCCCAGCCCTGCAGACTACTACACAGTTTACCCAGACTGCTTCATACACCCTGAGCCAGCACGCTGCCAATCCATTGCCCCCTATATATCACATCACTCCACTTTTTTCTATCTAGCAAGCATCTTTCACCCTCCCAGACACCCAGGCCCCACTGACCCAAAGCCTCCCTCACCCCCCATCCTTCTATCTCCTCCTCCCTCTTCCCCACTCCAACACACAAATCCTCTTTAGCACCCTCTCCTCTCCTCACTTTTGAGCGTAACAGTGTACAGACTTAATAAGTGCAATGGCACGGTAGCTAACTTTAAGAGATGGGCTATATCAAGCTTAGACATCAGGTTAAAAGATCTGTTAGGAATGCTAAGTGCAATTTTGAGATACTTGTAGCTGCGGATAGTAAACATAATCCAAAAAAGTTTTTTGACTATGTCAATAATCGTAAGCCAATAAAAGATAACATAGGCCCTCTAGTGGATGCTAATGGCACTTTGACTTCTGACACTCAGGGAATGGTGGGTATTTTTAACAACTTTTTTTGTGACAGTTTTTACCAGATGTAAATAATGTTCCCGATGTGGATAATATTGTTCCATTTAGTAGAGAGACTATTTTGAATGAAATAACTGTTTATGAAGGTGAGATTGCTCATTATATTGATAAGCTAAAAGTTAGCAAGGCTCCAGGGTCTGATGCACTTTATCCTAGACATTTGAAAGATATGAAAGACATTATTGTAGGCCCATTCACAAAAATTTTTAATAAGTCATTTGGAAGTGATTATTCTTTAAGACTTCAAATTATCAATGTTATGCCCATTTTTAAAAAAGGCAACTGCACAGTAGCTAGCAATTATAAGCCTATTAGCTTAACATCAATTGTTGGTAAACTTTTGGAATCTGTAGTTAGGGATCGTATCATCGACCACTTAGAAAGTCCCAATTTGATTAATAGTAGTCAGCATGGGTTTCAATGCCATAAATCTTGTTTAACTAATTTGTTAGAGCTTTATAATGAAATAGTGCATGAATACGATAGGCATAGAGTGGCTGACTTTACTTATTTAGACTTTAAAAAAGCATTCAATACAGTTCCACAGAGAAGATTAATTGCGAAGGTTAAACCGCATGGTATATGCAGTTAGGTAGCCAACTAACTGGTTAGAGGAATGGCTTTGTGCCAAGAAACAGAGGGTCATTGTTAATGGTAGGGAATCAATGTGGTTGGATGTAGGTAGCATCAGCATCCCTCAGGGTTCAGTGTTAGGCCCATTGCTGTTCATAATCTACATTAATGACACAGATGTAGGCTTGACCAGTAACACGTCAAAATTCACACCCCAAGATGATCTAAATAGGATTATGAAGTGGATGGATAAGTGGCAGATGTAATTTAATGTAGACAAATGTAAAGTTTTGCATATAGGTTCTCATAACAATAATTACATGTACAAGATGGACGATAGACAGTTAGTGAGCATTGATGAGAAAGTAGATTTAGGTGTACGTGTATCCAAGGATTTAAAAGTTAGGAACCAGTGCCTGGAGTCTTGTGCAAAAGCTAACAGGATGTTAGACTTCATAGCGTGTAATTTCAAATTTAAATCAAAGATTATAATATTGCCCCTTTACAAGTCCCTAGTCAGGCCTCACTTAGAATATGTCATTCAGTTTTGGTGCCCATATTTGCATGAGGATATTGATAGGTTGGAAAGGGTTCAGCGACGCACCACAAAACTAATTCCATCACTACCCATTATGCAACAAGTCTTACGAGGATAGGATTAAAGCATTAGACTTGCATTCACTCCAGACTAGGATATTAAGGGGGGAGCTTATTGAAGTTTTCAAAATCATTAATAAAATTGATAACATAAATTTTGACAAATTGTTCATTTTAGATAATAGCAATACTCATAATAATGGATTTAAATCATTTGGTAAGCGTTTCATTACTAACATCACTAAAAACATTTTTACATTTAAAGTAATTGATAAATGGAATAATCTTCCCACATCCATTGTGAACTCTACCAGCATTAATATGTTTAAGAACCATTTAGATAAGCATTTTAAAAATATTAACGTCATTTAAAATAATTAGCAACAGGAACTCTAGGGGTGATAATCAAGGTTTGAGTCTGTTGACAATTGATGCCAGCTTGTGACATGCGAGCATGTGATATGCCAGCATTAAATTTATTATTATTAAAAAATATATACAAAAATTAGACTAACACGAACTTAGATGTAGCTCGTAGCATAAACTAACCCACTTTTTGTTATACTCTTCATACTTTTTTTTTGTTCTTTTCTCATCCTCTCTTTACTTGCATGTTTGTAGTTTGCATGGTATGACAGTGTTTCTTTGAGTTAAGACTGTGTTTGCATGGTTTGTAAGCATTCTTATTTTACTTCTTTTCATCTTTCACCCCTTTCCTATTCTTTAACTATTTTTCCGACTTGTCAGCAGTGGCCAGCAGATGATGATGGTCTCTCTCTCTCTTTTCCTGAATGAATGTTAACCCATGAATGATAGGTTTTGCTACTTAATTAACCCCTTATTCTCTTCTTTCTCTCAGGCTAACCTTAGAGTGGATCTTAGGTTCTTTGTTAGTCTTAGCTTTTGTAGATCTGTAGATCCCCATCATATGCCCAAACCATTTTAACATCCCCTCACAAGACTCCTTTGACTCCCACACCTCTCACAGATAACTTTCTCACATGATCAATCTGCCTCATCCCACATATCCTCAAGCATTTCATTTCCAGTACATCCACCCTTTTCCTTTCCTTCGCATTCACCACCCATGCCTCACATCCATACAACACTGTTGGCACTACTCTACCTTCATACATACCCATCTTCACACCCATAGCCACTGATCTCGCCTTCTAAACACTTCTTAGGGTACCCAGCACCTTTGCCACTTCCACCCTGTACCCCACCTCTGCCTCCATTGTCCCATTCCTTGCCACATCCACCCCAAAGCACCTGAAACATGCCACTTCTTCCATTTCCTCACCATACAAACTTACACTCAGTCACTCGCAAACTTCCCTTTTACAGCACCACAGAACCTTACTCTTAGCTTCCTTCTTTCACACACCCTCCTAAACTCAGTTACCAGTCTCTATAGCTTTTTTCTCTAGTCCACCCCCAGAGCCATATCATCTGCATACAACAACTGATTCACTTCCCCAAAACCTCCTCCCACAGCATGCTTCACCCCCGCTTCCCTCCCCATGACCCTTGCATTCACCTCTTTTACCACCCTGTTTATAAACACATTAAACAACCATGGAGACATCACACACTCCTGCCATAGACCAACTTTCACCAGAAACCACTCACCCTCTTCTCTTCTCACATGCACACACGCTCTACTATCTTGGTAAAAACTTTTCACCACATTCAACAATGACCCAGGCACCCGATACAGCTGCAGAACTTACCACAACACCTTTCTGTCAACCCTATCATACACTTTTTCAAGATCCATGAATGCCACATACAAATCCCTTTCTTTCTTCAAGTATTTATATAATAAATATATAAAGCACAAAATATGTATATCAAACCTTTGAAGGATGGAACTTATAAATTTCTTGCATGATATGCCAGAATGCAGTATTTTGGTTATTTTAAAAATATTTCAGTCAGTCACAATGACAGAATAAAATGCATTCATGGGCTGAACAACAAAACCATTTAAGATAATTAAAACCCACTCTAATAGACAGAGTGAGTTTTAATTATCATATTTTGACCTTCACATAGAAAAAAGTGAAGTTTCTTGCATTTAAAACCATTTAAATTGAGGACAAAAATTTATGTTTCCTTTCACTCCAAATATGATCATTCACAGTAGTCACAATTCCTACCTTGATTTGACACATTCATTAAAATGTGTGTGCATAGGATTTACAAATGAAACATTATACAAACTACAATCCTGATCAAATGGCAAAAAAGATGACATTTGTGTTGGAAGTACAGACCAGTGGTGGGCAAAAAGTAAAACTAATCAATTAAAAGTAAAAATTACTCATGTCTGAAAAGTAACAAAGTATAACATAGAAATTACTTCTCTAGATTAATTATATATTGCTTTTCACTGTCTATTTTTATTTACATAGCACAAATTTGCAGCACTGAATCAGTGCTGCAAATTTGTGCTATGTAAATAAACACAGACATTGTCACTGTAGCAAGTAGGTGTGGTACCATATCTAAAAGTATTAGCTACTAATCAAATTCCTACCTAATTTGCATGACTTTAATAAAAACTTCAGTTCCTAGTAACAGAAGTCCTTGAACCAATTCCAATGCATCAGTCAAAGGAAATTCTACACCTTTTCACTCTCAAATTAAAAGAAATGAATCTCAAATTAAAAGAAATGAATCTCAAATTAAAAGAAATGAATCTCAAATTAAAAGAAATGAATCTCAAATTAAAAGAAATGAATCTCAAATTAAAACAAGTGAAATACAATTTAAAATATATGAAAGTCAATTTAAAACAGAGATTGTATAAAATCTGAATTTGCATCGAAAGCTTTTATTTTATAGCTGGTGGGAGTACTTGGCATCTGAAACACGTTGGCAACATTCACAAGTCCCTAGCAACCGTTGCTATCCATGACTCGACTCTCTCAGTTACCAAGGACGTCCTCTCTGACCCGGCCAGCTCTCACTCGCTCTCACAGCTGTGTATTTCAAGGTTATTAAAAGAACTGAGTTACGCTTTACTATGATGATTTGGATTATTTTTACAATATAAATTTCTACAGGGTGATCCAAAAGTCTCTCCACAGTTATTTCACGTCCATGATTGAATAATGGGAGCTAGGCTATTAGGCCTTTTGTTTAGGCTACATCTATCAAAGCGTAGGCTATTAGGCTGTTTCTTACTGCGGAGAGACTTTTGGATCACCCTGTAGAAATTTATATTGTAAAAATAATCCAAATCATCACAGTAAAGCGTAACTCAGTTCTCTTAATAACCTTGAAATACACAGCTGTGAGAGCGTGAGAGAGCTGGCCGGGTCAGAGAGGACGTCCTTGGTAACTGAGAGAGTCGAGTCATGGATAGCAACGGTTGCTAGGGACTTGTGAATGTTGCCAACGTGTTTCAGATGCCAAGTACTCCCACCAGCTATAAAATAAAAGCTTTCGATGCACATTCAGATTTTACACAATCTCTGTTTTAATTTGAGATTCATTTCTTTAAATTTTGAGATTCATTTCTTTAAATTTTGAGATTCATTTCTTTAAATTTTGAGATTCATTTCTTTAAATTTTGAGATTCATTTCTTTAAATTTTGAGATTCATTTCTTTAAATTTTGAGATTCATTTCTTTAAATTTTGAGATTAATTTCTTTAAATTTTGAGATTAATTTCTTTAAATTTTGAGATTAATTTCTTTAAATTTTGAGATTAATTTCTTTAAATTTTGAGATTAATTTCTTTAAATTTTGAGATTAATTTCTTTAAATTTTGAGATTAATTTCTTTAAATTTTGAGATTAATTTCTTTAAATTTTGAGATTAATTTCTTTAAATTTTGAGATTAATTTCTTTAAATTTTGAGATTAATTTCTTTAAATTTTGAGATTAATTTCTTTAAATTTTGAGATTAATTTCTTTAAATTTTGAGATTAATTTCTTTAAATTTTGAGATTAATTTCTTTAAATTTTGAGATTAATTTCTTTAAATTTTGAGATTAATTTCTTTAAATTTTGAGATTAATTTCTTTAAATTTTGAGATTAATTTCTTTAAATTTTGAGATTAATTTCTTTAAATTTTGAGATTAATTTCTTTAAATTTTGAGATTAATTTCTTTAAATTTTGAGATTAATTTCTTTAATTTTGAGATTAATTTCTTTAAATTTTGAGATTAATTTCTTTAAATTTTGAGATTAATTTCTTTAAATTTTGAGATTAATTTCTTTAAATTTTGAGATTAATTTCTTTAAATTTTGAGATTAATTTCTTTAAATTTTGAGATTAATTTCTTTAAATTTTGAGATTAATTTCTTTAAATTTTGAGATTAATTTCTTTAAATTTTGAGATTAATTTCTTTAAATTTTGAGATTAATTTCTTTAAATTTTGAGATTAATTTCTTTAAATTTTGAGATTAATTTCTTTAAATTTTGAGATTAATTTCTTTAAATTTTGAGATTCATTTCTTTAATTTTGAGATTCATTTCTTTAATTTTGAGATTCATTTCTTTAAATTTTGAGATTCATTTCTTTAAATTTTGAGATTCATTTCTTTAAATTTTGAGATTCATTTCTTTAAATTTTGAGATTCATTTCTTTAAATTTTGAGATTCATTTCTTTAAATTTTGAGATTCATTTCTTTAATTTTGAGATTCATTTCTTTTAATTTTGAGATTCATTTCTTTTAATTTTGAGATTCATTTCTTTTAATTTTGAGATTCATTTCTTTTAATTTTGAGATTCATTTCTTTTAATTTTGAGATTCATTTCTTTTAATTTTGAGATTCATTTCTTTTAATTTTGAGATTCATTTATTTTAATTTGAGATTCATTTATTTTAATTTGAGATTCATTTATTTTAATTTGAAATTCATTTATTTTAATTTGAAATTCATTTATTTTAATTTGAAATTCATTTATTTTAATTTGAAATTCATTTATTTTAATTTGAAATTCATTTATTTTAATTTGAAATTCAATTGTTTTAATTTGAGTGAAAAGGTGTAGTCTTCCTTATAATCAATCTTATTTTAGTTTATTTACCTTTCTCGAGGAGCATTGTATTTACGTTGCCATTCAAATCTGTGTTCTTGTTCACCATCTTCACTTTCATTTTCTTTTCTAACTCCAGCTGGTGGATCATACATAAAATTAAGGGACAATTTATCTTTATTCTGCCCTCTAGCAAGGAGGGCTTTGTTGTTATATAACTCTTGTTCTTTCTCATACTGTAGTCTCAATTCTTCTTGTTTTTTCTTCTCTGCCTCAGTCTTTTGTTCTGCTATCCAGACCTAGAAAATTATGATTTTATCATCCCCTCAAAAGTAATTTGTTGAAAATGAAGTACAACACAGCTTATAATCAGGAGTGTGTTACCCATACTTAACTACAGTAGGCCTAGGCCTAATTGCCTTAAAACTGGTGCCAGTACTGCACATTTCAGTGCATATAGTAGCTACCAAGTTTAAAAGTTTTTTATATTGGCTACTTTACCATACTGGATATTAGGCTTATGTCTTAAAAACACCTTTACTTAAAAATAGCCTTCATAAAATGTTACAGTAAATGAATGAAAATTAGGTTCTTCAGCCTATGCTCTTTCAATGCCTTTAGGCTGATGGATAAAAAGTGGATATTACCCGCACTAGAAAATTTAGGTAAAGGCACCAATAACTGCCAAGGGACCAGTATGGTAACCGATAAGCATTGGCCTACTAATAAACTACCTACTTGCAATACCAATTGCACATTTGATCATTTAAAAAAAATCTAAAGAATTTAAAATTATAAGTTTGATAAAGTGAATGCAAAAGGTACCTAGTTTGGACTACCCTTGGAGTTCTTTGCTAATTCTGTGTTCCTTAAGCACTAGGCCATAGCATGCTATTAAATGAGGTTACCCTTCCAATCAATTAGGGATTGGTCATCCTTACACTATGAATAACCTGTAGCATTGATCAGTAGTTTTTATATAGTTACTTCATTTTTAAACTAAAAAATATTACCATCAGTGGCATACATAAGGGGGGAAGGCATAGGCCCCCCATTGTAAAAATTATTACTACTCTTATTAAAAATATATGAAAAAGAAATTTTAAGAAAATTGAGAACTTTGCAATATTCACCATAAAAAAATCTTGATGTCATATTGAGTTTATTATTTCATGGTTACGAGGACATGGTATTAACTCAAAACCAATTTTGGCTGGCTTAGGAACATTTATATGTCTTTATACGTACTATTAATTTGTGCAAATTTAATTCTTTGCCCATAAATTAGAAATAAAATACAACTGAAGCCTTCCAAGATGCAATTCATTTTGATTCCAAATTAATCATCAATTTTGAGCTGACACACACACACAACATATATTGTGTGTGTGTGTCCCTGATTACCATCAGGGTTGGCAAAAACATAGCAAAAACCCAACTACCCAGCAAAAAACCAGTTGGGTTTTTGCCAACCCTGATTACCATACTTCTCAGTAACTGCTAGTTTCAATATATATCACATTCCCATACAATTTATGAAAGGAAACAAAACTAAAAAACGAATTTCTTCACAGATTTTGGTCTTCAGTTGGGTTGTTTAAGTCACTAAAACCTCTCTCATGATCTAATTGGTAACAAAAATATTAAAATTCTGGACAAAAAGTATCAATGTGACTGCAAATGAATTTCAGTTTTTTGAAGTTTACCATGAAATTTTTTGCCATTTTCTATACCAAATACAATTCTACTTATGAATTATTCATACTGCTACAGTATTTATTGTTTATTATTAATAATCAAAGCAATATGTATGATGAAGTCTACAGTTTAGTCATCAAGTCAAAACAGTCATAAGAGAACTAGAGTTGCTAGAAAAAGTAGCCCAATGTAACGTGTAAAGTACAATAATTTGTGCTGTTTATCCATCAAACTCAGGGCAATTCATGAAATTAAAAGTACTGTATATTAATCATGGACATATACTCCTATGTACAAAAACATTTGCAGTAGTACCATGCCCAAAAGAAGAAACAAGTACTGGTATATGAAGTACTGGTACTCTAGTTTATATTAATAAAAACAGATTTTGTGCATTTTATTTTTTATTGTTCAACAGAACTAATAAAGCAAATTTTTGTTTTGAGGCTTTGTATTTATTACAGAATAGTGCATACACTTAAAAAGTAGCACAATGATATTTTAAATTAGCCCAAAAGTAGCAAGTAGGCCTATACCAAAGTGAAAATTCAGTAGCAAGATGGTTTAAAATTAGCAAAATTTATGACTGGCAGTGGTGAAGGGAGCAAAAGTAATGAAGTAAGAAAAATGTTGCAGAATGAGAAACTAATAGGCCCTATATAATGGTATAAAAGATAACCCCCAAATATATTCACATTTTATTTGAAAATTAATTAATTATAATTCTTTAATATCTTATGCCACGAGCATAAATATATACCATGTTACATTAAATGATTGGATTATGAAAGAATAAAAAGATATCTCAGTAAATATTCATTTTGGCAAATGACCTGGACTTTGGCATGAAAATTAGTTTCTCTGGTATATTTTACCATGTTTTGCGCGTATCTGACCTTCATTTCTTGCGCAAATGAGCGGTTGTCAACCCAAAGTCCGGGTCATGTGCTAAAATGAATATTAACCAATCTCTCTCATTGTAATATAAATTAATGGAATGATTTCATCGTAATGCATCTCAGATTCTAAAAAAATATTTTAGAAAATAGACTGACAGTAAAAAATATATTTAACAATAAATATAAAAATTTCATATATATAAATTTAGTTTAGCGGCTTAATTCATAAAAAAATATTAATAGGCTACCATACTTTAAAATTTGACATAGGGCCTGCTGTACAACAAATCATTTTTGAGAAATTACTCTACAGAATGGTTTATGAGAAATGTAATTCCATGGTCACAACCATTCCAAATTTATTTCAAATCAGCTACTAATTTCTTCTCTCTATGGCCAGAATTAAAAAAAAATTTGAGGGGCAAGATCATCAGCTACTCATCTCAGTAGATAATAATTTTAATACCACTCCAAACCATTAAAAAATATTAATACATTCTGAATCCTCATTAAAAATTACTAAGGAAAATGACTTTTTCTTGCGCAAATTGATAGAAACCAAATAAAAAAGTACAAAATTAATGAAAATAACGTCATTTTTATGCCATCTAGGACCACCCAGTGATGCCAAAGTTAGGACATCAAGCCCTTTATAAACTGATGACCACGAAACAAAGGCCTTTTATATTAATTGCATTTCCTCCTATAAGGATGTGTGATTCGTGTAGCTTAAATTTTGAAGAAATCATTGATCAGATGCATTGGCTTAGACAACAGCGAAGGTTTGAAACTTTTTTCTGATCATGGTGTAATTCCTACATCCTTAAAATATCCAAAGTGCAATAGTGACTATATTTTCAGTGAAGATCAGAATATTTTTAGGTGCATTAAAGTAAACCCTAAAATTAAAAGGAAGTGCAATTTTTTCATCTCTGGATTTAAGAACACATGGCTTGACCCTCCCAATAAGGCAAGATTAGGTTGGGTTAGTTTTTTTTAATATAATAAAGTACTTTTTAGGGTAATTTTGATTTGATATGCATGAATTTGACTTCTGTTTTCTGTGCAAATGTATATTTTTTTTAGACAATTTCATTTGCTTTATCTCAAAAACTATACATTTGCGCAGAAAACAAGTCAAATTTGTGCATAACATCAAAATTACCCTAAAAAGTACTTTCTTGTCCTAAAATCTATTACCGTAGTATTAAAATAAATATTAGAAATTATTTATATTAAGGTTTCTACCAAGTTGACAATACTGGCTGTTATCAAATGTTTCAGCATAACTTTAGGAGTCTAATGGCATATATTATTATTTGCGCAATTGCATATTTATAATGTTATAAACTTTTAAAGAAACTATTTTCTTAACTCCATTTTGGTCATAATTTTTTCAATGACATCATCATAAGTGTATCTACTTGGGTGGAAAAATCATATTTGGCTACAAAAAATGAGGTATGCAGCTACAGTATTTTCCATTTTCTTCATTAATTGGTTTTCCAATATGGCGTGTGAAGGATGTGAAATGTAGTTTAAAGATGTGATTATAGATATTAACAATATTGATAATTGTAAGTTAGGTTAAGTTCTCTAGCAATTTGGACACTGGAATGCATTTTTCTAGTAGTGTTTGATGTGCAATGTTAAAATCTAGCCTTCATTTTATGGGGAAATAAACCAAAATATGTTAAAACTTTGAAGTCTCATAACTTTTGATTGGTTCATTTTCGCATAAAATGAAGGCCAGATTTGAACAAAGCACATCATACACTACTAAGAAAAGGTATTTTGGCATCAAAATTGGTGGAAACCCTAATGTAAATATTTACCCAAATATTCACCAAATCAATTAACTAGGGTGCCATTGAAGTCAGCCCTTAGTGAATTTGGCCCAGTGATCCTAGCCCACTTGCAGTAGTGATCTCAGCCCTTTCTGGTAATTTTGGACCAATTACCCTATAATATGGGCCGAGATCACTAACAGTGATATCAGCTGATGTAACGTAAGGTGGGGTAAGATTGACACATCTTTGCAATTTCATCTTTATTTTTATCAAAATGCAATAATCTCAGCATATTTTGATTTTATTTTGATCTATAATAATTTAGTTAATTAATCATAGTCATCCCTGCATAAAAAACCTTTAAGAAGTATAGCCATTCATAATTTTTTAAAGTGACAAAATGTCAATGTTACCCCACGGGTGGGGTAATATTGACGGTACATTGTTTCCTCATTATATGCCACAATTCCCCTTTTATGGGGTAACATTGACACCCAGCTATGTTTTTAAGAAATAGTAACAAACAGTAAGCATAGTCTATTGAATAATCTAGAGCATGGGTCGGGGAACTTTTTTGGGTATTACCCAAAAATCTATTTGAGTAAAATGAAATTACCCCCAGACTTCAAAGTAAACAAAAACAAGCCAATTGCTCTTAAAATTGTTGCATATGGTGTCTCTCATACCGCACGCATTACCCCAAAATTTTTAAATGTACCCCATTTGGGGTAATTTACCCCTGTTCGCTGACCACTGATCTAGAGGTATAAGTTATGCTTATTCAAAGTCTGGGAGATCAAAGAGTCCTCTATTGCTGACTGGAATAGGATCACCGAGTTTCTTCAGGATATCAGATTCAGGGTAGTCTAGTCAGTCCACTTTTGTAGGCCATTTCCAGTGACATCCACTACGGATCATCACACTGACAGTTGCACAACTCTGAATGAGATGAATCTTCTCAATGACTCCAGGGAATCTCTCATCATCATAGTCAACCTTCACATAATTACCAATTTTGAGATCTCTGACTTTCACAAATGTCTCTTCTTGATCATCACATGATAAATTCACATCTTCATTTTCTTGGTCATTTTCAGAGTCAGAACTTTGAGCCTTTTTGTTTCGTTATTTTCCTTTTTGCTTCCTATCTTTTTTATTTTCCTGAATCCTGGCTCTTGCTTCATTCTCAGTTAAACATTCTGCAAATGTTCTTTTCAGTCTAACACGTGTTTCTGAATTAGGTGGTCAAACCTTTGCCCAAACATAGTATTCATGCATATGGGGTAACTTTGACATTTTGTCAATATTATCCCATAAATAAATATTATGAATATTTTCAATATAGGCTTTATTTTATTAAATTTTTAATTTTACATTTTAACTAATAGTCTTACCCAATATATATAACTGATTTATGCAGTTAAGAGTAATGTCCTTACCAAAGTTTTCTAAATTAAAAAAACTGCCATAATAGTTCTCAATAAAAACAAAGAACTAAAATAAATATAATATTTCACTACTATAGTTTTAAAGCAGGTTTAAAATATATAATAATGATATACATTTTTCCTTAATTTGTTTTTATGTCAATAATGTTCTTATAAAAGGTGTCAGTAAAGTGTAATAATCATATGTCAATGTTAACCCACTGCTGTCAATGTTACCCCGTGTTACCTTACGTGTTAATAGGTTAGGTTAGGTTTGTGGGCTGAGATCACTGGGCTGAAGTTACCAAGGGCCAACTTCACCTGTATCCCAGTATCATTTTCAAAGTTGGATGAGGGTGTTTCTTTTTGCTTTATTTGCAAATTTTTGGGAAGTGTCAGTGGGACTCTACATAATTTGTTTAAATATGTAATACAATATGTACTGTATGGATTTATTCAGTGAAATGTAAAAATATTATACGGTAATGAAGTAATAATAGAAAATATTGACATGGGTAAAACATTCTGGAATATCGCTGAATAGGACAAAAAAATTTTCATTCGGATGGACGTCCTTAAATTTGCAAAGAAATTCTAAGAGGGTTTTATCCTCAACATGTCCCAAAGTTCAAACTCTTCAAACAGGTTTATGTAAAACTCCGGCCGAATTTAAGATTTTGAAACAGCAGATCTGGACCTCGGGCCTCCGATACATCACGTCTTACACGCTTTGTGGTTGGCCTGCTCATAACAACTTACCCGCTTAATTTCCCGCGATGCAGGGTGGAAAAACTTCTTACACATATAATTATTAAAACCTTTACCCATGTTTAGTTACGCCTATTTTGAAGGTCTACTTAAAAGAATGTTAAAGCCTAATCAGCGGCTTTTGGGACCTATTTTAATTCTAATTCTGTTCGTTTAGTTACGTTTTTGTGGCGCCCTTACAGGTACATATGGTTGGTTGTGATGTGATGAAATGTCGGAGGTCTAGCCTTTTCAACGGCACGTCCTGATGTCTTCATCCTCTGTGCTGTGCTTTAACCATTTGATATGTATTTTCCAGAATTTATATTTTGTCTGTTTTTTGTGGTCTATATCTTCTTTCCTAAGAAACCCCCCCACCAATAATCTCCTCTTTGTCTGCCATGAAAGGCTGTTGTAATTCGATGGCTTTCACTCTCTCCTCCCGTTACACATCCTCCATCCAACCAGAGCCTACGTATATCTAGTCAGCAACACTTGTTCAATTTCTACGCCTGTGAAATTGTGGAAAAGCCAGTGAGACCATAAATTTGCAAAAAACACCACAGTAATCAAATTTTGAACCTCACATCCAAAACCAATGAAACCAAATTTCTGAAACTGCTCTTAAAATCTAAGTGATTCGTGAATTTAAAGTAAATTTAAGGTCTCACTGGCATGGAAAACTGATGCGTGTGGGTAGTTGGGAGGTATTACGTTATAATACTTACTGAGTAGGTAGGTAGTTATCTAACAATTATTAAACTCATTTTATGTCAAAGATTGGGTGGATGAAACCAATTGGTTGCTCACCAGGGTTATTCTCCACACTGGTATTTAATACTGTGTAATAGAGCGTGCTTGGTAGTATTGAAACACACTACCAATCAACCAACAAACAAAAAAGATGCCGGTGTAAAAAAGCAAGAACAAAGGATATGCTTGAAGAGCGGCATGACGAACGAAGGGACTTGAAATAGAAACCATCACCACCAGCAAGTACACTCAACTAAATGAAGTAATTAGAAGAAAAACTCTAACAAAGAGATCAGGCCTGACTAGGAGACCAGGACTTATCTAATAACATTCAGTAAGTGAACATTTGTATTTCTAGGCCTCAGTTTAGTGATAACATTTAACTAGGTCCAGTCAAATTAGGCCTACATTGTGGTCTAAGACCTAGCATCAACTCATAGCTTAACAAAGGCTAAGGTAAATTACCCTAACCTATTTGGTGAGGGATCCTACTGTGGACCTCAATTTACTCTACCCGCTCTGGACCGTTTCCGGAATCTCTAAGCTGACCCCTACAAGTCTAGGCTTAACCAACTCTACAGTTAGACTGGAGATATTAGGGGTGGGTTAATTGGGGACCAATTCATACAAAGCATTTTTCACACTGGCTTATAATTTTCTCATAGATTATTATATTAATAAATCTTGTGCACCATTCATTCTGAAGAGAACTTTAAATTCCGTTTACAGTAGTCTTTAAAATACTAAATGGCAATAATGGTACAGTTCTTTTTAAACTCACAAATTCTGCGAGATGAACTCGATATTGAGAGGCAACGTAAAAAGCTGTATGTACAGAGTAACATGCTAGTAAGGAAATTTGGTGTGTGTTCAGAATCATTTAAAACTTATCTTTTTAGAACTTACTGTACTGTATTGTATACATCCCATCTGTGGTGGAACTATACAAAAACTACTATGAATAAACTCTCCGTTGCTTATAATAATATTTTTCATATGCTATGTAGAGAACCAAAATGGTGCAGTGCCACTTTCATGTTTACTACGCGTAACCTACCTACCAGCCAAATGTTAATCTGGAAGAATATATATAATTTCATTACTAGGGTCCAAAACAACTCTAATGTGTTATTGTACAATGTCCTGTCTTCAGATACTGTGTACCTCTCACCTATATGGCAGTCTTGGTTCAGACAACTGCTGGTTTACAATACTTTATTTTTGTAATGTAGCAAAGATTATACTGTATATGCATATTAAGTTGTGTTATAATAAGTGTTATAAGTGTTATAAAATGTCTCATGTAATAATATACATAAAATTGTCAGATAATTAACAGTATGCTTGGTTAAGTGGCTATGTTAGCCTTATTTTTGTATTAAGTTCAGTGTATACGTAAGATTGTATTTGTATGTTAGGTTAAGTGGCTATGGATTGTGAATGATCCGCAATAAAGATGGGTTTTTAAATTTTTTTTTAATTTTTTTTAGTTGTTAAAAAAAATTAGTTTAGTCAGCCACAGAAATTAATTATGATAATACGATAATCTGTCCAGTGGTTTTACCTATAAAATTACAATTTCATCAAGTTGCTATGAAGTTATCTAAAACCATTCGCAAATAGTCTACACTATACAGGTATACCCCGTTATTCATAGCTTCGCTTATACGTAATATATTTTTGACACTAAATTCCGCTATTCGCAAACCCAGCTCCGCTATTCGCAATGCCAGATAAGGGAAAACACAATTCCGCCTGCTACCAAACGCAGCGCAGCATGCCCGTATCGCAGGTCATTATTCCAGAAAAGGCACGGTCTTTGTGGCGAGATGTGAGGAAGTCGTTGGTGAAGGTGAGAACAGTGGTGGTGAAACTTTCAGTGTGAGTCGGGGGTGGTTTGAGGAAATAAAAGTACAGTACAAGTATGTTTATTCTTTGATTGATGTTATTCATAACTTACTATGCTAATACAGGTCTGTATTTGTGTTTTATACTTGCTTTTATGTATCGTATGGGAACGTATCCAAATATCTTACCTTCTGAAAAATGCCTATCGGAACGCATCCCCCGATAAAACATGTATTTCTATGGGAAAAAATGATTCGTTATTCGCAATTTCGCTATTCGTAATGAGTCTGAGAAACATAACTCTTGCGAAAACCGGAGTATACCTGTATCTCCTTTTCTTCAAATTGATAAAAGTAAATTTAGCAACTTAAAATAATATTTTTGTCTTTTATCGCTTATTTTATTAATACATTATTTTCGTCAGCTTCAGAGAATAGTTATTGTGACTTAGATTCATTATCTAAAGTAGCTTGAATTGTACATTAAATATAATTTCTTTTAATTTTAATGTTAATTTCCATTTGATTTAATTGTTATATTTTAAATTATATTTTGTTTTTACAAATCCAAAGAACAACTGTTAGACCAAGTAATAATAATTGAAAGTTATATCATAGTCTACTATAATTTATAGCTTACCATAAAATTAACTTAATTCATTAAACGTTATCCGAAAATTGATTCGCAGTGCTCTCCCAGTGCAGCAATTCAAATTACAAACCCCATACATCGATGTGAAATATGACATCGAGGAGGACGAACGTGAGTTTGGAATGGCTGGTACAAGGCCCGGGAGGAATCACGGGCTCTGGTGCTACTTCTGACTCCGGGCCCTTTTACCCCCGATCATCCCTTCTATTTTCCAGCCCTGACCCTAGGCTGGTAATTTCGAATCAGGGCCAGGATTTGTTACATATTGTGTTTCTTACGGTCGTAATAACATATAGATTAGAGTAAAAATAACAGTATAACTTCATTACTTTCCAGAGATGAAAAGTTTTGTAGATTTTAATAGTTGTAAATAGTAAGGTAAGTTATAGAGTATCGTATATTCATATTAGTACTTTTCCAAAGTACGAAAAATACTTCTTTCGACGAGAAAAGCGTCTCGAGGACTATTCTCAAGAAGTTCACAGGTCTGTATTTTAATTTCAACAACAACGATCTAATATGTCAAACTTGATCATTAGTTTAATCAGGATCTCTTTTGCTCTTGGACAAACTCCAGCCCACTCAGGGGCGGATCCAGAGCACAATTTTTGTTTGGGGGGGGTCATCTTCCAAAACCTGAGATTATAATACATTGGTAGGCAACTGATCTGACAGAAGTGCCAACAATTATCACATATTCGTTCTGTCTATAAAGAATGCAGGAAGGTATCTGTTTTTGGTCAAAAAAGTCAATTCCTTAAGAAGACAGTAAGCTCCAGTGAGGCATAAAATTAGCGCAACAACATTTGCAATACATTACTATTTTATTAAGCATCACCATCAGGGGTCAATTAAAGAAATATATATATGTACAGGTTGTCCGAGAATTATCTGTACAATTTTTGGCTGTTATTAAAAGTCAACCATGAAGTGTAGAAATTCCAGTGTTGTCCCATTTTACAGAGAATCTCATTAAGTTTTTTCTGATACCAAGTTTTGACAAGTTTTTTAGAAATTCCAATGTGTCCGAACATTATCTGTACAATTTCATCTTTTAATAAAATTCTTGATAACACACGTAAAATTCTTAAACAAGATTATTTAGAATCTGTATTTTCAAAAGTTTCTTTTATTAAAGTAACGTTGTTACAAACATTCGATATGTGCACCATTAGTGATTCGCAAAACATTCAATCGATACTCCAAATGTTGCCATGTACGCTGCAGCATATCCACATCAATTCGCTCAATAGCAGCTGTGATTCTTGCTTTTAAATCATCAATGTCTGTCACCCGCGTACATTTCTAAAAAACTTGTCAAAACGTGGTATCAGAAAAAACTTAATGAGATTCTCTGTAAAATGGGACAACACTGGAATTTCTACACCTCATGGTTGACTTTTAATAACAGCCAAAAATTGTACAGATAATTCTCGGACACCCTGTATATATATATATATATATATATATTAAATTGAACATCAATGTGCCATTATATAGGATGCTTCACTCAGTGGCGTCTGCCTAAAGGGGCCCGGGGTGCCCCGGCACCCCCAAATGTTTTGAGAAAAATGAACGTTTAAACCCTCTGCTTTGAACCAGCCTAATCGGCCGATTGCGGTAGGCTACATACCAGCTGCTTCGGTTGCGAGCTCAAATTTTGGAATCGAGGCTCACGTCGATAGACATGTCATATTACCGTAGGTATCCTAAAAAAATTGCACAATGTAGTTAATTTTTTAAATATACCAGTCCCTGATATGATTACTGAAAATCTGTCTTGAGCATTGGTGTAGATTTTTCACTTGAAGGTAAATACTACATTGTTAGTTTTCTGTGTTAGTTTACTTTGTGAGTGTGCGGAGGAAGGCATTGGCAGGAGTATTTTATAACTGAACAAATTACTTAAACAGTTGAACTGTATATCACATACAAAAATACACGTACTGGCATTCAAACCCCACTTCTTTTTTTATCATCATTAACAGAAACATGATACTGATATTGATCGGGTGTAATGACATTGCCTAAGTGAATGAAATAATATGAAATAAACAAATGAGGACATTGACAGTAAATGTAGGCTTACACAAAGTACTAAGTAAAATTGCAAACAGAAGTTCAGAAGTAGAACGTGTGTACTTGCATAAAATAATAATAGCTGGATTTATTACCTGAATAATGGATTGGTAATTATAAAAAACGAGGGCTTCTTGAAATTTTTTTTTTTTTTTTTTCTGAATTACATGGATCGTAGAGGGATGATTATATTGGCCATCCCCCAGGGTCTATGTCCAAGGTCTTAAGGCTTGGGTCCCCCCAATTTTTTTTTTTTTTGTGCACGACACCTCTGGCTTCACTCAATTTTGTATTGTCTCTTCTTTATGTTTCCTATCTCCTTTTTTTCACTTTCTTTACCTTTAAGGCAGTGGCGTACTAAGGGGGGTGCGAGGTGGGCGGCCCGCCCAGAGTGACAGCCAGGAGGGGGGGGTGCCATCGGGAGAGTTGAAATACCAGTACAAGTTTTCAAACCAAATGAAAAATTCGCCAAAGTAAGAAAAAAAAATGTAAAAATATTCAAACTATTACAACAGCTTAATGTTAATTTCCACTATAAAATAAATTTTTATTTTTATTGGCAATACAAAATTTACAAACGAAAAATTAAATATTTGATAAAAATTACATCGAAAGGCGAACGTTTGTTGAGCATAGCCAGCTGGCTATAATTATGATAAAACATAAAGTGCTGGTGTTTATAACAATATCATGGTACTTATACCAGTGTCCAATAATTTTTGACATTGTGGTATCATAGTGATGTTTAAGTGTTTATAAATGCATCGTCGTGATGTTATAATACCCGGTAAATGCATCGTCGTAATGTTATAGAAACTCATGTTTATGAATGGTGGTCCCTGTGATTACTGGTTATCGGTAAAAAGAGACAGGAACGTCACACTTTGCATTAAACTTTAGACTTGATTTTTGTCCTACAACCATGACTACTGAAGTAACGATGATGTGTATGACTGAGTAAATTTTTTATGATGACTATGTGGTGATCTTACGATTGGTGGTGGTGATATACTGCATGATTTTTTTTAATGCAACTACGGGCTCCAATAAACCTTAGCCCCCCCCCCCCGCCCATGGCCTAAACCATTAGAGGTACAGTAAAACTAAACATACCTTACAAAAGAGAATTTAATCCTGCATTTAATGAGAAACAATTAAAACTTGCTGTTCCCGCCATTGGCTTCCAAGACAGCCTGAATTCGCTTTGGGTAGCTTGCCAAAAGTGACGTGAATAGATTTTGATCGTTACGCAAATTTGCTAAAACAGTTTCAATGTGTTGCGTCATTGTATCCTTCGAAAATCGATTTGCTGCAGGTTCTTGAAACAAGAGACATTCAACCTTGTCCTTTATAACTGATCCAATGTGTTCACAGACGTTCAGGTCAGGAGAATTTCCTGGCCATTCTTCATTTCCAAAGAAATCGATCTCATGGTTCCGCAACAACTGTTGAGTGGCTAATGCCTTAAAGCAGGGGGCCTTATCGTGCAGAAGTGTGACCTGATCGACATCCATAACATTGTTTGGGTTTCTTAGAAAAGGAATGACATGCTGGGATAGAATAATATCACGAAAATACTGTCCATCCCAACTCTGACCATTTAGCTTCAGCACCCACATGAGCTTCTTTGCAGTGAACAAAACAAACACACCAACACAGTCTGGACTTTTTAATAATTCGCGATAATGTTCATTGTCATCGATTTCATCTGGTATTGTGGCCCACACTCGATCATTTTGGTAGTTAGGCCGACGTGTTACGTAAACAAAAAATTCATCGGAGACAGCTAAATGCATGAAATCATCCACATCCCAATCTTCAAGATAATGGGCAAACCACATTCTGTCATCGATGTTAAGTTGAGTTTTTCTTGGCTTTGGAAGTTCATGCCAAGGCTTTAAACCTTGCCTATGACGGTACAGTCGAATGATCTCACCACTAACGATCTTTCCTCTCAACACTTCGATCTCTCTAGAAAGTTTAGCACAGCTGTTTTTCCGCTTACGCGTACCGCTTTCAATGATGTCCTTTGTTTCCTGAGAGAGTGGCAAATTTGGGCGCCCAGATTTGGTTGTATCCATTTCACATTCATCCAAAGTTTTATTCCAATTTCTTTTGACGAAGTCCTCACTTCTTCGCAACTTTTTGGCAACCCATGAACGTGTTATAAAGGTGGCTCCAGCATCACGAGCTTCCCGAAATGTTATTGCTCGTATGCGATCTATCACACGTTGCCTCTCCGAATCACCAATTAATTGAGAAGCCATTATATTATCACTTTATCAGCTAGAGTAATTTTAATACCTGCAATAAATAAAGAAATTTATATATTTTTATGATCACTAAAAACTATTTCGATATAAGTAAACATGTAAGCTGCAAATGGTGGGGCTAAGGTTTTTTGGAACCCCTTACATGGTGATGTTAAGACAGAGAGGGTGATGATGTGACTGCATGGAGATGTGTTAATGCTTACATGCTTCATATAGTAAACACCTTTTCAGATTTACATCAACAACTACAGTACTATTCTATATTGAATTAGTACTAATGCTTATTGGCTTAGTCAAGTTCAACAATTTTACAATGTCCAGTGTACAGTACAGTAGTATCATTGTATATTTAATATGTTGTTAATGCTTACTGCTTATTAAATAATGATATCAATTATAATAGCTAGCGTTATACCATACTATATTGAATTAGTGTTAATGCATTGGCATTGATAATAAATTGTCTCTGTTTGTCTGGGTTGATAATCTGATAACTCAATGGGTATCTGGTTGGAAAAAGTTTGAGAACCACTTGTTTGAAGCTTTTCTGTTGTAACAAATTTTTTTTACTTCTTTATTTACTGGATATACTGTTAATTTTCATTTTGTCAGTGGTCTAGTTATTTGTAAGTAATGCTCATAGTTTTCTGCTTTTTTAGGAGTCGTGTTTGCACTTAACCCCCCCCCCCCCCCAAAATAATAATAATAATAATAATAATAATAATTATTATTATTATTATTATTTATGGGGGGTGCCAAAGGTTTAGAGCAGTGATGCACAAACCCTGGCCCGCGGGCCAAATGTGGCCCCCACGGGTCTTTTCAATTCACATTTTTCACATGAAAAGGGTAGCTACCCAAAGAAAAATCTGAAATATTACCCCTGGTTATAAAAATGAATATTTATAAAAAATAGAATATCATCTGGCCCCTACATATAAAACAGATGGTTGGTTTGGCCCTCACATCAAAAAGGTTGTGCACCACTGGTTTAGAGGGTCGATCGCCACCTCTCTCTCCCCTAAATCCGCCCCTGAACCCACTGTCTTATGTCAAATATAAAACAGAATAACTAGTATTCGAGTTGGATAAGTTAGTTCGTATCAATTAATTAATTAATTATCAGACTAGTTATTTCTTAATCGGAGAATGATTTCTGGATGAAAATAAATTACATTAACTATGTTATATTATTACATTTTGGAAAACATGAAGCCACTTGGGCCTATCGAGGTTGTAATGATGATAGTGTACATCACTGATATTATATTTTGTGGACTTATGTGCAGTGTGTAGTGCTAAATAAAGAAGTGAGGGAACGCATTTTGAAAGTGTTACTCAGATGCGGGAAGGACAATGGCGAGCGCGGCGAGCCCATACAGCTGGGGGTCCGGGGGCACTGTAAGCCCCCGGGAAATCTTTTGAAATCTGACCAATTTCAGGGATATTTTGAGGTCATATGCACTGGATGTTAGGATATATTCCAAGGTTGAAGATGCAGTATTTCCAGTGTCATTAGATATACGCCATCCAGTACGATCAATAAAAATAGCTAACAACTGGAATGATTAACTAAAAAAAAGTTAACAACTGGTACGCCGTGGTGACTGTTTCATCAGATCTTCATAGGCTAGCATTGCCTCAGTCGAAGCTAAAAGAAATGAAACAGTTAATGATTCTTTCTCATATTTCTTCTAGGGGTGGGAATTAAAATTTCATGACGTTAGAGATTTGTAAGTTCGGATTTATTTGAAATAGTGACGGAACGCCGTTCCGTCTACCAAAAAAAGTAAGGGAACGCCGTTCCCACGCGTTCCCACAGCACTACACCACTGCAAGTTATGTGGATGCATAGGCGGATCCAGAGGGGGAGCCAGGGGAGCTTAATTGAAGCAACGGGGCTTAATTTAAAGACCCCATACATCCTTGTTAAGTGAAATTAGGTAAAACGTTTGAATACTTATATCCACGTTGCTTCAATTAAGCCCCTTTGATTCAATTAGGCCCCCTGGACACCCCCCTCTGGATCCGCCTACGTGTGGACGGATGGTTATTTGTAGTAAATGAAAACAGATATAAGATTCTTATATGGTTGAAAGATGAGAAGAAACTTGTATACTGCGAAAATGGAGACACAGCACTTGGCTTTGAAAGATTCTTTGATGCATAATTCACAAACAATCGGAAAGTGAAAGTGCAGTAAAGCAAGGTACTGTAAGCAGTTTAAAACTACAGTGAAAGTTCTGCTAAGATAGTGTAAGTCAGTAGATGCGAGGATAGAGGACAGTCTGCTACGTTCGTATTATCATACATAAGGAATTAAAAAAATGCTAGGCGTGAATGTGGTTGTGTGTACATGACCCTCGTTGTCTTAGGATCCAAATTTAAATGTCGCTCAACTGCATGGAGAATTGGAAAAGGATTTCAGGTGACTGAATTAACCCTTAATATATTCATGGGAATAACAAGGTAAAAGAGATCGGAGTGGGTGATAACTCATACCTAATTTTAGTGTGCAATGATAACCAATATGCGCAGTAATAATTTAAATTTGTGCAGTGATAAATTGAAAATATGTGCAGTGATAAATTAGGTTCTATATCCAATATAGAATCTAATTTATCACACTAAAATTAGGTATGTGATAACTTCATATTTAACTAAATTACTAAATTATCAATTAAATTTGGTTATATTACTCAGTTCTAATTACAACATTAAATTACAGTAACTCGAAATAACTGCTGAATAAATCGATAAATAATAATGAAGAAAGGAAGGCATACCTGCAAAACTTCAGGGGGCTTCATTATCATTAAAATTCGAAATATATAACAAAATATTTGTTTGTTTGTTTATTATTTTAGACTTACATATACAAAAAAGGTTATATACAAAACAGACAAACACTCTTTATTTCAAACTCAACAGGTACAAACCATAGTCTAATATAATTTACCAAGTCTCTTCATCTCATTCATGAGCTGTCATACTAAAATGAATATACGATAATCTACAGCTTATGTTACTATTTACAATTATCATACTTCACACAATTTTTATCTCTCGGAAAATAATTGAAAAGTTATATTTTTTTACTCTAATCTATATGTTATTACAATCGTAAAAAAACCACAATATGTAACAAATCCTGGCCCTAATCCGAAATTACTAGCCATTCCAAACGCACGTACACCCACACTGACTTTATACTTAACACTGATGAATGGGGTTTGTAATTTGAATAGCTGCATTGCGAGGGCGCTGCAAGTCAGTTTTTGGATGAACATTTATGAATGAAGTGAACTTTTATGATAAAACTTGGTAAAATATATTAGACTGTGGTACAAACACTATACAGCCGATCCATTTAAGTAATAGTTGCCTGGAGCAGTGACTACATAGGTCAATTAAACTAAAAAATAATGAACATACAGTTGCTTAACCCAACGATATATATATATATATATATATATATATATATATAGAGAGAGAGAGAGAGAGAGAGAGAGAGAGAGAGAGAGAGAGTTGGGCGTTATTTTCTACCGTGTGACCACAAAAATTGTCCCTGTTTTTAATCGCTTATTACTCAGTCATTATTGCAGCTTCACAAATGAAATAAAAAGCTTTCGAAAAAGAATATTTAAAAGTTTTATTGAATTTTTTCGATATCCTGGATACGAAATCAGTACTTATAAAAAAATGACAGTTTTATCCACCACAATCATGGGTTATTTGTCGGACATGCAACGTGTTTTCATCGCAGAAGAGATGATCAAACATGGCTCGGTAGTTGCCACCCAACGGTCTTTCAGACGACAATACGGTCAGCAAAGGACCATAGATCCTAAAATTCGCAGGATTTTCGCAAAATGGAAACATCACGGCTCAATCAAGAACATGCATAAAGGCAACTCTGGGCGCAGCAAAGGTGTGCGAACCGCTGAAAACATTGATTCAGTCGCAAATCAGCTTGAAACGGACAACAAGAAATCTGTGAGACGACTATCAGCTGTGACAGGAATCAAACGGGAGAGCATTCAGAAATAATCACGTTGGATTTGAGAATGAAGTCATTCAAAATTATGTTTGCAACAGCTTAGCGAACAAGACTACCAGCGTCGTTTGATGTTTTGTGAACGCATTGAAACAATAATTGAACAAAACCAGATAAGATTAAGTGACATAATATTCAGTGATGAATGCCACATCTATCTCAATGGGTTCATCAACAGACAGAATTACCGGTTTGGTCACAAAACAAGCCAAATATACACTTGGAGAAACCTCTGCATTCACCAAAAGTTACTGTCTAGTGTGGTTTGAGTAGCAGCAAGGTTTATGGTCCTTACTTTTTTGAGGACCCAGAGACAAGGAGACCGCTTTCAGTAACTTCAGAAAGATATGTAGAAATGCTGAACACTGTTTTTGAACAAGAAAACTGCAGTAACAAGTGGTTTCAGCAAGACGTATCACCTTTGGACTTTTTTTCTCTGGGGATTTGTCAAGGACAAAGTATTCAGACAAGAGCCATCCTCTATCGAAGAATTAAAGCAAGCGGTGGTAGAGAGTGTACAGTCCATTGAATGCAGCGTTTTGGAAAATGTAATAAATAACTTCCTTTCCCGTTGTGTGAAATGTAAGAATGTCCAGGGACGTCACTTTGAACACATGTAGAATAAATTAAAACTTTAAAATGTTCTCTTTCGAATGCTTTTTATTTCATTTGTGAAGCTGCAATAATGACTGAGTAATAAGCGATTAAAAACAGGGACAATTTTTGTGGTCACACGGTATAAGTAATGGCGTTACTGCTACCGTTACATTGATTAAAAAGTAACATTACCGCTTCAGTTACTTCTATGAAAAAGTAACGCGTTACCGTTACCGCTACCGTTACTCTTAAGAAAAGACTAAAGAGTAAAAAAGCCTTAATAATACCAAATTATACTCTATATGACAAAAAAATCAAAACATAAACTCAAATAATAAATGGCTATTAAAAAAAAATTAATCTTGCAGATTTTTTAGGAGTGTGTTGTTCAATTTCAAGAACAGTAGTTTTTCAAAATTGGCATCTGATAGTCATCCTTGTTCGGAGGAGCTAACAGCTAATTAACAGCTAATAAATGATACTAGTCAAATGATCAGTTTGAAAGGAACAAGTAGCGAGTAACAATTGAAATCGCTCTGAAAGGTAGTGCTGTTACCATTTTCGTTACATCTCAAAAGTAACGGCGTTACCGCTACAGCTACTAAAAAAGTAATATCGTTACGTAACGGCGTTACTCCCTACATTGTATATATATATATAATATATATATATATATATATATATATATATATATATGAGAGAGAGAGAGAGAGAGAGAGTTATACCTCGAAGGTTTAATTTTCTTTAAATAACATTCAAAGAAAATAAAGACTAAACTTTGCAGACAAACTAAAGAAAAAGAAAGTTATTTTGTGCGATTTATAAACCAATGTAAATGCTTTGATTTATCTGTCTTTGAAATAGTATTTCCACAAAAGATTGTCCATAAAAATTGGCCACTTTTTTCATATGTATTCAAATACATTTCCACTAAATAAATAACATTTGATAAATGTATATAACATGTGCAATTTTATTGGTATTTTTCTTTTAAATCTGCTGCTATTTGGAACTAGTACTGGCTCGTATAAATATTTTCAGAAGCTAAATTTCACGGATGGTTCAAAACCCGCCAAAATCAATTTTGGTTTCGTCAGTCCAAATTACATTTTTCATTCGTTTCTTCTGGGATGATGGAGGAGGGAGGAGTATATTAATGTTGCTTAGTTTAGGCATTGTAGCCGCTAATTTGCCTTTGTGACCCGACCTCTACTAATGATTTTTTTAACAATTCCAGAAGAATATTTGTCAGTATCAATAATAAGGGTTGATTACACCGAAGTCTTAACCATGAAAAATCATGGTAGATATAAAAAGAAAATGTAAGGTGGGGTTCCAGAAAATGGCACAGCGTTCAATCCAATTGATGCGCCCCATTGCTTTAACTCCCTTATTATTATTACCAGTATCATCAAGATTCGAATCCCTGAACTTAGTGTCTTCACTTCACTTCAAGGGAAACGATGTTACCCACTGAGCCAGGGCTGGATTAAAGTCTTTGAAGGCCCTAGGCACTCTCTCAATCGTAGACCCCCAAGATAGATCAAGCGATAAATGTTTACATTGTATACAATGTATAGGGGTCATAATATAGTCATAGATCTATATAATATATGACTATGATACTTTGATACTATGTGTTATTTTATTTATTTGTTGGGTTCAAAATCCCAGCTGAGCCGTGAACGGCCAAATTCTAAAGGGCCAGGGCTACCTACAGCCCAAGTTAAGCTAAAATTAAAACTTACGGATTTGAGATCCTATTAGGTCCTACCTCAGGGTTGCTGACTCGATGCGGGCCTACCTTAGACCTTTGTTACATGAATTTAATATAAACAAAAGGGGTACTATTTATGGTCTTCTTTCTCAACTTTGCAACAACAACGCAACCTGGACTATTGCACGATGCAACAATCTTGTATCTAAACAACCAAACTGAATTGCAAGAGAGCTCTCTAACAGACCACACCCTGTACGTACGACATCCCACAAACGAGTAGAAAGAACGCGCAGCGCCCCAAAATGATGCCAACAGTGTGACCAAACAATGATGCCACAGGAGCTAAAAAATGCTAGCTCTAAATTAAGTTAATTTTTCACTAACCTTACAATTATGAGATGGATATATATACACCTTAACTTAATATTACAAGCAATGCTGCATCAATCAGCTTAGTCATCATATCGCCTTGGGACAACAATGGTTCTTCCTCTTCTAGATTTTCTAACACTCCCCACCGAAGAGGCATTGTTGTCATTACCTTCTGCAAGGTTAGCCAAGCCTTCTCCATGAGGCTGTAACTCAAATGTTTCAGCTTGACTATCTGTGTTTTTGCTGATTTCTAAAGCATAGAGTTTTTGTATAGGTCTCTTTAACTTTCCTCCTGAAGTCTTTACCAGTGCAGACCTAACTAAATTGTCTTTGCCAACAAACAACTCTTCAATTATGCCAAGCTTCCAGCATTGCCTTGGTCTTTCATTCCCAATCATTACCACTTCTCCCACCTTGATACAATTTGCATTGGAGCCCTTTACCTTGCCTGATGGGTAATAATTGAGTTCTGGCAAGTATTCCATCTGCCACCTCTTCCATAACTGATCTTGTAGCTCTTCAAGATACCTGAACCGTCTGGTTAACTCTCCTTGAGTGCTCTGGATAGGCTGCAAGTGTTCTGGCACACTGGGGCTTGATGTTAATCGTTTACCACAAAGAAAATGATTTGGTGTCAATGGCTCTGCATCCTGCATACTGTTGTAAACAAAAGTGATAGGCCTACTGTTCACCATTGCTTCTACTTCACATAAAACAGTGCAGAATTCTTCTTTGCTCAAATGAGCATTAGCTAAAAGTTTCTTTAATGGACACTTTACACTTCTCACTAGCCTTTCCCAAAATCGTCCCCACCATGGTGCTCTCTCAACAATAAACTCCCACTGTACCCCTTGGTGTGAAAAGTAGGATTGGAATCCTTCCTCTTTTAGCAAGGACCAAATTTCTTGGAGTTCCTTTGCAGCCTTTTTGAAGGTTTTTGCATTATCCGATATGATTTTATTTGGGAAACCCCTTCTGTTCACAAACCTTTTAAAGGCCAAAAGAAATACATCACTACTTAAGTTGCTTACCAACTCCAAATGGATTGCTCTGGTGGTAGCACAGGTGAAAAGACATATATAACCTTTGTTAGACTCCCCTCGCTCATACATATAGACTGGCCCTGCAAAGTCTACTCCCACTACATCAAATGGGGCAGTATAGACACACCGTTCTCTTGGAAGTGGAGCCACCTTTTCATAATAAGGCTTTGCACTCCAACGCTTGCAAACCACAATTTATGCACGACCTTTTTACTACTTGTCTAATTTTGGGAATCCAAAACTGTTGTCTGATCTCTATTATCACTTCTCTAACTCCAGCATGTAACAGCTTATGATGAGTATCCAGGATCAAAAGGTCCACAAAGTGCCCCCCAGAAGGTAGCAAAATTGGATGTCTTTTCTCCTCTGGAAGCCCAGAAAACTGTAGTCTACCTCCTACTCTCAATAAATCCTGATCCAAAAACACATCCAAACCCTTGAGCGCAGAATGTGTTGGTAGAACCTGTAATGGATGGCTGGTGAGCAATTCTCTCTCTTCACCAAATTTTTGCTTCTGCATATATACCACCCAGTATTTCCTGGCTTGCTGAATCTCATTACTGTTCAGAATTCCTTCCCTTCTTGTTTCTCCCTTAATGTTGTTGGTAAATCTATATACCCATGCTGTCACTCTTAACAATCTTTTCAGACTGCTAATGTCCTCAAGCCTCAATATGGGGTCCTGCTGCATAACTTGACAACTGTTCACAGCGCATTTTCTCACCTCACTCACCCATGCTTCTTCAGCCTGGCATTCTCCTACAATAGGCTGATTAGAAGGCCAGTTTTCACTTCCAAGTTTTAGCCACTCCGGCCCATTCCACCACAAACTTGACTGTGCAAGATCTTTCACTGAAATTCCTCGTGTTGGTAAATCAGCGGGGTTTTGGGTGCCTGGACAATGCTTCCATTGCTTGGGATCTGTGTGCGCTTGAATTTCCTCCACCCTACTGGCAACAAATGGTTTCCATTTCCTTGCCTGGCTTCTTAACCAGTGCCAAACTATAGTGGAGTCTGTCCAATAATAGCTTGGAATTTCAGAGAGGGCCAAAGACTTTTGCACTATAACTGCAAGCCGACTAGCAATAACTGCACCCATCAATTCCAACCTTGGAACAGAAAGCCTTTTTAAAGGTGCTACTCTGCTCTTTGCAGCAACCAACCTGCAACTTACTTCCTCTTGCAATGCGCCTCTTATATAAATACAAGTTGCATAGGCTTCCTCACTTGCATCACAAAAGATGTGCAGCTCCAAATTGTCTGGACTATTGTTCAACTCTCCAAAGTACCATCTTGGGATTTCAATGTCTCCAAGATGTGCCAATTCTTTGAACCAATATTTCCACCTTACCACCATTTGATCAGATAACTCTTGGTCCCAACCAAGTCCAATTTCCCAGAGGCTCTGAAACCAAATTTTTGACTTTATCACAAATGGAGCCAGGAATCCAAGAGGATCAAAGACCTTTGAAGCCAAACTAAGAGCTGTACGTTTTGTCCACCTTGTCTCATTCTCAGCCAGCTCTACTAAAGATTTCCCATTGAAGGTAAACAAATCATCATCTTGCTGCCAAACAATGCCTAACACCTTTGCGTCTATTGCCCACAACTCCTTAATACCAGAATCCTCAATACTTTCTGCTGCATCAGGTACTACACAGGAATGACTCATAAACTCTTGTAATTGCGAATGATTGGTCTGCCATTTTCTAAGCTCCATGCCAGCCTCCCTCATTATAGCTCTAGCCTCCATGAATATCTGTTTAGCCATTTCTGTATTATCCACGGAACACAGCAAATCATCAACATAAAAATTTTTCCTTATGTGTTCAATAGTGTTAGCATAGACTTCAGAATATTTCTTAAAATGGTACTGCATAGTAGCTGCCAACAGAAATGGACTAGAGCTGAGGCCAAACAACACTGACTTCATTCTATATGCTTGAACCTTAGGTTCATTTTCCAACAAGTCTTTCGTATCCACCCACAGATACCTTACTGCATCTCTGTCCTCTGGTTTTAACTTTATCCGCAAAAAGGCTTGCTTCACATCTGCAGTCAATGCTACTCTACCAAACCTGAATCTCAGTAACAAGGAAAATAAATCTGCATTTAAATTTGGCCCAGCATCCAAACAGTCATTCAAGGACACACCACCTTTGTCCTTGGCTGAGCCATCAAAAACTACCCTCAGTTTGGTGGTAGTTTTGTCTCGCCGTACCACTGCATGGTGTGGCAGATAATGTGCCTCCTGGCTCACCAGCTCACCTTGCACCCTTTCAGCATAGCCCTCCCTTACCTAACTTAGGATGGCCTCATTGTATTCAATTAACAACTCCTCATTTTTTCTTAGCCTGTACAATGAAGTCTCCAACCTCCGATTAGCTAGCTGAAGGTTTGAACCGGGTTTGCAAGAATCCTTCCATGGTAGGCCAACTTCATAGCAACCATCTCTAAACCCAATCCCTTTTTCAAATTGCTCTAAAACATCATTGTTCACTGTACTTGCCTGTTTGTCCTTTATGCCAATAGATTTAAGTTCCCAAAACGCTTTCAAATGCCTTTCCAGACCATGGCTGTTCTCCTCAATCTTAACAAAAAGAGCCTTAACTTCCATTTCATTGCAATAACTACCATGTAGCATCCAGCCTAACTTACTTTCAATAGCTACCGGGCCTCGAGATGTGCGGACAATATTACCAGTGATGAAGTCCCAATAATAGTCAGCTACAATCAAAAGACTAATATCTTCTGTTCTTTCAAACTTATTATTGCCCAAATTAATTCCTTTAACTTGCAATTCTTGGACACATGCCATATCTAAACAAGTAGTGACTGGAGCACAAAGTTCCTCAATTTCTACAGCTTGGACCTTGATAGTGGGACTTTGCGGTAACAACCCTTTAACCAGAACTTCTACCTTCTTAAATTTGGTTCGGTTTTGAACGGAACCCCCAAACCCAGAAATTCTTAAATTTTCCCTCTTAAGTTCTTTAAACTTCAATTTTCTGGAAATTCTGGTCTTAATAAACTACACTGGCTACCACTATCAAAGAACACTCTTACAGTAGCTTCTCCCTCATTCCCAATTAATAAGGCTGCAGTTGTTTGCAATAATCCCCCTTTACTTTTACTCCCTTGCATAGCAGTGGCATGTGCCACTGATGTCTCTACTTCTGGGGTAGGCCTACTAGGAGTGTTTTCACACAATAATGGCTGATGCCTACCATGACATTTTTTGCACAAAATTTTAAACTTACAAAACCTTGCTCTATGACCTTTCAAAAAACATTTAAAACATGCTGTGGACTTAGTTACCCTGTCCTTTCTCTCCTCAAGGGGTAAAGCCTCAGCCACCTCACATTTATATGACTTGTGGTTGCCTTCGCAAAATATGCATTCCTTGATTCCCTTTAATTTATTCTCAGAGGATGCATGTAGAGCTGACACTGTACCTGGGCTATTCCTTTTTGTGGAAACTTTGGTGCTGTGCCTGCCTTTGTCCCCTTGTTTACCATCCCACTGTACAAACTCAACTCCCTCTCGTCTTGCTAATTCTGTGCCTAAAAGACTTAACATCTGCTGAAGGGGGATGTACACATGTTCTGCAGAGTGTCCCCTACTTAATTCAAGCAAAATTGAGCTAGGCAATTTAGACTCCAGTGTAGGAACCAACATTATACCATACCTTTCCATTCCTACACCCAAGTTGTCCAGGGACCTAGTTCTAATTTCAAATTCATCATATAACTGCCGTAACTCCTTGACACTATTAGGATTATTAACAGGAAGTATAGCTAAAAGTGCACGGAGGTGGCTTTTTTAAGATCTCTGGCTTACCAAACCGTTTCTTTAATATATCCCAAGCCACATTATAATTAGCCTCTGTTAATGCTAATCCTGCTATAGTCTTTGCTGCCTCCCCTTCCAAGAGGGACCGCAAATAATTAAACTTCTCCACGGCACTTAACACTTGACTAGAATGAACTGCTGATTGAAAACTGTCTGCCCATCCTTGCCATTCCTGAATACTCCCAGAAAATGTTTTGAGTACAAGCCTCGGTAATTGAACTACAGATCTGTTAACCTTAACTTCACAAACATCATTGTTGAGTGTTGTGTTTCATTATTAGACCTGGTCTCTAACTGTACTGAGCTGCTAAACTCTTTTGCTCGGAGGCCTACTTTAATTATATCATCAATAATCTCTTCAAAGTAAATTATGTTATTTTCTATTTCATCCTCTTCTATAAGAGCCTCAATTTTAACATTTACCTCACTTAGAGCAACCTTTTTAGTTTCTAATATGGAAAGCTGCGCAGTCACTAAGCGTAAATCCTCTTGCTCTATGGCAGAATCTATAGTGGCAATGACCTTTGTAATTAGACCTTTGTAGGCGCTTCTCCTTTTATAAATTTGTTCAATTCAGATGCACTCATCTTCAATGCAAACAACAATTGGGCTCAATACCAAATGAGCTGAATTGGCAGAAATACTTAACCAAACTGATCAAACGCAAATTTTACTTTCAAATAAACTGAATTGCTGGGTGGGGTACTAACCAAACACCAGTATGGAATACCAAATTTTCCACCCCAGGACCTTAATTCAATAATAACCCAAATTAACCAAACCGGTAAAATGTAGGCCAAAAACAACGACAGACGACTGGCCAAGTTTCGCAATTGGGCAACCAAACTTTCTACCCTGGGACCTTAATTCAATAATAACCCAAAATTAACCAAACCGGTAAAATGTAGGCCAAAAACGACGACAGACGACTGGCCAAGTTTCGCAATTGGGCGACCAAACTTTCTACCCTGGGACCTTAATTCAATAATAACCGAAAATTAACCAAACCAGTAAAATGTAGGCCAAAAACGACGACAGACGACTGGCCAAGTTTCGCAATTGGGCGACCAAACTTTCTACCCTGGGACCTTAATTCAATAATACTCAACCCGTCTAGGCCTAACTTGGGCTACAATTGCACAATCAGAACTTTGCCGAAAAATAGTCACTGACTCAGTTTTGGGGTAGAATCCGGTTCTGAAGGACCATGTTATTTTATTTATTTGTTGGGTTCAAAATCCCAGCTGAGCCGTGAACGGCCAAATTCTAAAGGGCCAGTGCTATCTACAGCCCAAGTTAAGCTAAAATTAAAACTTACGGATTTGAGATCCTATTAGGTCCTACCTCAGGGTTGCTGACTCGATGCGGGCCTACCTTAGACCTTTGTTACATGAATTTAATATAAACAAAAGGGGTACTATTTATGGTCTTCTTTCTCAACCTTGCAACAACAACGCAACCTGGACTATTGCACGATGCAACAATCTTGTATCTAAACAACCAAACTGAATTGCAAGAGAGCTCTCTAACAGACCACACCCTGTACGTACGACATCCCACAAACGAGTAGAAAGAACGCGCAGCGCCCCAAAATGATGCCAACAGTGTGACCAAACAATGATGCCACAAGAGCTAAAAAATGCTAGCTCTAAATTAAGTTAATTTTTCACTAACCTTACAATTATGAGATGGATATATATACACCTTAACTTAATATACAAGCAATGCTGCATCAATCAGCTTAGTCATCATATCGCCTTGGGACAACAATGGTTCTTCCTCTTCTAGATTTTCTAACACTATGACTATGATATTTTTGCCGATAATACTTTGTCTATGATACACTTTCGATACTATGATACTTTGCTAATGTAATTCTTTGCCTATGATACTATCCCTGATGAAAATAAGCATATAAAAATGGACGAAATATGATGAACTTATTTAGAAGAACATTCACCTCATTTTTTTTGCCATTTATAAGGCTGCATGTGATGAATTAATTACTTCTATTCGTACCTGGTTTGACAGATGCAAAGAATGCAACACACACAGTTATGACTCGGTAAACTCAACAAACTCAACAATATGACTCCATTTGTAGATATATTATAATGAAAAGGTTTTGTAAAGTAATTCAATTAAAGCAAATTATTAAGTTTGATTTAGCAGTTTCCTTTTCTCATTTTTGAGTCCGCTAAGATTTTTTTTTAGTCCCAAAACGTTTTCGTAGGCGCTAGGCACTGTACCTATTGTGCCTATTGGTAAATCCGGCCCTGCACTGAGCTACGGACGCTAGCATGGCAAATGTAGGAAAGCACAGTAAAACCTTTATAATTCGGCACAAGAGGGCTCCAACATTGCCAAATTATGGTAAATTCCGAATTATGAGCAATAATACATTTTTCAAATGCCAATAAACAGAAAACAAATGCACACAAAAAAATGTATTCACTAAGGAAAGTTTTTTAGTTTTATTATGGTCACCAAAGTAAAACAGTATTACCAACTAATGATTTAGGAATTTTATGTTTGTGGGTGAATTTTGTTTTCAACTTGTGCCCCCCTTCGCCCCCCTTCAAATAATAAATAAATAAAATAAATAAAAAGAACGAGAGCGTACAAATATTTGTTCTCGCATGACAGTGGAAAAAGTTGCGTTCCGCAAAAGATGCATCCTCAAAGATGGATGTTCAAACTCAAGATAAGACTAAAATTTATCACAGATGACGTATTCTCTTCTTTACTACCTTCTGTCTTTGCATCCGAGTTATTTTTGCCTCCTCACCCTAGTCCATTGAGAAACGAGAGTTTGTTAATGTATGTGCTTATGTATGTATCTATGTTGAAATTTAAGTTACTGTTAATATGTTGCTGTAAGTTAGCACATAAGGTTAAAATTGTACGCAATAACCATACATCAGAATTTACAAAAAAGGAGAGTTTAATTCACATTTCTTCCAATAGATGGCGTTAAAACTAACGAAAATATCACGATTTAACCTAACCAATCGTCAAGGGCGTACAGTTGACCTAACCGGGCATTCAATTTATTATTATATTTGGTACTGTAAAGCAAAAAACAAGAATACATGGATGCCCTGATCTTCAAGTGATCCGACTACTTTAATTTGATATATATATATGTTAAACACAGACCGTGCATGGAACAAGGAACTCTTCTGGGAAATTACATCCACTATAGTTCGAATAAATAATGATAAATGACAAATACTATATTTTTTCTTTTTCTTGATGGAAAGCCCAACGTGGGCACCTGGTTACTCGCAAAGAGGCCCCAAAATATAGTTTCCCTCACCAGCTATCTGCAAAGCAGATAGGATCCAGCTTTGGGACAGGATCTAGGGTTTACAGTTTACACCTAGCCTACTACATTCAGAACCTCAATATAAGCAAGAAACTCGTTGCATTCTCGTCGGATTGAATACATCAAAGAAAAAGGGGTGTCTATGTTAAAACTACAGGATTCCAATTCCAACTGAACAAATTACTGTGAACGATTATCTCAATAGAGGGGAAAAGGTCTGTGTTTGTGTTTGTGTTTGTGTGTGTACATTTTAACAAAATAACTCTTTAGCCCGCGAGCTAATTTCGACCAAACTGGATTGGGTTTTAAGGATTCGGTTGGGCCCCCAACATTGAAATAAACAACTTTATTTTCGTTAGTGTAGATCAAAAACCCACTTTTATAAGGGTAATGCAAAGTTCTGTGGGATCTTTTCCAAATAGACGACCCCACGGGATTTAGCTGAAAATTTGTATACTAATAAATTTTTATATTCTAATATCGAAAATGACATTATTTTCCTGGAGAAATATGCGCAACATACGAAAAAAATTGCATTTATATACGCACTAGTTTGCATGGCGCATGGCCGTTATCTAGTTTACACCGCTCATGACGTCCGGATACGAGGTTGCTGTGTGGCCCCCGGTTAATTGAATGCCCGGTTAGGTCAACTGTACGCCCTTGACGATTGGTTAGGTAAAGTAGTGATATTTTCGTTAAAACTAACGAAAATATCATGACTTAACCTAACCAATCGTCAAGGGCGTACAGTTGACCTAACCGGGCATTCAATTGACCTAACTGGGCATTCGACCGGGGGCAACTCGCAAGTAGATAGATCACAGCACTGCATTATCATATGCTTGCACTACAACAATAATATTCAGACTAAACTAGGGTAAATATTTACTATTACACCGGTCTCCGGTAGAAAGTTTTAAAAGCTGGTTTTCAATGTTTTTCAATGCGCTGAATTAAAAAATGATACTCATTTCCGTCGCAAATGATTTGTTAAAGAGTTATTGAAGCTTAAAGCTTTTAAGACTTTCTACCCTTTTCTACCTTTTTTTACCCTTTTTTTACCTGGGAGACCCCCAGTGGGAACCGGGAGTTTTTGGGTGGGGAGAATCACAAAAACGAGTGGTTTCCGAAGATTTTGAAGGTCAGATTAATACAAAACACATCAAAAACCATAGGAAAAACATAAATTTCACCTTCAAAATTGGCCGAACCTAAAACAACCTAAGCAAACCTAACCTAACCTAAAACTTTCTACATAATTTAGATAACGGTCATACGCCATGCAAACTAGTGTGCATATAAATGCAATTTTTTTCGTATGTTGCTCATATTTCTCCAGGAAAATAATGTCATTTTCGTTATTAGAATATAAAAATTTATTAGTATACAAATTTTCAGCTAAATCCCGTGGGGTCGTCCATTTGGAAAAGATCCATTCTGTGTAATACAATTTGAATTGCAAAAATGGACTCCATTTTCTATGAAACTTAGCAGTAGTAGTGAAGCTTAATCAAGAAAGAAATAACTTAATTCTGGTAATCGTAGAGTTAAAGTAAGAATCAAAGTTGCAGATCGAACAAACATTTTTGCTGGGGTTAAAATTTGTGTTGGAACGAGCACCTCTTCAACTCCATAGAATTTTTGGGTAAATATTTAATTTTAAATTAATCGTTTGGGAGTTAAAATACTTGGTTAAGTATTATTGGTTGGTCTGGGCAATCGCCGGGTATGTGGGTACTTGAGCAAAGAGTCTTTTCAATTTTCCGAATGAATTGAAAAAAGTGGCAAAAAGAAAGCGATATATTAAAAAATATTCAAATAAATAGGAAGAACATACAGGGTGTGTAAAAAGTAACACGAGTGAAGAGACAAATCCGATTTGAACTGGTTTAAACTAGTTTCAATTTGTTTTTTAACCCCTAAAAACATTTTCAACACGTCTTATAAACCTTACTAGCAAATACAGGGTGTCCCAGAATTAACTATCTATTTCAATGAAATCGGACAAATTTTTTAAAAACACTTTTATTTATGTTTATCATGTTTAATATGTGTTAAAAATGTATAAATTTCTAAATTTTTTCATAATTTTATTTTCATAATTTTTTCATAGTTTTTCATATTTTTATTTTCTTTCTCTTTCAGAACCCTATTAATAATGAATACACAAGAACACATCTTTGTTGTAACATCCCGTATCAAAGGAATGCAATGTAATGAAATCAGAGAAAAATTTACAAGAAGATTCCACAGAACCGGTCCTACAGACAAAGCGATTCGTGAACTTGTGAACAAATTTAAAAGAACTGGATCCGTACACGACGAGGTGGGAAGAGGACGCCCAAGGACAGCACGTAACAGTACCGAACAGGTACGACAATTGTTTGAGGATGAACCAACAACTTCGGTTAGGGAGGCCGGCCGAAGACTCAACATATCCAAGACAACAGTTCATAGAATCTTGCGTTCGACACTGATGAAAAAGGCTTTGCTACGGGATGTTACAACAAAGATGCGTTCTTGTGTATTCATTATTAATAGGGTTCTGAAAGAGAATGAAAATAAAACTATGAAAAACTATGAAAAAATTATGAAAATAAAATTATGAAAAAAATTTAGAAATTTATACATTTTTAACACATATTAAACATGATAAACATAAATAAAAGTGTGTTTTTAAAAAATTTGTCCGATTTCATTGAAATAGATAGTTAATTCTGGGACACCCTGTACAGTATACAGTTGTTATAAAGTGCATGTAATAAATATTACTCGTCCATGTCCACTCGCGTTAATATAATTCAAATCGGATTTGTCTCTTCACTCGCGTTACTTTATTGACACCCGGTAGAAAATCGTCCATTGTCTCGTGTGGACGCGAATTTCTTCGTAGTTAGGTTTAAGACAGACCTTGTTATAGACAAAAACTCTTCAGTAAATTTATGTTACAATTTCAAAGTATAAAATTAAAGTGAGGATTTATACTTTCTGAGACCGTAAATAAATGGAGAGTTTTGGGAATGCTTTTCATCAACATTTTTCTGTTTTTATTTTGTTGATAAAAGTTCAAACAAAAATGGTTAAATATATATAGTTAGGCTAGGTTCAGTTAGATTATGTCCAGTTGGGTTACTCTATATAGGTTAGGTGAGGCTAGATTAGTTCGATTAGGTTAGGGTAAGTTAGGGTGAATAAAATCTGGTTAGGTTAGGTTAGTCTTTTTTTTATTTTTGGTGGAGAGGTTCAATCCTTTTCATCGAATGTTTTGGCATTTGATGAAAGTTTCGGCGTTTAGAGATTTCCATCAAAATGTTTGTCTTTCAAAAGATCCTAACGTTATTAAGTGTGTGTGTGTGTTTTAAGGCTTCAGATGATTAAGATCTAAAATAAATCGAAAAAATAATTTTAAATGAATCAAATTTCGAATAAAATAAAATTTCACTGAAACCGACATTGATAAGAGTAATCATACCATTTAATGTGAGTATCATCATGCGCAAGGTATTGAATAATTAAATGTAGACAGTTATAAATGCTTAAGGCCTACAGTCAATGTTTTAGAAGGAGGCTGCTAATTCATTTTCACCGGCAGTCGTCGAGGAAAAGAATTTTATGAAATAATATAACAGAAAAACCAGATTTTATTAAGACTTTCTGACTTTATAGAATGTTTTTTGTATATATATATATATATATATATATATATATATTGTTAAAACAGATTCGGATTATATTCACTCATTAGAATTTCAGATACTGATGTAATTTTATTTCCATATTAATAAGTATAAGATTCATATAAGATATATTTTATTTTTTCTCTTCGAACTGCGTAAATAAGACCAGATTTTTCTTGTAATTGTGAGACAGATTCGCAACTATTTATTTAATTTCACCTTCTGAACTTCTGAAGCTAAAGAGACTGAAAGTAATTCAAGAATGACTGCGGCCTATTTAAATTTAGATCCGACTGCAAAATTTGATTTGCTAACTTTTACCGCGTTTTCAACTACTGTAAAAGGTAAAATTAATTTCGATATGTAGAATTTACGTCCGTTTATTTTAAAAGCATTTATTCACTCACTATTTCAGTATTGGCAGCGAGGAAGTTGCAACGAATGTCATCAGGCAGATCTTTCATGGCTGTGTCAGAAGGGGTGGAAGCTCTAGCGAGAATAGGAAATCGACAGCAAAAAAGGGCGAAGGGGATAAAAAGAACAGCGAAGAGAGAATGAGAGGGGAGAGGGGAGGAGTGGAAGAGCGATGCGGGGGGTTTAGGCAAAGAATAAGAGAGAGAGAGAGAGAGAGAGAGAGAAATTGGGGGAAGGAAACAGAATGGCGAAAGACTTTTGTCTATTTGATTACTCGGTCCCAGAATAATAAAATGTCTATTTACTTAACAAAGATTTTATCTAATTACGTTACGTAAATGGTCTTTTCAAGTTTTAAACTTTGGGATTTATTGTTCATATTTTATATGATTTTCAAATACAGAATATTTTTTTAAAGTAAACTCCGTAACCTGAATTAATAATAATATAGCAATTTTTTCTTCCATATAACTTTAATACTTACTAATTAGCTTAACACAAAGGATAATAGTTAAATTTATTAGGTTATTTTCTTTTTTTCTTTTAAATGATAGTATAGGATTATGGAATAACACACACACACACACATATATATATATATTATATATATATATATATGAAAATTATTTCACGAAGGTAACACGTGAAAAATATTTATGATGAATAAAACCACGAAGGAAAGGAAACACAAAATGGTGCTCAAGCGCTTTCGTCTAATGACATCCTCAGGAACACTGGGGATGTCATTAGACGAAAGCGCTTGAGCACCATTTTGTGTTTCCTTTCCTTCGTGTTTTATTCATCATATATATATATATATATATATATATATATATATATATATATATATATATATATATATTAAAGTGTCAATTAAAATAGCAGTTAAAATTTAAGCTTAGACAAAAGTAAATAACGTAAACTTGAAAAGTAATTAAAAAGTAAGTTTTTAATTAAAAGAAAAGTTAAAATTTTTAAAAAGTTAAAATGAGACGCTTTTATCCGACAATTTGTAAAGGAAAAGTAATTATTTGTCTTCAAGGTTTGACTTCCGTTTACCTCAATGAAATTCATCACTTGTCAATTATTCCACAGTCATCAACGGAAACACGATCCTCACAATCGTATACGATCTAGAGCCGGAGTTAAGGGACGGGTCTGCACAAAAAAAAAAAACAGCCGAGGACTGTCCTAAGCCAGCTTGAGAAGTGGAGAAAGGTGTGCACTGTGCATTGATGAGTCCAGTGTTCGTAATGTATTTGGCTCAATCCAGTTCTGCCTTTGAGGGGACTTATTTTTCCTTGTTGGTGGCGTTACCGCCCTTCTTAGTGCACTCTGGTGGACGAAAGACGTAGTATTTATTACAATATTAAAATCAGTTTGCGGGTAATATTTGAAAGCAATAAATAAACACAGGTAACAATTAACATCGGCAACCCCCGTTTCCTCACAATGACAAAAGTGAGCGCGAACTTCCTAGAGTTACTTGAACCCGGGCAATCACAGAATCCAGGTCGGTTCTCCAACCAACCCAGCCACGGGAATTATAAGTGAACACAATTCGCGTTTAAAATTTCTGGCTCTTGATTAAAATACGACAAATAACAATACAACTGACTTTTTATTATATAATTCTTCATTTAATAAAGCTCTCATGGTTCCCAACGGCATATTCAGATAAGAACACTTTAATTACGTTGCTTGCTACTAAATACAAAATTATACATAAATGCCAATATTCTGTAAATCTTTGGATGTGATATTTCGTTTGAACTATTTAATATTGTATAACTGATGTAATGTGTTCTGTTTCTGAATAACGATTGTTTGTCTGTTTGTTTGTTTACGGAAATCATTATTTGAGAAAAAAAAGACTTTCCAAACTTGAATTCCAAATAGAGAAAATTAAATTAGGTGCTACTGTAGTATGCGGTCTACCTACGATTCGGCGGTCTACCTTTTAATTATAGCTTCTTATCTTGTTTACTAATTGTTTGTTTACATCCCATTGTCAATCGCCCTTGACGATTGGTTAGGTTTAGTCATGATATTTTCGTTAGTTTTAACGAAAATATCATGATTAAACCTAACCAATCGTAGGTAGACCGCATACTACAGTAGCACCGAAAATGAAGTAATGAACAAACTGTGTGGACTCGATATGTCAAAGTTTCAGTGACACCCATTTTTAAAAGGAAAAGACAACAGCTAAAAATAATTCAGATCCAATACGGAACACGTGACTCACGATAAACTGAATTCAGGCTACGTCGTAACCACGTCGAAAACATCTTTTCCCGTCAGATCAGCGAAGTAAAGCGACGATGGGTTTGTTCAGAAGTTGGATGGGTGACCGTCCTCCGCGTTCAGATGACGTAGCGACCCGTAGATGGGTCGGATTCCACGTAAAACCGTGGTTCCCCTTCGTCACACGTCTTTTGCGGTTAAGGAGAAGGTTATTATTACGATAAACTAATGTTACTGAGTGTGATTTGATTTCTTTTTTTCTACATTCTCGTGAAGAAACGATAACTAATTATTTCTGAATGTTTTAATGTTGTTATACATAATATTCAAACATAAATACGAACTAAGCAAGATATACTACGGATGCATAAAAACTAAACACGGAAAAATTACCAATCAATGACATCTGAAATAATTACAAAGTTATGCAAAGAACTGAGCGATTCTATGATCTACGAGAATACCTAAATCACTTTTTAATTAAGGAATTTGAACCAGAAATCAATATTAAATATAAGGAAATGCTAAACTTTCTGAACTTCCTCTATTAAAATAGCAGTTCAATATCCAAAAATCACACAAGAAAATGTTTGTAATTTTAAATTATAATTATGTTCTTTTGTAAATGTGATTAACTTCACATAAATTTATTTATTTTATTTAACAGTATTTCAGTATTATATTTATTTGAAATTTTTTCATAATGTATAATTTCCTTGAAAATGGTTGAAGTGCGCAGGCGAAACGTTGAATTGAAAATTAACAAAGTAGTAAGTTTGTTTTATTGAAAAATAATCCTAAAGATAATTTCTTTTAGTTGAAAGATATATTTTTCGTAGTTTAGAGAAAGCTTAAAAAAAATATATTATTTAATTGAGAAAAAGGTCTGCAGATCTCCGACGAAATTACATAAAAATATCGTCCAAATAACGATGATGAGGGTCACCTTGAAATTCGTCCCATTTTTAGGGCATTTTTAGGGCATTAGGGTATCAATCTCTCAAAGTCCAGAGTCAAGATTTACTTTTTTGTTCCGGCAAACGTCAGACGACTTCATTTAGTATTAATCTCTCATAATACAGGAATTAGAGCAATGGGCCACGTTAGTTTTGGCCTGAGCGCTGTGCCAGGTGTCCGACACTCCCTTATTATTAAGTTAAAGTTAAATAAAGAAATTCTAATATATATACACACAAGGAAGTTCGGTTAGCCATTTTGGTAGTTCTAAAATAAAAATAATGTGTTTAATTTAAACAAATTTATGCATAAAAACGGATACGCAGATTTTGCATCGATCAACTAAATATTTGTTCGTTGTAACAAATTATTAACGACAAAATTAATTTTTAACACAAAAAGTAAAATTTTAGTGTCTGAAAATAAGCAAAAATTTTGTTGCATTACATTTAGTTTTGTTCGTGTCCGCAAAACATTTTTCTTTGTGCATGAAATGTGGCACGATTGCAGAAGGATGGGAATTTTCTTTATAGGCCTACAACATACTCAAAGTGCCCTTCCCTTTGCGAAATTACATGAGGAATTTTGGTTGTGTACTCTCTTATTACGGCCTACAGCCTTTCTTTGGCTCAATCTTTATTAACACAAAGGTTGATTGAAATGTTTACCTTAACATCCTTCAAGAATAGTTAATTTCATTTCCCTTGGGTTAACTCGTTAAGACATTGATATGGACAAAATTTGGTTTCGGCAGGAAAGCCCAAGATCTTATACACCAAATGCTTGGATTTTTTGCTTGAAACCTTTGACTAGAGTCCTCCCTCTCTCACAAGTACCTCTACTTTTAAAACTACTGCATGCCCTCCTTTGCCACCTGACCTTAGCCCAGTGGTTCCCAAACTTTTATGGTGGCGACCCTGAATACAATATTTTCCTGGCCTGGCGACCCTGAATACAATATTTTCCTGGCCTGGCGACCCTAAACGCTGGTACATGCAGTGTTAATGACCAATCATTTTGATACGTTGTGTTTATATTCATATAGTTTGATTGAATCAGTCGTTGAGAATTTCCGTCCCGCGACCCTCAGGAACACCTTCCCGACCCTCACTTGGGTCGCGACCATGGGTTTGGGAACCACTGCCTTAGCCCCTATAATTTCTTATAAGAATATCTAAAGAACAGGGTCTTCAAAGTAAATCTCAAGACCAGTGGAAGATTTAAAAACAGCGACTGACCGCGAAACGATCTCCATTTCTACCGAATGCTGGAGATCGGTGATAAAGAAATCGCTGATCGGGTTCGTCATGCAAAAGGAAGACTGCATGCGTTGTTTGCCAAGTTTCTATTTTATTAAGTTATATTTTAGCGTTGCAAAATATTAACAAATCATTTGTACTTAAAAAATTTATTAATGCTCACAAGTTTTATGGTAAATATTTAGTGTATTGTTACGGCTTCTCTTACCCAAGGTTGGCATTAAAAAAACCAACCCCCAAACACAAAAATCTCCAAGTAAAAGTGTGAATTTTTCATACAATTTTACTTTTCATGTCTAACAAAATGGAAAATACCAGAAAAGGAAAAGAATAATGGTAATAAGATAATATTAATTACTATTTATTATTATGCTAATTGACTTTTAACAAGAGAATTATTTTCCATTAATTCTAAATTTGTCCACAATGATAACGTGAAACTTTAGACTCATTTTCAGTTTTTGTAACTTCACTCCATTGAAGTGCTCGTTTTCGATCACGTCCTAAAGGCAGTGTTTTTAAATTTTTCCTTTTGTCTAAATTACTAATAGTGCCTAATATAAATTATGTATGAGTATATAATTTCTAATCTAATTGGATTTGAATATGTATAGTATGAGTATTGATCTAGTGATTTTATATTAATAACTGCATAAGTTTTCTTCGTAAAACTTCTTACATCGTGACAGTGATTGCTGCATATAATCCAAACTGGTAGACATTAAACTGGGAGTAATTATGAATAAAGGAGATTAATCTATAAAACAATACATTTTCAAAAATCTTTGGCAAGTGGAAACAAAATCGAGATAGGTTTGAAAATGTTCAGTTTATTTGTTTCTCCATTTGTGAAATGGGTTGTAAGTTTTGTAACTTTAAAAATGTGGAAATGTAACATTTTTCATGCAAAAGCGAAAATCGCAGCGAGTAACAACGAAATATCGTCTGGGACTATTGTAGTTTGTGTAGTCTACTAATTACTATACTGGGAAGCTCAGAAGTACGAATGTTGCGTTCTTTTATTTATTTTTTGTGTAGGAAGGAGGGGCCAAGGGCAAATGCCCGCAAAAGCGCTCCCCCCCACCATAGAAGAAGAAGAGAGCCAAAATCAAGGTCCGGGGTTTTCGAGATGCCTGGATACTCTGCGCTTGAGAGATGGGAGGTCATAGACAGGAGGAAAGATGGATTGAGAAAGATTGTTCCAGAGTTGACCGGTTGAGTAGATGAAATATTGAAAATACCGATTAACCCTTGCATTAGACAGTTGAACAAAAAAGGAATGAGAAAGTGTAGAAAGTCTGGTGCTCCGTGCTCTCCTTAAAGGAGAGCCACGCAGTTAGAGAGTTCAGAAGAGCAATGTCCGTTATAATGGCGATAGTAAAGAGAGAGTGAGGCAACATTGCGGCGAAGAGAGAGAGAGATTGAAGACAATCAGTACGAGGCGGGGAATTGATAAGACGAAAAGCCTTTGATTCCACCCAGTAAAGTTGATTTAATATTGCTTCAAATTCATTAGGGCCGATAAGAACCAAACGCTGCCGTTCATTTATAATTATTTCCTGGTAACGAACTTTGTAAAGTTTCAGGAGACGTTAGAAAATGGTTGGTTAAAGTTTTATCCAGTGATCGGCTTGGTACGATTATTATAAGTTCCGTTTTTGCGTGGTCAGTCATTTCCTCATTAGTAGGAAATTTAAAAAAAATAAGGAATGGGGTGCAACGACGGTCCCTTTGCGCGTGATGTATTTACTGTAATTCGACCCAGTTACCACCCGTCTCAGCGCCCTCTGGTGGACGAAGGATGTAAGATGGAACAACCAACCAACCTGGTGTGAGGGCAAGGTGGTGGTCGGGTTTCTGTGATTGTGCGAGTTTTAGTTTGTTTATTGTGTTTTGGCTAAGATGATCTTCTCTCCTTTTTTTTTGTACTCTCCTGTATCTTTTAAATAAGGTTTATTGTCAAGTTTTCACATTCACATGATATGGTATTTCTAATATATATATATATACTGTCTGGTGTAACAGAATTCCCGCATCATAAGGTAAGTAGTATTTCATTTTATCAAATAGGGGTGGAAAACTAACGAAAACACAATAAGTTAAAAAAAATTACACTTTACTTAATTATACAAAAATACCTTAACATATTCGTCTTTCGTTAATTTCCCATCCATATCTGAAAATGACATATTAAATACCTTCTGTACTCGAATTCTGTTACACCCTGTATATACGTATGACACTTGGATAACCAAAGTTGAGCAGTAGATTGTATTATGTAGAAACAAAAAATGTGGCTATTAATTTGCTCGTTCTTCTTGAGTGTATTTCTTGATGATAAACAAGGCTTTAAATTTAAGTTATTTATCACTTTTTCCTTCCACATTTTTACCATATTTTACGAGCTTATGTTTGCTTGCGAGTTTGTTTGACGAAACTCTTAAAGTATTTTGCATTCACAAACTTTTCTCCTTGATAACGGCTGCCAGGATTAAAATAATATAAAGATATATATATATATATTTTATTCAGTATTAGCATTTGCGACAATTGCGGTCTGATTTTGTTTATTAATGAAGTCATTATAGAATAGATTTTACGTTATGAAAGTTTGTATCGTTCGAATTTGAAACGCTTTATTCAGATATGAACCATCTGCACTACTACTACTACTACTACTACTACTACTACTAGTAGTAGTAGTTCTTTATTATTCGAAAGATAGTACAGAGAGAATACAAAGATGCAATTTTTTTTTTGTAAGGACAGAGAATTTTTTAGTACTGTATCCTAAGAATTGTCAAGAGTTATCTTTCTTGAGAATAATTACTTACTGTACATACATTATAAACAATTAATATACTTGGTGCTACTATAGCGTGATTCCTACCTCGATTCGGCGGTCTAACTTTTAATTATAGCTTCTTACCTTGTTTACTAATTGTTTGTTTACATTCCAATGTCCATCGCCCTTGACGATTGGTTAGGTTTAGTCATGATATTTTGTTAGTTTTAACGAAAATATCGTGACTAAACCTAACCAATCGTAGGTAGACCACATACTATAGTAGCACCAAAACTATTTTTTAAATAAATAAAATTGAATAATAAATAGCATTTTATATTTATTATATTTTTATTTATACCTTGGATAGGAATCACACTCTACAGTACTGTAGTTTCGAACCAAAATGGGTAGGAATCACCCTATAGTATCGAAGTCACCGGTAGGAATCACGCTATAGTAGCACCATATACATTTATATACATTACTATGGATTTATTAGAGAAATGTAATAATTCAGTAATACTGTAATATACATTTGGTAATACTAATTTGTATGAACTTAAATTAGGTAAATATTTTTAATTTAAAATAAAGCGGTAATTTACACGAGAAGTTATTTTTTTCACAGGTTTTGTACGAAGGATGAAAGAATAGGAAAGAGTTTTGGTCGTTCGAAGTGTCCCCGCTCTCCGGGGTTAGGTGAAAGACTCCAACTCCAGGAGAGGATATGAGCAGAAGAGTGAAGAGAAGGAAAAACTGTAATACCCATCCGTGAATTTTCCTTTTAACTGGATAAGTACATTTCTCCGAGAACCGTTTGCTTTTAAATTTCTCTTCAGGTTATTTCAAATATGAACTCGTTTGTATGAGAGGGAACTCCTTCATGTTTCAAGTGTGAAGTTAGGTTTTTAGAAGTAAAAGTTAGGTTCACTGAATGGTTTACTAGGTACGTTGTTTGATATGATTTTCATAATAACGTGGGAGCTTCCTTTTTATAGGAACATTGTATGAATGTGTGAGTAGATACTCAGTTTGGGCAGGTCATTAAGCTTAAGAATTTTTAGGAAATTGAACATAGGATTTGGTGTTCTCGATTGGTTTAGCACCCGATATGATTTTGTCAATATTTTTAAGCAGTACGTCTAATGGATGAATAACATAATGGTTCGTATTTCCCCAAACTCTTATGTTATGTAGGACCTGAGAGTGTGCAATAATATATAGTGCAATAATATATAGTTTGGAATGGGGTGTTTTGATTTATGCAAGATACAAATGAACTTTGACAATTTAGTCAATGTATGTTCGATGTGGACTTCGAAAGTTAGTTTTGCTCTTTAAAATTATACCTAATACTGTACTTTTATGTATGGTATTTTATTAATTATACTGTTATCTATACAGTATCTACATTTAAATTTATATTGTTTTCTGCTGCAATTATACACGAGGTCATTGATAGATTTAACGATAATTTATTTACATTCTGCCAATTATAAGCGAATGTAATCTTCAAAGAGTTAAAAAACTATTGAAGATCAAAGATGTAATGAAAGACTTGCCCAATAATAGTCATTTACAAATGTATGAAGAACATATTAATTTACATTGTAACTCATCAAGATATTCACTTTTTGACATCTTGGACTAGAAGCTGGCAAGTTATTCCTCAGTCTAGATCACTGGTTCTCAACAGGTGGGTCATGGCCCACTTGTTTGTCTTTTAGCATCATGTTAATAATGTTAACAACAAAAATTTGCTTATTAAACCTTATGTAAACATGATACCAGCTTAGCAGCATGGGAGGTGGGCCATGAGTTATTCGAATCAACTCTAGTGGGCCATCGCTTCAAAAAAATTGGGAACCGCTGGTCTAGATGGTCTCACTCCAGTCTATGCCATTCCCATTCTAGGCAATTCCATTTTATGCCATTCTTACTTCATGGCTTTTTCATTCTCATCTACGGCCTTTCCCACTTTGGTCCGGGTTAAGTTACGATTGGTTAGGACGCGATAAGTTAGGTTATGATTGGTTAGGCTAATGTTAGGTTAGGTTATGATTGATTAGGTTAATGTGAGGTTAGGTTATGATTGTTTAAAGTAAGTTAGATTAGGAAATATTCTCACTCAGCACCGTTTCAACGACGAAAATATTGTGTCCCAAACCAAGACACGCTTTTGTCAAATATGAATTTTTCTCGTTTGGTCATTTTCATTTGAGGAATGGGAATGGCTTAGAATATGATGTAATCAATCCAGATTATCTTCATTCCAAAAAATATGACCCAATTTTGTTGAATTAAAATTATGGAATGATTTAAGCGTTGGTGTTAAAAATATTTCTAATATAAATGGTTTTTTTTTAATAAATTGAAATTTCTTATAATAAATGATTACTGATAAATCTTGCAGAAATGTAATTTATAATGTAATATATATAATATTATAATGATATTGTACTATTTGGTTTCTTCAGCCACTGCGTCATTACCGAATGAATATTTCATTGTCACTTACGTGTCTCCGAGCAACTGATACAGTGAGCAAACCAACCAACATACGTTACATTTAGAAATCATAATAACGTTTGGGATTTGTCACAGATTTGTAACGACGCTTTTCTAAACCACTTAGAATTGCGATTCCTGAGAGATGATGCGTCATTCCAATGTTACTTACGAACTAATTAGATACTCGCAAAGAGATTAAATTTCTATAAGATATTCGACAGATTTTTTAATTCAACTATTACTTATATTAGAGGGATGATTTCAATAGAAATTAATTGCAATACAATACAAATTCAGAATTCAATCACCAATTTGGTTATTCTAGAGTGAGATCAGCTATTATACTATAAGATCTTATTAGTGAATGGCATCTACAAGTTCATACTTAAAATCCAATACCAAATTCAAATCTAACGATGGGTTAATCTCGTGACTCCGTGTTCACTTTTAAGCTCAATTTTGGCTGTAATTATATAGACCAATGTAATGAATTTAGGACAGACCAGTTCTCAATTTCTTAATCTGCGATATTAAATATATTTTGAACACACCACAAAGTATCTAAATCACTTTATTCTTAGATCATTTCCGCTCTGTCCACACCGATATTCAATACCAGTTGTGAATACCAATGTTCTTGACATATATTTGGAGTATCCTTGACCAATCTGCCAAACAGAATCGGTTCAATCCAACCTCTATTATTTGATTCATGTTTTATGACAGAATTTGCGCGCGCGCACACACACACACACACACACACACACGGATGCCAAAATTATGAATCCATTTCGACTTTTAGTAACAAGTGGGAAATAAAAGAAAAATGTAATGGAATTTTATTAATTTGTAATTTAATAACGAAAGGAAATAAATAGTCATAAAATCAAGTTGAACTATAAATTGAGGCTATAATGTCATATTTTTATGTTTCCCTTTCGCAACTAATTCAGAACCACTCCTCGTGGCATTGATTCAATCAATTCATTGATGGTATCTTGGATGAAGATATTCCAGCTTTGTTGTCTTCTTCAAGATAAATCCATAAAACTGTTAACTTACTCCATCCCTTCAACTTATATGTACTGTATGAAACTAATATAAAACTCAAATAAGCTAATCCAAAAGAATGTCAGTCACATTTGCAAGTGTTTGAGTGCCTTCAGAGAAATTCGAGCAGGCGCAACCAGACGGCTTCAAGTATGCGAATTTTTTGTTCCTTAACTGACGCCTTAATAATGGTATGTGTAAAGCGTCACAGTCTGAGAAATACTTCAACCAGTATTGGTTGGTTGCTCCCTTTTACTTCTTTCGTCCATCAGATGGCTCTGGGTCGGGCAAAATGCCACCGACTGGGGAAAAAGTAAGTCCCCTTTAAAAGGAGAACTGGGTGAAGCCAAATACGTTACGTGCAGCGAGTTCGTCACTGCACTCCTTTTTCCATTTCTCAGGTTGGTTTAGAACAGTCTTTGATTGGATTTTAAGCCAATACACTAGTAGATCCAGTTGAAGAGGATCAAAATAAACTCAAACTTTTTCAGCCGACACAATACAGACTGAACACAACCAATCTATGAACAGTAATGATCATAATTAATTCAGACTAAGTGACAAATTAAACTATATATGTAATTATATAGTTATATGGAGGCTCCCGTTTCTCCTGTCACTGTCCTCCTTACCTGAACTTTTTCCGTGTTTCATCTACCCTGTGAGCAGTCCAACATGTTCTCAAACACATGCTTCTTCCTCTATTCCTCCCTAAACATACACGCATTTTACACACTACACAATCTTGTCAAAATTAAAAAAAACAACATCGTTTTTAAAAACTGGATTTTGGCTCTCCTTCTCTTTCTGTCGGTGATTGGGCGTTTTAGCGGGCGTTCGCCCTTGGCCCCTCCTTTCTGTATAAAAAAATCCGCTTTAAGCTTTACATGTACACGATGTACCCCCTGGGTGCTCAAACCCTGGCACATATGCCAAACCTGGCACATTATGACTCTGACGATGGCACATGGACACCACTCATCAAGGCAAATAAAAAATCAATGGTTATAATGTTACACCAACCTGAATTCAGAATGCCCTCGAGTAAGCAAGAAAATTGAGAATTTTCGGAGTGGTAATTGGCAACTCTTCTAAAACTGCCTGGAGCGCTTGCGCAATAAGATTTAAAATTCAGTTACTGACTAATCATTCATGTGTTAAGTGCGTCATATCTGCACAATTGGCTGGAGGGAAGCAAGTACACAAGGCTTTGTAATGCAGGTACCGTAAAGAAAACGTAAAATATAGTTATAAAATACACACGACATTTATTGCTTTACTAATAATGCAATTTATTTATACAATATAAAAAGTATATTAATTTAGGCTTATTTGACATAGTCAGTGGCACATCACGGTTTGTATTTTGGAAAAATGGCATAAAATAGCACATGATTGCCATAAGTTTGAGCACCACTAATGCCCGTTACTATTGGAACAATCAATCATACTTTAAAATTTCCACTTCTAATAATTTAACTCATTATTCTTTAAAATTTAACAAACTACTATTTTAGGGACCTCTCTCTGCGTTCAGGTTTTGGGATTGCAAAAATGGGGGGGGGGGGGCTTATTATTATTATTAATAATAATATACAGTATATACGAGTATACAGTAAAATTCTGACATAAATGAAAAATCTAAGTAAGGATTTGAAAAGAATCAGCTAAATTCCAAGTAGGCTTCAGGTAAATAGGAATAAGCCACAGGTGAAATCCAGACAGCAGTAAATTTTTAGCACATAAAAACATCCAAACAGATCTCAACATGATTCTACTGGAACACGTGTCGTTTTATTTCTACCAATGACGCGTGAGAAAACCGATCATGTGATACCATGATTTGTAAAAATCTTAAAATAATGTATCTAAATTTGTTTGTAAGTTCTAGAATCGTAGGAAAGAAAGCACCAAAAGCAGCCTTGCTGGAGGCACAATCACAACTGGGAAACCATGATCAAGCCGAAACGAAAGAGCGCGCAAGACCGGAGAGTAGTCGAGAACAGTTTGTCACAGAGAGGGTCGTACACAGTAAGTCAGACGAGAAGATTTATATGCGCTCCCTTGTCATTTTTTTTTTAATATGTCGACTCAGGCCGTGAGTAAAAAGGACCTCCTTTCAATATGAACTTAGGCCAGTAAATCCAATATAATTTTCCCTAGGACTTTCGAAAGGCAATCCTTTCAGGCCCTAGGCACTTTGTCTTTGTCTCACTATTCTCTTCATTAGCAGATCCAAGAGGGGGACCATGGTTCCCCCAAAGCTGATAAAGGTGGTGGGTAACACCACTTTTGGTCTCCACCCCCAAAGGCCACGTAAAATACTTTTTCTTACCCTTTCCCTTTTGCTTCATGTTATCTACCTACAAAAGTGCTCTACTGTATATATCTACCTGCTTTTTTTATTTACCTGAAATCCGTACAATGGTCATGGATTGGTAGAAATTTTGCCAAAACCCTCAAATTTGGGATGTATACATGCATGAATTGCATCGCATTTCTTTGATGATGAAAAGGAACACCATAATATACAAAAGATAAGATCTAATCTACCAAGCCTAAGGCACAGTCCAACATTCCAACATTCCAGCTGAGCTATTTCCAAAAATTATGTCAAACATTTGTATAAGGTTGAATATTGTGTCAGAAAAAATGGCGATTGCATTGACCATGTTGCTTAATTAAAGTTAATAAACTCCTATGTTTTATGCACGTATAGCATTTGTCTGTGTTTAGATTTTTTTTTTTTTTAGCTTAGAACATTTATTTAGAAATAGAGGCATTTTTTGGGGACACCTGATATATAATTATATATATATTGGCCGAACTGGCCCTCCCAAACGTGGGGGCTAGATCCGCCAATGATTCTCTTCATAGGATTTTATGATGTAAGTATAATTTAACCTGTGAATAAGGGTAAGATTAAATATTAAAATTTTGTGGTATTTTATAATAACAGCGGAAGTCATATTTGTCCTTCAAACTTTTGAAAGAGACAGGCACATCGATGAATAAGTAGAAAACTTTGAAAAGGTAAAACAACCTTTAACTCAGCTGAGGTTGAATCATTCATTATATGACGTAAAACAAAGTATTCACGCTACCATCTAAGGGTAATTATCCACGTTACATAAAATCTAACATCCGATGTTTGTGTAAAATTGTATAAAACCGTGTAAAAAGGACTACGCTACCAAACCATCTTTGCGTCGTACATCCAAAGTTACGTCAACACTCAACCACGAAGGGAACAATGAATGACCCGACTTACAGCATTCGGGGATCACTTGGGAAAGGGACGTCACCCCGGGAGAAACCCCGCATCCAGCACGGATAATGTAACGACCCATGGACCCATGGGTCGGATCCCACGTAAAGCCGTAGGTCCCCTCCGTCACGTGACTTTTTATGTATTTAAGGAGATATATTTAAACTATTTTCTCAAAGTTGATGTATTAATACGCGTGGAACACATTAAAAATGCTCAAATTGAAACTAAAAAACAATTAGAATTAATTTTGCTTGAAAATATCTAAAAATTGTCTTTCTACGAATTTTTTCTGTACAACCAATTATTTTTCTCAGTTCTGTCGACTTTCGTAACACGGTGGGTAAAACAGGCAATCGAATAGCTGCTTAAATAAGTCGGTGTCCACTGGATTAAACAACCCTAAAAATGGCCACCAATTATACATTGGCCCAATGTGACGTCACAGTCAGATACCGGAATAAATTCAAGAATTAAAATGAAACGGACAAAATACCAGAATAAACCTACTCCATGACTGTCAAGGAAAGATAAGTGTTTGTCCCTCTCTCGTTTTATCGAACACTATTGAGATTTAAAAGGTTATTTTATAGTCTTTAATATAATTTTAATGACTATAATGTTAATTATAATGGATCGAAAGAGAAATAAGAATGAATAATAAATTCATTTCATACAACCTTTATTTATTCTCGAGTCAGTTTATGGAAAAGCCTTTTTGCTGCTTTTTTAAATCAGACTTCTTTTTTTTTCTTTTTAAATCTCGATGTAGCCTTTCATATTGAATTTTTTTTATATCTAAAATATGTACATAACATTTTTTTTTTTTTAAAACTTAAAGCTGTGTTCTCCTACAAATGAGCTAAAAACTGTTAAGCTTGGATCTCTTTTTTGATTTCTCCATTTTCTGCCCCCTGCTTTGTTTCTCTCTCTCTCTCTCTCTCTCTCTCTCTCTCTCTCTCTCTCGCAATTCTTTTATCTCAGCGGTGTTTTCGGCATGTATAAGCTCTCTTCCCTCGCTCTGAACACCTGAATAATTAAGGAGGTAAACACAAGAATAATGACGCTCGCCTTGGCACCGCCCAAATCAGAAGAACAAATATTAGTTAAGGTACGTCCTCACTTCCTCTTTACGTCCTCTTACGTCCTCTAACATCCTCTTGTACGTCCTCTTTCCACAACCATACAATGCCCTTTGAAACCACTCCATCTTAAAAAGATTGAGTAACTTCGTGACTATATTTCCTCGTTTCCAGTCAATAAGAGTTCGTTTGACTTTTTCCTATTTTCAATCTCTTTAATACAGTCATGAACTCTTATACTGAAAATGAAAAAAGTCTGTCAAAAGTCAGAATAAAAAATGGCGTCGTTCGACTCAGTTGAAAAGTGTTCGTTCATGTACATGAAATATTTTAATATCGTAATGTTTTGAGTAATCGTTAGAGTATGTAAGAAATTATGGTTTACAGTTACAGTGTGAGTAATGGCAGTTAATAATTCAATTAAGGAAAATTAATAGAATGTTTATAATTTCCAGTAGAATTAATCTATTAATGGCTCCTGAATAAGATAATGTCAGCTATAGTTTAAGTTGCTTTTAATTCCACTACTAATTGCTTACACAATAATGATATATATATATATATATAATGATATAAGAACGGTATATCATACAAAATAACTTGAAACTACCCATTACTATTTACAATTTTATCAAATCAGAACTTAAAAAGTTTAGTTTCACTAGAAACAAATCTAAATTCTCTTAATTTCTGGCCAATTTTAAATTTTTACGTGCAAAAATAAAAAATACATACACAATAAAATATAATTAATTCTCAAAATTCTTTGCATTCCATATTCTGCAAACATTTTCAAATAATTGTAAATCCAAACAAACTCAAGACCATTGAAAATGGAAGAGAAAATAGGGGGTAACTGTTGGATTTAATTTAATTAGAGTTTATTAAAGGACCCTGAAGTCAACAGCAATATCGATTGCTTTCACAAAAGGAACTAAAAAAATTCCCCTAGTCTTTTCATTACACACACACACACACACACACACACACACACATATATATATATATATATATATATATATAGGGTGTTTATGAAGTCCCTATCTATTTCAGTGAAAACGTAGCAAAAAGGGTAAAATTCAATAACAGTATAATAGAAGGCATACATTTAATGAATACTTAAGCATATGATTCTACATGAGCACCATCAGTATTCAGTATCTTTACAGAGTTCGAATCTGTCAGCAGCATTGCGGAACACATTTTGGAGCATGACAGGGGTTATTTTTGTAACTGCTGTTACGATACGAGCACGTAAATCTTGCAGATCTGTAACCCTCGTTTGATAGACGTTTGATCTGATAAAGCCCCATGCAAAGAAATCCAAGGGCGTTAGGTCAGGAGATCGAGCCGCCCAGGGCCTGTTGCCTCCACGTCTGATCCACCGATTTGGAAATCGCTGATTTAGGTACCCCTGTCATGCTCCAAAATGCGTTCCGCAATGCTGCTGACAGATTCGAACGCTGTAGAGATATTGATGGTGCTCAAGTAGAATCATATGCTTAAGTATTCATTAAATGTAGGGATTTAAATGTATACCTTCTGTTATATTGTTATTGAATTTTACCCTTTTTGCTACGTTTTCCCTGAAATAGATAGGGACTTTATAAACACCATGTACAGTATATATATATATATATATATATATATATACACCTTACCTTACAACCTTACAAAGGTTCCGCGCGATGATTTCTCATTTCGCGAAGGTCAAGCTTGTCGCCCCTTCTCTCGAGTTGGCCTGGTGAAGTAGTGAGTTGGATTCTTGCGCTCTCCACCTCACATAGCCAGGTACGCCCGGCTCATCGGGGATTGTTCTGAGCCAGGCGTCTAGTCTTCTTTTGAAGATTTCCACTGCAACTCCCTTCGTGTTTCTTAGGTCTTTGGGCAACTGATTAAAACAGTTTTGGTCCTCTCACTACAAAACTATTTTCTTTCAGGGTTAAGGATGTTCCCTGTCTCGCCTTCAATTTGGGAATACGACACAGTCTACCGCTTCTACTTTCCATCGTTGTTTGGGGAGTTATGGGATTCAGATTAAGATTAGGGACTAGTTTCTCCATTATTTTCCAAGTGTAAATAATGGTGTATCTCTCTCTTCTCCTTTCCAGTGAATATAGGTCTAGTTCTCGTAACCTTTCCCAGTAATTTAGTTCTTTGCACCCATTGATCTTGGCTGTGAAGCTTCTTTGGATCCCCTCCAGCTGTCTAATGTCTTCTTTTTTATATGGGGAAGTTAGGACCGAGCAGTATTCTAATTTGGGTATGATCAGGGTTTTCAGTAGAGGAATCATTACATTCCTATCCCTTCGTTTAAAGGTTCTCAATATCTGACCCGTTTTCTCTTTGCTCTGTTTACTGCAATCTTATTTTGTGTTTCAAATTTCGCATCATCTGTCATTACAACCCCTAAATCTTTTGCTCTGGAATTTCTCTGAATTTCCTGTCCATTTGGGGTATAATATTCCATGCACTTTAGGTCTTCTCTTTTTCCGTACCGTAATAGCTGAAATTTCTCGGTGTTAAACTTCATATTGTTGTCTTCAGTCCACTTGTAGATTTTGTTTATGTCGGTTTGTAAAGATCCTATGTCTTCTGGGTTTCTTATTTTTCTACTGATCTTTGCGTCATCCGCAAAGGATGTTACTGTGCTGTCTCTGGTAACGTCCTCATCTATGTCAGTTAGCATGATTATGAAGAGTAGTGGAGCTAATACTGTTCCTTGTGGTACTGAGCTGAGGACCTCTGATTCTGAAGAAGATACTCCTTGTACTGTAACGACTTGCCTCCGCTCACTAAGGAAATTATATATCCATTTCCCTACTTTTCCTGTTATTCCCATATATTTCAGTTTATGTATTATGATTCCGTGGTCACACTTGTCGAACGCTTTAGCAAAGTCTGTGTATAGTACATCATAGTTTTCATTACTTTCAAGTGAATCAATAATGTTGTTGTAGTGTTCCATTAGTTGTGATAGGCATGATCTGCCTGATCGAAACCCGTGTTGGTTATCATTGAATTTTTCTGAGTTTCCAAAAAGTCATAGATTTTCTGTCTAACTATTCTTTCAAATATTTTAGTGAGATGAGATGTAAGCGACACTGGCCTATAGTTTTTGGCCTGGGATCGATCTCCTCCTTTATATATTGGGACTATGTTCGCGCTCTTCAGGATGCCCGGTATTTCTCCCGTGTCTAATGATCGTCTCCATATCCAGTATAGGGGCTCAGCGATTTCATTCTTGCAGTTTTTGATCAGTGTGGCATTCCATTTATCCGGTCCTGCCGCTGAGTGTGTTTTTAGTTTCCCTATGGCTTGTGTAATATCATCCGTCGTGAAGTCGAAATCCGTTATACTTTCCCCTTGTGGTTCTTCTTCAAAGAACGCGTTTCTATCGCAAATCAATTTGTCAGTTTCTGGGATACTGAAAGATGATTCATACTGAGCTTTTAATATTTCAGATACTTCTGTTAGATCATCAGATAAATCACTGTTCTCATTTTTTAAAGGTCCGATAGTCGCTTGGTTTTTCGACTTTCTTTTTGCGAAATTATAGAAGTACTTTGAGTTAACCTTTATCGCTTCTATAGCGTCATCTTCTTCTTTTTCTGTATGCTTCTCGATTTGTTCCTGTATGACGACATCGATACTTTGTAGTTTATCATTTAATATTTTTCTGATGTTGTTATCTTTACAATTACTTAATTTTGCAGTCACTCTTTTTCTCTTTCGGAACAATGCCCTCTTTTGTCTTTCGAACCTGCTTCTCTTTCCTCTTTGTTGTATCTTTGGGACATGTTTTTCCACAATTTCTAACGTCTTCTCTTCTAACGTCATTAGCATCTCTTCCGTTGTCTTAGCCTCGAAAATGGTTTTCCATCTATTACTTCCATGCTGGATGTCACATCTTCCCAGTTTATTAGCTTTGGAGTGAAAATTAAAAATTTCGAATTTGCTTCGTTCTGTTGTGCGTGTCCTTTCCTTTCCTGTTGCCTTTATATTAGTTGTTATTTCAATGATATTGTGGTCTGATATCATAGTTGGGGAGATTTCTACATTATCAATTAGATTACTGTTGTTTGTGAATACCAAATCTAGGCAGTTGTTTTTTCTTGTGTTTTCTGTTATTTCTTGCGTTAACATAAATTCATCAGCTAAAGCTAGTAGCATTTTTACCTGCTCCTGGTCTTCTCGTGTGCCCCCCTTGTCCTGGTGGATACATATATTTTTTCCTATCCTTTTATATTTCATGAATGGGAAATTAAAATCTTTTACTAAGTTTCTTACCTCTGTAATGGAATCTGAAAATTTTGAGGTTGGCGTGTTTGGGGGTCTGTACATTACAATTAGTACCATATTTAATTTTTTCAATTTTTGCTGCTACACATTCTACGTAGTTGTTTGAGGTACTTATAACCATTTCTGCTATGTGCCTTTCGCGTGTGTAAATAGCACATCCTCCTTTACGTCTCACTGTTCTGTCGGCTCGGAGGATGTTATAGTTGTCAATTTGTATTTCTTTTTTATCAATACAGGACTCACAATTTTCACAGTTCGCTTGGCAGTCCTTTTGATGAGTTTCCGTGAGGCACGCAAAGTCTGCTCCGGCTTCTTGCATGAGTCCTTTCAGGTATGCAACTTTGTTCGTGGACTGGTTTGATTTAAGGCCCTGTATGTTGGCTAGGATTATTTTTATTTTTTCTCTTTCTTTTTCGCATACAGGTGGTTCCGCTTTGTTTTCCGATGGGGGTGCCGGTTTCGTTGCCTTGTGGTCCTCCGAGAATTTACCTCTTTTTATCTTTGTCGGTACCTGTTGTCCCGATAACGCATGAAGTGTCTTTGTTCGTACCTTCTGTCCGGCTCTCGGATTTCTATATTTATATTTGTCAGCTGGTTTTGTAATTGCTGGAGAGTATTTAGCAGCTGAAATGTGTTGGCATGTGTGTGTGTGTGTGTGTATGTGTGTGTGTGTGTATTATATAATGAAAAGACTAGGGGAATTTTTTAATTCCTTTATGAAAGCAATCGCGCAGGTTACAGTGCATACATTAATTGGTAATGTATGGACCAATTAAAGTATCATTGACGATTTGATGGATCAGTTATGATCAGTTTAAACTTTACAATAATAGTCTTCCGAGGTAATTTGGATCCACTGTCTATGATTGACCTTCTACAATCTACATCAATGTTTTTTAAACAGTCGTCCGCGGCCAGACCGGTCCGGTTTTTGTCGTGTTATACAATTATGAGCAAATGAATAACTTATTAAACTGTATTTCTTAACTAATGTTGTTCACGTTATCGTCAATCCTGTTTTCTTTATTAAAGTATTACTATATAAAGCTATTGGAGATGCAAAGGTGGGCAGTTGCGCCGCAAAAAGTTGCGGCGCAACATTTTTGGTTGCGCTTGCGCTTGCGGCGCAACTTTTTGAAAAGGGTTGCGCTTGCGCGTGCGGCGCAACTATTTCAGCAGAGTTGCGGTTGCGGCGCTACAAAAATCGTTGCGCGTGCCCACTACTGTGGAGATGTATGACGTGGTGAGGTACAGACCCCGAGTGAGTGGGTCCTAATTGTCGGTCTGCAGTATTTTCTAACTGATTTTTGCCGGTCACTGTTGCCAGTCACTGTTGCCAGTCACTATTCTACATTATATCGTGTTGTTTTGAAAGATAATTTCCTTTGATAACTTTTATAATTTTTAGTTTGTAAATTTATAATTATATAATTAACTCGTACACTTTTAATTATTATATAATTAAATTGTACATTTTTTTAAGGGATTTATCCCTTCCCAATAAATAACATCGTTATCAATAATAAAAAAATAATAAAAACAAAAATATGGCTCGTGTTCTAACTTTTATTTTAATAATAAACTCAGATCTTGACAAACAAACACAGAATGATTTCTTACTAAAAAATAATGAAAAATATGAACTATTTTGTTTACATCTGAAGACGAGAGTAATTTATATATTTTAATAAATAAGCATTTTTCTTTTTGAATTTTAAGGTTTTAAATATCTTACAAACTTTTATCAAACTTCGTAATTATTAATTTTTTTTTAGAATTCTAGAAAATTAAAGTTAAAATAAAAAAAATCTTTAAAATATGGAAGGGGAACTTTTCTTTTCAGTTCTAGAAAAACTGAGCAAATTGAAAAAGGATATCTAATCTATATATATATATAGTTTGATATAGTTTGTTTATACTTCGTGGGGAATGGACGCTTTGTTTCTCTCTCTCTGTATTAAGATCAACGTAAGAAGGGAATAACTTCTCGGCAGTTTATTATATCCACATTCGAAAATGCATAAAGTACCAGTAAGTCCGTGTATATAAATTATAAAGTGAAATTCATTGAATGCAGAAAATGCGATATAGTTTCTGCAAATTATCACAAGTTAAAAAAAAATATATACATGTGTGTGTATATATATATATATATATATATATTCAATTGAAATATGGTAGTCATCTCAGAAAAATTGGAAACAAGGCAGGAAAAAGGTCATAAAACGAACTCTCGTGAGTGACTCCCACCCAAACGAAAAAAAATTGTGTCTGTGTGTGTGTATTGAGAGATTATGGTAATAAATGACATGACCATGGGTCCAAATTCTCACCTAATTTGCAACTTACGTAATGTAGCAACAACTGACAACGAAGCAATCAGGTATGATTTTTGTCAAAAATTGCACGACTTTAATCGTATGAATTGGACGACAGGAAAATATCCTCTGTATCGAACCCGAAACAAATTACGGGCATCAAATTTCTGTGTGATTCATGTACAGAATTGTAAACTCGTTTACGGTATTTGAAGAAAAGGAAAATACGAATGTACGATAGAGAGAGAACGATGGTAGGACAAGATTGACCAGAATGTCCCGAAGGAAAACGGTGTGGATGAGAATTTTGAATTGGATTGAATTGAATAACCTTTATTGATAAGACAAATACATCAGCGTTACAATTTTTGTTTTTGCTTTAGCAAATAATTTGTGAAACTGGACTATTTATTTTGTTTAATTTAGCCCTTAAAGCTTTAGGCTTTGCTGGGCTCTTAATTAAAAATAAAACATATACTTATTAATAATAATAAGTCATGAATAAGAATTAATTAGGGTATGTATTAATCTTGAATTATTATTATTGTTATTATTATTATTATTATTACAGATATAAAACAAATACAGAATCATTAGTGAAGGTATATGATACCAATGTACATTTAATCCTAGATACCAATGTACCAATGTACATTTAATCCTAGATACCAATGTACCAATGTACATTTAATCCTAGATACCAATGTACCAATGTACATTTAATCCTAGATACCAATGTACCAATGTACATTTAATCCTAGATTTTTATTAGTATGCCATTATTAATTAGGATTTCAACTTGATTTTAAACGAATTTACAGTCACAATATTTTTTATATCAGCATTTAAATCATTCCATAGTTTCAGTCCAATGAAAATGGGTAATTTTTGAGATAAAGACAAACTAAATTGAGGAATAACAAGCTTTGATCTATTTCTGGTCTTGCTTTGATCTGTTTCTGGTGTGATATGAGTGGATTTCTTGATAAGTTACAAAATATTTATTTACTCATTTAAGTTAATGATTTTATTCTTACACTCGTAAATAAAAATAAAATGTACCACTTTGATTACATCTTCAAGCTTTAGTAGTTTTAGCTCTTTAAATAATGTACAAGAATGATCATGGAAATCGGCATCAGATAATAACCTTATTGTTCACTTTTGGATGACAAAGATACTGTTTAAAGCGTTATTATCGGAGTTTTCCCAAACAAGGGTATGATACAGAAGTATGATACAGAGTTAATAAAACCTGTTTAGAGCCGATATTTCTAAGTTTAAACATTATAGCAACGCTCCTTTAAATCTTTTTTGAGACATAGTTCACATGATCACTCCACTGTATATTCTTGTCTAGCATTACACCAAGAAATTTTGTGATTTCATCAAAATTTAGTTCATCAAGATACACATTTCGTTTATTAGTAAAAATCATGAAATTTGTTTTAATTGTTTGTTTCTTTCTTACTTGTTTTACTGAGAGAGAAACAAATGAAAATATAACACGAAAAGAAGACACGATTGGGGAAGAAAGAAAAGAAGCAAGTATAATCTGTGAGTGATGAAACTGCCAGACGAAGATAGTGATGAAAAGACGATAAAAACTAAAAACGAAGAAAATATCGTACGCAAATATTATGCAAAGAGGCATTGCAGTTACAGAGACGTGTAATGTATCTATGCACATCCCACTTTATGTAACTTCCATTACAAAAATGGATATTGTAAATTTAAAAAAAAATTGCAAGTTCCACCACTTTAGTATTTGCAAAACTTATGCAAGTACGGACAAAAATATTGTTACCACCAGTCTCATAGGAACACGACAGTTGAGCAGCCAAAACCAACAGCAGAAAGGATTACTAATTTTTTAGATGTAGCCAACACAATTCAGCTACTAAATACCATTCAACAAATACAAAGACAAATTATTATTGACAAATACGGGATCCGAGAGCCGTACGGAATAAATGCAGAAAGAAATTACATACGATATCTGGACATGTTTCGAAACAGATAAAGAAGGAAAATTTTTCGGAGGATCACAAGGCAACGAAACATCCACCACCAAAGGGATAACGAATCTGAACTGCATAAAGAAGAAATAAAAAACAAAACATAAATAATCCTAACCAACATGCAGGGTCTAAAACCAAAGTCACAACCTTGGACAAAGTCACATACCTGAAAGAACTCATACAAAAACAAGAGCAGACTTTACACGCCTCACGGAAACTTATCTAAAGGACTGCCAGACGAACTGTGAAACTGTTAGTTCTGTATTGACAAAAAAAGAAAAACTACAAACCGACAACAATAACATACTCGAGCCGACACAACAGTAAGACGAAAAGGAGGATGTGCTATTTACACACACGAAAAACATGGCAGCAATGACATTAATGAGTACTCTTCAAAAAATACGTAAAATTAGTAGCAGCAAAAATTGAAAAAGTAAACATGGTACTAATTGTAATATATAGACCCCCGAACACTCCAACTACAAAATTCTCAGATACCATTACAGAGGTTAGGAACTGGATGAAAGCTCTACACTCCCCAATCCAAAATATTACTTTCTGAGGTGACTTTAATTTCTCATTTATGAAATATAAAAGGATAGGAAGAAATATATGTATAAACAAAGACAAGGGAGGCACACGGGAAGACTAGGAACAGGCAAAAATGTTACTAGCTCTAGCAGCTAGCTGATGAATACGGAATATGGAAAATACAAGAAAAAACAACTGCCTATATTTGGTATTCACAAACAACAACAACCAAATTGATAACATAGAAATATCCCCAACTACAATATCAGGCCACAACATTATTGAAATAACAACCGATATAAAAGCAACTTGGAAAGAAAGAAAAAACGCTATAAAAAGAGGCAAATTAAAAAATTTTAATTTTCAATCCGAGGATATAAATTAGGAAGGTATTGCATCCAACATGGAAGCAATAGACTGGAGAACTATCTTTAAGGACGAGACAACGGAAGATATGCTAATAACCCTAGAAGAGAAGAGTCAGAAGACGCTAGAAATTGCGGAAAGACATGTCCCAAAAGAACAACAAAAAGGAAAGAGAGACAGGTTCGAGAGACAAAAGAGGTCAATGTTCCGCAAGAGAAAGAGAGTGACTATAAAATTAAGAAACTACAAAGACAATATCTTCAAAAAAATATTAAATAATAAACTGGAGAGTATAGATTGCGTCATACAGGGTCTAATTGAAAACCATGCAGAGAAAGAAGATAACGTTATAGAAGCGATAAAGGTTAACTCAAAATACTACTATAATTTGATTAAAAAGAAGACGAAAAATCACGGGACTATCGGACCTTTCAAGACTGAAAACAATGCATTGACCGATGATCTAAAAGAAGTATCTGAAATATTAAGAGCAGTGGCGACTTCAGCTCTTCAAGACTACTCGGGCTCTTTTTAAATTTTCAAGTCTACATATGAGCCGACATTTAAATGTATGACAATAACTTCAGATTATCAATAAAATAAATAAATACATACCTCGGTAAAAAAAAAATTGGTCATGTAATTCCTTTTTGCTTTCTCAATTTCTTTTTCACTTGAAATCCTAGCCAGGGACGAGAGCCGTTCTTGAGCCATCGTGTTTCTTAAATATGATCTAATTCGATCAAGAACAGAGAAATTTCTTTCATTTGAAACAGAAGTTACGGGTATGGTAAGGAGGAGCTGAATCAGCTTTGTGGTTTCCGACATCGCAGACAATAATCCTAGTTCGTGAAGGACTTCTAAAATTTCATTTGCAGATTTGCATTTTCTAAAGTCACTGTCACGATAAAGATATTTCAATTCGTTAACTAAGGATTTGGAATCAATTACATTTGGATATTTAGTTTGTAAAGCATTAAGATGATGCATTGGAAAATTTTCAGCAAATTTTGGAAAGTTGGTCACATCAATCAACTCAAAGAACGCAAACTTCTGAATGCAATCAAATCGTTCCCTCATTGACATTAGTATAATGTCAATTATTTCGAAATACCATATGTCCCACAAAAAAGTACACCCAACTTTAGATTGTACTAACTCCTCCAAAAATTGAGATATTTTGGATCTGTTTGTTTGATTTAATATAGCAAATTATTCTTTGTTAACGTTCAAATTTATTCATGTTTAAACGATTTAGTGTTTAAGCATCTGCTTTTAACTGAAGGGTACAACAAAATGGATTGCGCAAAATTGGTCAATGAAAAAATAATGTGTGTGCTATCGATGTAATGAAAAGACAACATAATAATAGATACTTTAACATAATTTTAATAAGATACAAAGCAGATTTTTCTTTATTCCTTATTGCAAAAGTTATGCTTAGTTTCGTTTTCTTTCAACATGACCGCCATTCCTATCGATACAAATCTGGAGTCGAGCTCTCATCTTCCCCATCACTCTTTTGATAAGATCTGGATTGTCTTTTAACAAGTTGATTTCAGCTGTGATGCGAGTCCTCAAATCATCTAAATTGATAGGTTGTGATGCAAATACTCTATTTTTCAAATGACCCCATAAAAAGTAATCACACGGGGTCAAGTCAGGGCTTCTGGGAGGCCATTCAATGTCATGGCCTGTAGCAATTACTCTTTGGTGGAAGATTTCCTGCAAGCGTTCCTTCACAATAACTCTCCTGTGAGCAGGAGCTCCGTCTTGCACCCACCAAATACGATTAAATCGGTTTCCATAAGTAATACGTATTTGTGGAAGGATTTCTCGGTCTATCATTTCTAGGTAAGCTTCACCATTTAGATTACCATCGTAAAAGACCGGGCCAATTAACGCTCCATTACCGCACAGTCCTACCCAGAGAGACAGTTTTTGTCTAGAGTTATTCTTTTCGTAGATATGATTGTCAGGTGGATGATTTTTTGGTGCATACTGACGGCAGATTTGTCTGTTCACTAGACCATTCATAAAAAAGGCCGCCTCATCTCCAACCACTAATTGTTCCGTGAATCTTTCTGTTTTTCAAGAAACCACTGGGCAAATCTTAGGCGGCGAGGTAGATCTCCTTCAATGAGTTGATGTCGAATTTCCATTCTGTATGGGTACAAATTCAAATCCTCACGAACTATTCGATGAAATGACATGCGTGAGAGTTCTGTACCATTTCGCCTGGTGGACACTTTTGGATGTCTCTCTAATAAATGCCGAACATGCTCAATGTTCTCGTCTGTTCTTGCCGTCTTTTGTTCAAATTGAGGACCGTTCCTTCTTCTTTGTATTTCCGAACATTCTTCAAAATTGTATGTTTAGTTGGAGAAGCTCTATCGGGAAATTGCAGTTCGAAGGTATTCTGAACTTGTTTTAAGCTTTTAGTTTGCAGATAAGTTGTGACCATGAGAACGCGTTGCCTTCGTGTAAACTGCATGATAAGGGTTTCAAAGTTATTTATAAATTTAGTAATTCAGATTCTTCATTTATATGTATGACTCGTATCTTAGATACAAAAGTTCGAATTATTTAAAAAAAATATTTGCAATATCCTTCGACGTAAAAAGTAGCACATTGGTTAAAGCAAGAGGAGCTATCTGGCTGGGAGAAATGATCATTCCGCGCAACCCATTTTGCTGTACCCTTCAGTTAAAAGCAGATGCTTAAACACTAAATCGTTTAAACATGAATAAATTTGAACGTTAACAAAGAATAATTTGCTATATTAAATCAAACAAACAGATCCAAAATATCTCAATTTTTGGAGGAGTTAGTACAATCTAAAGTTGGGTGTACTTTTTTGTGGGACATATGGTATATTGCTTTATAGTTCATTTGTTTGCCTCTAGCTCTTTTTCTCGGGAGAGAAGGCAGGTCTTCGGATTGTTCGAAGTCTGCCATTGTTTCTTGAAAAACTTTATTATATGCTTTATCTGTACGAGCGCACTCAATAAATTCAATAAAGTCATTTACTTTCTGTTGTGCAAACTTCATGTCAAGCCGCTTGCATTGTGGAAGATCAAATAGTTTTTCGGCTTGTGACAATATATTTTCAAAGCAGTTAATAAAAAACAGAAAAGTGAAATCATGCAATTTTATAAGTAGATTATCAATTTGATTAAGAATATTTCATCCCATCTTGCACTCTCATCTAAAATTTTGAAATGCATTTTTCAGAGTTTCACGCTGCCTTTTTATTGCTGACACGGTTCTAGATCTATAGCACCACCTTGTTTCACAAAGTGATGGAATGCTGATATTATGCTCTCTAAATACAGCTTTTCGTTTCATACTTGAAGAAGCAAATTTACTGAAAGCACGTACATTGGAAAAGAACATTTTAGCCCCGTTAACTTTCTCTGACATTTTACTTAACACTAAATTTAACTTATGTGCATAGCAATGAATAAAATAGCCGAATTTAAAACCTTTTTCTCTCAATTTCGTTTGAACCCCATTAATTTCACCTGCCATCACCGCTGCCCCATCGTACGTTTGGCACACCAACTTGTCTTTAGCATTGCTGAAGGACTCTAACACATTTCCTATTACATCAGCAAGTTTTGGAGCACTTTTGTCATCACTGACATCGTAAAATCCCAAAAATCTTTCCTTAATTTTATATCCTGAAATATATCTAATTACTATGGAAAGTTGGGCATGCATTGCACAGTCAGTTGTTTCGTCTGCTTGTACCGAAATAAACGGTGCATTTTCAACTTCATTTCGAATGACATTACCAATTCATTATCGATTGCAAATATCAAGTCATTCTGAATGAAATGCTGAAAAAAAAATGCTGAGATCCTCCCTTAACTGAAAGCCTCGATGCAAAAACGCTGTCCATAAGGCACGCTTATCGAAACGTAAAAAGTTACCATGTATCGCCAGAATTAAAAATTGTGCCTCTACAAGGCCGAAGGATATAAGCCCGAGTTGAAATGTTTTTTCTTTATAAAAAAAAATTAATAGGAGGAAAAACGTATTTTATTTAATGAGAATTAGAAGGAGGACTATTATGTAACCGTATGCAAGCAAATAATTATTCATTAAAAGAACTTTAAATATACGATATTACTTATACTTTCTCGGGCATAATGTCTTGCGCCCGAGTAAAGGATTTTGAAAGATTACACGAAAACTTAATGTGTCAATATAGTTTTTTATAGGTAGTAAGGGTATGTAAATGCACTCAAAATTTGCTTGCGTGACGAAGGCTAGACAGAAAAATAGTAACATACTACCAGCCAAAAACCATTTTTACAATTTGTATTTAAAACTTAAATCTATAAATACACAATTTTATCTCTCATGCTTCTCCTTGTCCCTTGCCTCTCGGGCTCAGCCCGAGAAGCCCGAGTGCAGGAGTCGCCACTGATTAAGAGCTCAGTATGAATCATCTTTCAGTACCCCCAAAACTGATAAACTAATATGCGAGAAAAACGCGTTCTTTGAAGAAGAATTACAAGGGGACCGTATAACGGACTTTGACTTCACAACAGGTGATATCAGACAAGCTATAGGGAAACTAAAAACACACTCGGCAGCAGGCTCGGACAAATGGAATGCCACACTAATAAAAACTGCAAGAATGAAATCCCTAAGTCTCTATATTCGATATGGAGACGATCACTAGACACGGAAGAAATACAGAGCATCCTGAAGGGAGCGAACATAGTTTAAATATACTGTATAGGGGGAGGAGATAGATCCGAGGCTAAAACTATAGATGTCGCTTACATCTCATCTCACCAAAATATTTGAAAGAGTAGTTAGAAATAAGAAATTTATGACTTTTTGGGAACAGAAATAAAATTTTATGACTTTTTTGAAACTCGGAAAAAATTAAATGATAACCGACACGGATTCCGGTCAGGAAGACCATGCTTATCACAACTAATGGAACACTATATAACAATGTTACTGATGCACTCGAAAACAATGAAAACTATAATGTGATATACACAGACTTTGCCAAGGCGTTCGACAAGTGTGACCATGGAGTCATGGCACATAAACTGAAATATATGAGAATAACCGGAAAAGTAGGAAAATGGGTATATAATTTTCTTAGTAAGCGGCAGAAAGTCATTACAGTTCAAGGAATATCTTCATCAGAATCAGCGGTCCCAATTCAGTACCACAAGGAACAGTACTAACTCCATAACTCTTCATAATCATGCTAACTGATGGACAGTTGATGAAGAAGTTACTAGTGACAGCATAGTAATATCCTTTGCCGATGACGCAAAAATTAATAGAAAAATAAGAAACCCAGAGGGTATAGGATCTCTATAAACAGACATAACAGAATCTACACTTGGTCTGAAGGCAATAATACAAAATTTAACACTGAAAAATTTCAACTATTAGGTACGGAAGATGGGAAGACCTGAAATCCACGGAACACTATACCCTAAATGGACAGGAAATTCAGAAAAACTAAAGCAAAAGATTAGGGAGTTGTAGACCGATGACATGAAATTTAAATACAAAGGAATACAAAGGACACCAAAACAGCGACAGACCGGCTGGTCCTTATGAGGCTGTTTAAGAAGGAAGGGTAAAAGTCTAAAAGATTGAAGAAAATTTAAAGAAAAGTAAAAGTTTTAAAGAGAATCAAAGCAAAGAGGTTGAAAGGAATGAAAGAAATTTAAAGATAAAATGAACAGTTTAAAGTAACAAATGTTTCTAACTTGGGGTTTAAGGCAAGATAAGCATCTAGTCTCTTTTAAACGAATCGATCAAATTACTTTGAACTACTTTGGCTGGCAATCCATTCCACAGATTAACTATACGATTGAAGAAAAAAATGTTTAGCTTCATTAGAATTAAAATGTTTACTCACTAATTTGGAACCGTTACCGCGAGTTCTATCTGCTTTTCTAAAGGTGAAATATTTTTCGACATCGACATTATCAAAACCTTTAATTATTTTAAATACTTGGATTAAATCTCCTCGAATTCGCCTTTTTACGAGTGAGAATAAATTAACGTTTCTAAACAAGCAGCGGATGATTTGTTTCTATTTTCTAAGTCTGGGGATCATCTTAGTAGCCCGTCATCGCACTCTCTTCATTCTGTCTATGTCCTTTCGTAATTATGGGGACCAGAACTAAACGCAGTATTCCAGATGGGGAGTACTAAGGAATTATATAATGTTAGCACTGTTTTCTCCGACTTAAATTCAAATGATCTAAAAAAAAAATACTAAGTTTCTATTTGCTTTTCTGACCTCTTCGATACATTGCTTACTCGGTTTAAGAGTGTCGGTAACAATAGTACCCAAGTCTTTCTGTTCCGTAATACTCGTTAGTGTCTTGTCGCGCATAAAATACTTTTCTTTAACGTTGTTTCTACCGATATACAACGTTTTACATTTATCTATATTAAAGTTCATTTGCCAAATTTCCGCCCACTCCAATAATTAATATCTTCATGAATCTGCAAACGTTCTGCCGCTGATTTTGTTCGTCTCCCTAGTTTGGTATCATCCGCAAATTTTGAAATTATACTCTTAATTCCTATCTCGATATCAGTGATATAGATAATGAAAAACTGTTCCCAGAACTGATCCCTGAGGCATGCCTCATTTAAAAATGCCTTATATGAAGCTTCCCAGTTAGACGCTTTGCCATTAATGACAACTCTTTGTTTACGTCCAATAAGCCAATTTTTAATTCCTTTCAGAACATTACCATCAATTCCATGAAATGAAGTTTAGCTAATAATCTCCTACGTGGCACTTATCAAACGACTTTTGAAAGTCGAAATATACTCGTGTAATATCCACTGTTTTACTCTCGTCATATATACAGGGTGTCCCAGAATTAACTATCTATTTCAATGAAATCGGACAAATTTTTAAAAACACACTTTTATTTATGTTTATCATGTTTAATATGTGTTAAAAATGTATAAATTTCTAAATTTTTTTTCATAATTTTATTTTCATATTTTTTCATTATCTGGTCCAATGAAAGACCGTCTGAAGTCATAGAATGGCAAAGAGACTCTCCAAAAGTTAACGTGTGGCTTGGAATGACCAAATCCAAAATTTATGGTGCTCCATCTTGTTGAAACACAACATTATCAAGAATGCCATCATCAAGAAGCTGTGGTTCGAGAAACTGCTGAAGCATATCAAGGTAGACGGTACCTGTTACAGTTGCTTCCGCAAAGAAGAATGGGCCATAAATTTTGGATTTGGTCATTCCAAGCCACACGTTAACTTTTGGAGAGTCTCTTTGCCATTCTATGACTTCAGACGGTCTTTCATTGGACCAGATAATGAAAAAATTATGAAAATAAAATTATGAAAAAAATTTAGAAATTTATACATTTTTAACACATATTAAACATGATAAACATAAATAAAGGTGTGTTTTAAAAAATTTGTCCGATTTCATTGAAATAGATAGTTAATTCTGGGACACCCTGTATTTGCAATATTATTAACGAAATCGAGCAAATTAGTAAGACAAGAACGATTACGTCGAAAGCCGTGTTCAGAATCTTTGATTAATTTATTCATTTCTAAGTAATTAGCTATTTTCTCCCGAATGATCGTCTCCATTGACTTAACAATTACTGAAGTCAGACTAATGGGACGATAATTTCCGGGAAGCGAGTTGTCCCCTTTTTTAAATATTGGATATTTGTAAAGTTTGCAAGTTTTCAATCGAACGGAACTTCTCCAGACTGTATCAATTTATTATTATTATTATTATTATTATTATTATTATTATTATTATTAAATAAAATTAAATATATATGTGAGAGGAGAGACTATTGCGCGGTTCATTTCTTTAAGTATCCTAGGGTAGAGCTTATCCGGACCTGAAGTTTTATTAGGATTAATTTTACCTACAGTATGTCCCAGACTACTTCTTTACTTTCACGAATGGTAAAATCTTGAAGCTTTAAATGATTATCACTAAGCATGATTAGGGGCTGGGAATGGTGTTCATATTTTCGTCAGTAAAGACAGAAGAGAAGAATTTATTTTAAACTTTCGTCTTTTGTAAGCCATCGTAAATTTGTTCGTTGTTTTCGCCTATGTTTTCGGATTTGCTTCGCCTTCTCAATAGCTTGTAAGCATTTTCATCGGACAAATTATGCGTTTCTTTAATTTTGAAACATGCGTTCCTTTTTAAGGTTAAGATACTTCTAATTTCGGCATTCCACCATTTAGGTTTAACAGATTTCGTCAACCTCTTTTTTTACGTAATGGGATATTAGCATATTACTTAATTCTAAACGTTTAAAATAATAAAAAAAGAAGTCCGTGTGCCATTAACATCATCGCGCGATAGAGCCTCATCCCAATTATGGATCGAAAGTTGCAGTTTCATGTCACGAAATTTCTCTTTTATGATAAAATCAAAAATGTATTTCAGAGTCTCCGAATTGTGAACATTAATTTTAATTTAAAATGTTATTTCGAGGAACTTTTGTGAAGCTTAACAATTGAACACCCTAATAATTGGGGAGCCGAAGGACCCAGCACCGCAGGTCTAGCTAAATGAGCCAGTAGGTCCCACTTTAGCTAGAAAAGAACGCAGCAATGAAAATCTTAAGCTTCACATCCGAACTCATTGTATCAAGATTTGTGAAGCTTAAGATTTTCATGGCTGCGTTCTTTTCTATAGTTTTATTGACCGAATAATTGACTCGCCAGTAACTGGGGGGGCCGCAAGCACCCCAATTACTGAGGCCGAAGGCCCCAGCACCGCAGGTCTAACTAAATGGGCCTGTAGGGCCCACTTTAGCTAGTATTATTAATTAAGTCTAGGTCTGTACTTAAAACTAAATCTAGAATATTGCGTTCTCTAATGTTCCTTGACCATTTGAAAAAGTGAACTTTCGAGCAAACCCTCGTACAGTCGACGACCGGAATTAGAATGTAAAGAACACCCCACTCCCTGTAAGGTAAATTGAGATCTCCCATAATTTTCGCATCATGTTCGCTACTTACATCAAAAATTTAGAAAGAAAATTAAGTGTTGAATAAGGCACAGACAAAACTATCTCAATGATAAGATATATAATTATACAGCATGAATCTTTATTTTGGAATTTGTCTTTAAAGGGCGTCACTTTTAATGTTCCTCTACTTGAAGCGACCGAACGTACGTGAAACGTAAGTTCAAATGAACAGGATTGCAATGCCAATTGTTAGATACTTTGGCTCGTTTGAAACTGATTTTTTACAAAATCATTATATACAGTGGAAGTATATAAACTGTAGACTTTGTCAAAGAAGATTTGCAGATGATTTACACGAGTCATTTCTTTTGCAACGTCCCCCGCAACTAACTCCAGCCGATGATTACTACAATATTGTAATCAAATGCTGATATTTTCTTTCAAGTAGTGTTGCAACTCCATCCTTTGTATCTAACATATTTTAAGCACCATCTGGAGCACATATACCCAATTTCTCGAGAGAAAATTCGAGGCCTTTCGTACTTCTGTTTTCTTTCAATTTTGGCATTTTCTCTTTCAGCTTTTTTAGTTTTCTTTACGGTTTTTGACGACCTTGGCCAAAATTAACATAAATTAGAGGTATTTTTGCAAACAATGTATTGCAATTTCAGTGCTATCTTGAATCTAAGTAAAAGTTCTGTCTTTTTCTTTTTTCCTCTTTGGTAATTTTGGTCCTGTTAACTAAATAGTATTAAGGAAGTTTATTTTGGGGTAAGAAATGAGGGTAATTTTTTTAATAACTTAAAATCATATGCTTTAAATTTTAAAAAAAGAGGTAATAAAAATCCCAATTATTCGTTGATTAAATTTTAAATATAAAGTAATAGAGAAAAAAACCCAGTTGGTTGTTCATTAATTTCTAATTATAAACTCATCAATAACTAATAAGTAATATTTCTATAAAAAAAAAACTGGCTTAAAATTATATAAACCACTCGGTTGGTTTATCTGTTTTACGTCCTACGTCAACTGACTGGGGCTAGCACTACTGACAATAGCACTACCAACCGGAAAAATTAAGTCTCCTTTTAAACAACAGTGAAACAAATACATTTCGTGCAGCGGGCTCGTCACTACGTCCTCCTTCCCATTTCTCAGACTGGCTTGGAACATTCTATTGATGGGTTAAAAGCCATTTATACACACGATTTTTGTGTACAGTAATAAAGTCTCAATTTTGTTTCAGAAATTCAAGTTTTAATAGTTACCAAACGTTTAAAAAACACTTTAAAATATTTTTTTTCCTTTATAAAAATAGACTAAAAATTCATAAAATATAACAGACACTTTTTCATTTCAATTTCAATATATATATATATATATATATATATGGCGCACACCCACAAGAAAAAATAAAAAGCAATTCCAAAGCCTTCTTATATTTAACAGTACACCTCGTACTCTTTACGGCATAAACAAAATAGTTAAGAGGGATTAACAAAAAAATAACAAGTACTTTTTAAAAAATTAAAGAAAAAATATTTTAAGAAGATATAGTTCAATTTATACGTTTCCGAACCGTTGTTGAAATTATTTATTAAGTCTAGAAATGCACATTCCAGTATGTTCCTTTCAATTATGGCTTTATTTTCAACATGAATTTTACAACTCTCTCAATTAATACTGTGATTATATTTATACATATTGTTAAACATTGCATTCGAATTATTTGTCGTCCAACACGCATATTTATGGTGTTTTATTGTGACGCCTAAAGTTTTCCTAGTTCAGGGATGGTGAACCTATGGCACGCGTGCCCAAATTGGCACTCGAAGAAATTTTGTTGGCACGCGGCATGCACTGCCACCCCAAGATTTTTTAAACCCCACTCATAATAAATAAATATGTATATTTCAATCTCTCTCTGTTATACTTTTGTTAATAGTAAACCAATACATACACGTAAATAACCAACAGGACTCCTCCTTTTTTATGAAATAAAGGTCTATTAATTATTATTGTCACGAAATCATTAATTTTACCTCTTGTGAATTACTACAGGGTGATTCAAAAGTCAGGTTACATAGGGCTTTTCTGTTTATTTGCAGGTAAATGAGTTATGAGATGTTATCGAAGGAGGAGCGCATTGATGTGATATTCCTAGCTGGCTGCACAAGTGCATTGCCGTTAACGGTGGCCATATCGAACATGTGATGTGACTATTCCCTTGTATCATTACATAATACAGTATATCCCTATGTAACCTGACTTTTGAATCACCCTGTAGTTATAAATAACATGTAATTCCTAAAGCTGTCCCATTTAAAACAATTTAAAAGAGTTATTGGTTGCCTAAATAGACATTTCTATGAATGCTTTCAAGTATTTTTGTTCTTTTCCTCTATAAAAATTTTATAAAATACAAATTTAATAATAAAAATAATAATAACAATTTGCTCAAAATTCCCACGGGCACGCGAGAGAATTTTTCAGATAATTATCGCCAATTTGGGCACACGCTCTCAAAAAGGTTCGCCACCCGTGTCCTAGTTTGACCTGAATAAACTGAGTCGTATTGTTTATATTCAGTCGAGTAGACCAGGGGCCTTCAACCTTTTTTAACTTACCGCCCACTTTTTGAATTTTTGAGAATTAAAAAAAACTTATCGCCCACCTTAGGGCAAAAAAAATAAATCATCATAATTAATAAACGAAAAAATAAAATAAATGTTTAATTATCTTTAATGAGAGCCTTGTGGTTGATGCTTGCTAATTAAAACTTTAAGTTGGGTTTTATTTTAGTAAGAAACAGTAGTATAGCCGCAAAAGGGGAGAGTGCAAGAATGTTGCAAGTTATTATGTAATGTTGCAAAGGGGGGCGGGGTTGTTGCAAAGGGTGGTGGGGGTTGTTGCAGAGGGGGGGTTGCAAAAAAATAATAAAAAAATAAAAAAAATAAAAAAAATACCCCAAAGGGCCCTTTGTTGCCAACCTAGGTTGCAATGGGCATGCAACGTGGGGGCCTCCCCCAAGCTATTCCCCCCAAAGGGCCAGAGAGAAAGGAGGAGAGAAAGGAGGAGAGGTGTTCACCTGGCAGGAGCCAAGTGCATATTAAGACTTCAGCCGAGTAGGCGTTGTTTTATAGGCTCCTAATCAGCCAGAATCAGCCAGTTGGCTGAATCAGCCAGTTGACTGAGCCAAGGGGGGAGGGGTACACCTGAAGGAGAGAGAGACACCTGAAGGAGAGAGAGAGAGAGAGACGCCTGAAGGAGAGAGAGAGAGAGACACCTGTAGGAGAGAGAGAGAGACACCTGAAGAGAGAGGAGTTCTCCCCCAAGTTATTTTCGTTTTCCTAACCTAAGAGGCCTCTAAGGGGTTTTACCAAAGGGCCTGAAAGAGAAGGACCAGAGGTCCTTGCTCGGCTGGGAGCCGAGCTTGAATGATTCTTTCATCAGCTTCTCGGTCTTTTATAAGCCTCTATTCTGGCTGAGTTGCCAGATAGCGCAATGTGTTCAGTTGCCAGATAGCGCCATGTGTCCCAGAAATCCATATATTAATCATCCATTGTGTAACACAATATATATATGACGGTAGTTAATCCAATTAAATTCTGTATATTAAATAAATAATTTTACACACAATCTTTATTATTATGGAATTGCATACCTTTCAGTTTTTTTGCAATGATCGGATTGCTCTTGCTAGATATATATTATTATGCTATATATATATATATATATATATACATTCTTTTTAAACATCTTATGCTAGGTATATGTAAATATATATATATATATATATATATATATATATATATATATATATATATATAATTTATTTTTCATATTATAACATTTAATTTTAGTTTAACGTTTAGAAGCAAATTTAACATTAACTTGAACTTCATTAAACTTGAAGCTAAACTTTTCGAAACAAATAACATAGTTTACCACACATAATTCAACATAGAAAACTTCATAATAGAAAATAATTAATTTTATGGTTAACTAGTTTATTTCAACATAAGTTTACTATAATTATATATATACAGTCTTTTAAACAGCTTATGATATATATATATATATATATATATATATATATATCTGAACTCTTTCAGCTAAAGAAGCCTTATGTATAGAATTGGTTGTGTAATAGCTGATATTAAACTATCAACATGTTCTGAAAAGCACGGCGTATAAATTCCTTCCCCATATCCGTACAAAAATAGCTATATATATATATATAGTGTTTCACTATAGATGTATAGATGTATATAGGGTTTTACAATAGATGTATATAGTGTTTAACGATTAGAATCAAATATAACATTAACTTGAACTTCATTAAACTTAGTTAAACTTTTCGAATGTTCTGAAAAGCACGGCTTATAATTTCCTTCCCCATATTCGTACAAAAATAGCACTTCAAGACATTATTGTATAGAAATAAGGTAACACAAGTACTACAAGAAATAAATAAAAGAAGTACCCACAAACAAATCTGTAGTGAACAAAAAAAAAAGGCAAAACAGGCCGCGTGACCCTGAACATTTTAATGAGAAAGAAATGTACTTTAATATTATGTTTATTAAATTCTCCTAAAATAATTATATAAGACCGAAGTAATGGTCTGACGTTGGGGTGAATCCAATTAAATTCTGTTTATCAAATAAATAATTTTACACACTCAATTTTCATTATAAACATTCGAATATCAGTGGGGAAAAACGAACGGAAATGAAAATTTATGAAACAATTCAAAACAGACGATCGTCATTCCCCAAACCCGTATAATATATATATATATATATATATATATATATATATATATATATATATATAATATCTAAGTTATATCGAGATGAAAATTTATGAAACACACGAGCCTCATTCCATGCGAAAAAAATTGAAACAATATCAAAATTTACGAAACAATTCAATTAAAAGTTGAAATTATCCAAAATACAATCCGCTAGAGGAAAGGAATTCCGAGAATCTGCCCAACTCGATTGACCATAATGACCTTTCTCCTAGACAGCTTGAACAAAACCTCTCTCGACTCCATTTCTTAGATATGCCCACAATATATATATATACAGGGCGTCCAAAAAAATGTATACACACTTTAACAGCTGATAGCTCAATTGATGTTTCTTTCTTTCCAAGTTAAACCCATTAGAATTAATAATGGCAGTCAGACTAAGCTTTGAACAAAGGAAATTCATTCTAAAATGCTACTGGAAGTGTGAAAACGCAGTTGAAGTGCAAAGACAGTTTAGGAGGGAGTTTCAAACAGATCCACCAACGCGACTTACCATCACTCGAATTAGAGATAAGTTTGAAGCCGATGGAACTGTTCAGAATGTCCACAAGAAGCGTTCCGGAAGACCACGGACATCGACAAGCCCCACAAAGCAAGAAAGAGTACTGGAAACGTATCACCAAAGTCCAAGAAAATCTGTGCGGCAAGCGAGTCGTGAGGTAGGAATTTCAGAATCGTCTGTCCAACGCATTTTGAAGCGCTGTCAATGGAAAAGTTACATTCCAAGATTAGTCCATGCTATTAATGAAGATGATCCGGACCGAAGAGTGGAGTATTGCGAGTGGTACTTGGCACGATGTGGATGTGGATTGGACGAAGGGGTTTCGTAGAATACCCTCCGCGTTCACCAGACCTCACACCACTAGACTTTTTTATGGGATACTTAAAAGACAAAGTCTACGCTATAAAACCTGCAACAGTCGCTGAATTGAGAGCAGCCATTGAACGAGAATGCACACAAATACCAAACGAAATGTTTCGTGATGTTTGCGATTCCATTGCTTCGCGTTATCAGCAGTGCCTGGACCAGAACGGACGTCAGTTTGAAAACAGGCGTTGACAAAACAATTAAATAATGTCTGTAGATTCTATTACATTTTGAAAATTAAATGTATTTTAATAAACACTGCCTTTATAATTATTTAAAGTGTGTATACATTTTTTTGGGACGCCCTGTATATATATATATATATATATATATATATATATATATAGAGAGAGAGAGAGAGAGAGAGAGAGAGAGAGAGAGAGTTTTGTTCAAATAACGGGATATGCTTGTATCTTTTGCCATTGTGTTCGAACACAATTGTTCGAGCACAATTGTTCGAAAACCATAGTTCTAAAAACAGTTGTTCGAACCAGCAATTATTCGACGTTATAATTGTTCGAATGAACAACCAACTAAATAAAATCTTAGTTGCCAAGACGCAAATACGAAGATGTAAATAAGAAGGTTAGCCTCTTCATTTAAACTATAACATTTATAGTGCTGCAGTAGTATATCACCCTTAAAATGGCAGAGTTTGTTTCTAGTGAGAAAGGAAATCCAAATCGAAAACCATACCCATATTATGTTATATCAGTCAGGGTGAGTCTTCTGGCAGAGTTTGTTTCTAGTGAAAAGAAATCCAAATCGAATCTTTATTATAAAATAAGTTAACAATTATGTTAACACAAGAAAACAATACTTGTAAGTAAAAATATAATATAAGGGACTACCATAGAAATGTAAGTGCCTATAATTCAAGAAACACGATTTTGTATATATGTTACTCATCCGGTCCCGTTATAGCGGATTGGTACACGTCATAGCTCCATCCAGCTACGCCGGCAGCCAATCACTACGAACATCTGGTCTTTTGGGCGGAGCTTGGCGATTGTGCATATAAAAGGGATATTTTTCAGTTTGGAGTAACAGTAGCTATTTTCGCGTCAGTGAATAATCATTCCCTCCACCATGGACCTGTACGTCTCCCCAGACTTGTATGAAGAGAGTGATACTGCAGCATTAACGACAATTAGCCTTTTTAATGCGGTTGACCGTGATGAATTATTTACAACGCAAACCGTAGAAGATATGTGCAGTGACGCTCCTTACAATCCGACGCAAGGGACTACCATAGAAATGTAAGTGTCTATAATTAGAATTTATATATATATATGGATGGGGTGTAGTATCTCGTCAAATAGATACTCGCCCAATTTTTTTTATGTCAATCAATGTTATTTTGTTACCCCATTATGCTAAAATCGAAATTTTTATGGCGTTCAATGTTATTCCTCGAACCAAAGATATCTTCACATAATGGGGATCTGTCTGATACTCTGTATATGTTTTAAAAGAATGAACATTATTCCTTTAAGGTCCGATGAGGATTTGACACGTGTTATACAATCTTTTGAAGAATCTCGGAATACGGGGGATATACTGAACAGTCAACAATGTCACACATCCTCCACCATGGACCTGTACGTCTCCCCGGAATTGTATGAAGAACGTGATACTGCAGCATTAACCGCAATTAGTCTTTTCAATGCGATTGACCGTGGCGAATTATTTTCAACGCAAACCGTAGAAGATATTTGCAGTGACGCTCCTTACAATCCGACGCAAGGGACTACCATAGAAATGTAAGTGTCTATAATTAGAATTTTTATATATATATGGAGAGTTGTAGTATCTCGTCAAATAGATACTCGCCAAAATTTTTTTATGTCAATCAATGTTATTTGGTTATCCCCATTATGCTAAAATCGAAATTTTTATGGCATTCAATGTTATTCCTCGAACCAAAGATATCTTCACATAATGGGGATCTGTCTGTATACTCTGTATATGTTTTAAAAGAATGAACATTATTCCTTTAAGATCCGATGAGGATTTGACACGTGTTATACAATCTTTTGAAGAATCTCGGAATAGGGAGGATATACTGATCAGTCAACAATGTCACACCGAAATAATGTAAGTGTTTTTCGATCTTTTTGGGATAAGAAGACACAATATATTTTCCTAAATTTATTAAATGAAAGAAATCAGTACAATAAACAACTACAGAATATATCGTTACAAATATACGAACAAAAACATTATAATATACAACGAGTACGTACAATTGGAAAACGGTTTTTTATCTGTCTGCATACCATTTCATCGTTTCGGCGAGTGTGACACGGGTCAAATAAATTTAAAAAATTTATAAATTCTTTATCATTTGACATATGCATGAGAAATGAGACGCAGTACATTCCGCAAACATTAGTAAAATATCCTTGCATGCGAAATGGGGTCCATACAACTTCGGGAATATGTAACTGAGCGAGAAATTTTACAATAATAGGGTCACTCCAGGGTTGAGTACCGAGTGAATCAAAATAGTACAGGCGCTGTCTATTTTTAAAATAGACAGCGATCCAGTGAATCCCTTCATTACCGATGATGTCTGTGTTCACAATAAGACTACCGCATTCTCGCGTACTTGGCAAACTCAATGTTTCATTCTTCGCAAACACGCCGATAAATTTGGAACGTGTGACTCGCTCCATTACTTTCTGAAGTGTATTAGCATCCATTTTAAAAGTCAGTGATAACGCTCCTAAATCTATTTACTTCTATTAGGGCTTGCGATTCGAGATATACTAGTACACTAATAGGAGCGTCTATAGGCTTGGCGAATTCCAGCCGCACTGAGATGTTTCCGCTCTGCTGTGGGGTTAAATGGGTATTTACGCTAGCAGATAAGTCAGGTGTAATGTCAAACGGATAAAGGTTAAATTGATCAATGAATTCTTCCTGCGTTACCCCATTACCAAGCTCATCACAATCACCTGCAATATGGGTCAGATTACTATAGGCTCTGGCACAAAGCGGTAACACAGCGTCTGATGAATAGTCCGTACCCATTGTTCCACCCAAAGCAGTGCCATTAACGTATAGAGTTATATTTTTAAGTCCGAAATTCTCGAATTTAAAGGCACTCTTTTTATATTTTCCATTCACAGAAGCGTGGTCCTGCATGCCGATTAATATCCTTTTAGGAAGATTTCCCAGGGCAATGTTTTCTATCTGCTTCGATGCCAACCCTGCAGGAACCGTATATAGTTTGATCTGCACTCTGTTAATAGGATATTTCACTGTAGCGTTTAGTAAATTTATCTCAATTTCTAGTTGTTTTGGTGAACTTAATTTCACTCGCCGTACGCGGAGGTATGTGTCCATAATGTGAACCACAACGGGCTTTGCACCCTCTTCTTGATCCGCAGCCAGATTTAAGCAGTCCTCAGGACTCGTGCGGGTGAGCTTTATTTTCATATCCACCCCGTTCACAAGCAACTTCTCCTGGAAAGTGAAATCTGTGTGCAACCGTCCAAAACACTCGTATATTTTCTTTTTAGAATTTTTAAATTTGTCCTTTATACTATTTTCATCTTTAGTTTGATAATATCCCTCCGCACTTAAAAAGGTAGCCTTCGCTTCTTTGGAAAAGTTGAGGACATTTTCCAGATAGGCTCGTAGATGATAGTACCCTGTGCCTGCCGATATATGTGGTCTGATTAAATATACGTCACACTGGTTGAATATGGAGTACAGAAAGTTTGTTTCAGGGTATACAGCATATTTGTCATCGCAGACCGTTCCATCAGAATGGGCTATACGTAGCTTAGCGTACATGTGCACACAGCTTGGATCAAAAAAGTAAGGGCCTGAGCTGGGTATCACGAATTCTATAGGTGCACTCGGGGAACTAATTGTGTTTAAAGGGTTAATTGTAATAAAGTCACTGTGCTCAATAGAAACTTGGATTGGAGGTAGCTCAAAAGGGACAGCTCCGATTTACAGCATTGTGAACTACATGGGTGGATGAAGCGTGCCATGGCGAAATAGTGACTCCTCTCTCGACAAGTGGTAAACAAACTATGATTCATGAGATCAATGTCCTTAGCTTATATCAGTCAAAAAAGTGGTCAACCATAGGTTTCATTCGCTTACAGCACTTCTTTTTGATAGCCTTTTACGTTTAATACCACGTGACCCCTTTCCGGCAGCTCGCTTCTTCCCGCCACCACGCATTTTTCTCTTTGCATCTTTGATGATTTCGTCCCGTGTAAGCTTTAAATGTTTTTTTAGAGCTTCTTAGGTTTAGCCCCGGCCAATATGTCTTCTGCAGTGTTAAGGCCTGATTGTAGCGCTTGCCTTCCAAGGTATCTGGCACCCTCTTCAGCAAAGGAACAGCCGTACGTAGTATGGATGAAAAAATGGACCCAAGTCCACTACCGCGTTGGTATCGCATCCCTCGATAGACGGTGAAAGGCTTTCTATCCATTATAACTCAGTGCGTCGAAAGTGTAGCTTCACTGTTAAGCTCCCGTTACCGAATGGGAAGTTTTCACCCTCAATCGTTCTTATTATATTGTGATATTGGTTATTAAATTAGTTGCGACATTCACATAATGGGGTCTGTCATATGTAATACTCAAACTCCTTCCTCTATGGTTGGGGATGTGAGCAATGCGCAGCAGGCGTGCCTGGGTATCCCCAACAAACTGGTGCTCCACTATATTACTGTAAATATAGCACATGTCTGGGGACCTTTCAGCCAATTTCTCATCTTCAATTGATACATTAATCTGGACAAGTCATGCTGTGTCTCGTGAAATGTGTCTCTTTGGAAGACTGCGCTATAGCGGCCATTGGCTAGAATTGGAACTTTCTATGGTCTTTAATACGTCTGTTAGTCTTTGATTTTAGGATTAGTGTATGTGCAGGGTTGTTTACGACTTCGTATACTAAATCATTCGTAAGGTTTGAGTTTCTTAAACTTACGTTTTAAGCCTCTCACAACATCCTCGGCCGAACCATATTGACCCGGCCCTAGTCTTACTTCTGTACTGTAATACCGTGCAATCTTAGTCCGAGCGATGCGCATAGTTTCATCCATAGCTACCCCAGCTTTTCACACTCGTCAATTTCTCTAAGAATCGTAAAAACGGTTTCTTTATGTTCAATATTTAAAAAGACGGTGTCCAGCTGAATTTCGCATATCCCCACCTCATACGAATCACGACCCAATTCAATGTGCCCATTGAGTTCTGTTACAAAGTTGGCTAGTGTTGTTAGGGTGTACAGACAGGGACGAGGAGGACGGGAGTGTGACGTAGAAATGGTTAGGAGCCATGTTGCATACTATTTAAGCTTCATTATTGCATCAGCTTTTATATAGGTGTTGAAGCTTTCTGGGTACCCTAGCCATTCACCAGGTACATTTTCTCCTTCCTGAACCTTGCTTCCTAAAATTTTCTCAATTTTAAACACATTTTTTTCTAAATTAAACGCAACTTTCTGCAATTCCTCGCGGTAAAAGCCTCCTGAGATTTCTTCCCATTCAAATCTTCAATGTAATACATCATTATCTCACTTTTAGGTCTCACAGCCCTAACTTTAAAAATCTCGCGTGTCCATCCTTGCTCAAAACCCTTGCGAATTTATTCCCCGAACGCGACAGCCTTACATAATCATTGATTTGAAGCGCGCAGAGTATGGTGGTGGTGGTGATCCATCTCTTCTCGGGAGCGTACCTCTTTCTAAAACTTCGTTAGGTGATGTCCCAATCGTGCGATGGTGTGAGCGGTTGTAGGATGATGCCAATGATTCCAGAATGTCTAGAAATCTGTATGTGTTTTATGTGTAAAATAACGGTGCATGCGTTCCTTTATGGTGCGCTGAACTCTTTCAGCTAAAGAAGCCTTAGTATAGAATTGTTGTGTAATAGCTGATATTAAACTCTGTCAACATGTTCTGAAAGCACGGCTATAAATTCCTTCCCCATATCCGTACAAAAATAGCCAGGAACCCTGTTTTCTTTTAACATTAGCGTTTTGGTGGCTTTAGCAACTGTTCAGGTGATTTATTTTTCAGAGGAACTAGCCACAGATATCTAGAGAATACGTCTTATATGAATAGAAGTAGCGGTAACCAACGTTATACACAGAATATCTTTGCATGTCTGTTAAATCTGCTTGCCAAATAGAATCAATCGAGGAAGCCGTTGTCTTGGCTGTTTTAAACCTTTTTCTCACAGGCTTATGAAGCGTATAAGCGTCCTGCTCCCTCAAAAATCTTTCAACATCTTTTTTCCTACTCCGTAAACACTTCTGTACAGTCTATCTACGCGCCGTAAGAGGAGGGGTAGAAATGTCATAATGGCGTTTAGTTAATACGTTAGCCATTTGCGTATTTAGAGGCACGTGGGTAGGGTTGGTTTAACCTCTTCTTGCTCCTCTTCAAAGGTGTTACCGCCGGGGGTGACGGCGCCTTCAATTGTGTCACAGGCGTTGCATGTTCCAAGTCTTTTAACCTGTTCAGATTTCCTATCAACGTTTAGGGACATTTATTTGTTGTAGTCTTGCTTTAATATGCTTCCATCCTGATGGTGATGGCCTATCCCACTTTCTCACCAGATCATGGACAATGTCTACGATATCGATCCTGTACCTTTGATCCTTCCACAATGATCTCCCCTGTATCGGTCCATTGTATGGCGGGATCCTCATTCAATAGATTATAAAGACTTAAGCTTTACTCCTCAATGTAAGTGGGAGGGTATTTTTAATACATGTTCGATATGTTGTGTGGCTAATCTTTTGGTTGGTCGCTGTGTCGTCGGGCACAGATCCTATGTCGCCATCGTCCCCCCGTGCTGTGCCTAATAACCACAGGAATCTCTGTAGGGCTCTTATAATTTTCGTACTCGTGAAGAAATTTCTGCAGAGCTTCTTGGTATAAGATTCTTTTCTCATCAGGTGTTTTTTCACTGTTTAATTGGGCTAACAATTCGCTTTCCATTCTTTTAAGTCTGCTTTTACGGGGATCTAGATACGTGTCTGGATCCTTTGCAGTGAAGCGTACACCTCGTGGGGAATCACTACCACTTTCTTCATTATATTAATCTAGTCAGTAAAGGACCCAAAACTGAAATAAGATGGGAGAAATGTCCCTCCTGTTTGTACAATAATTCGTTTTTTCTTCGCTACAGTTTGACTTTTACGAGCGAGTGCACGTATTATGTTCTTGTAGCGGCGTAGGCGAGCCTTCTGATGGGTTTTCATTGATACATTGCAATTTATAACGTTAAGACAGATTTCACAGATGCATTTAAAAAGTCGGCGTCGATATTTTTAATAAACATCTGCTGCATTGCCCGGGCAGTCGATGATAGATTTTATTAATTCACGGTATTTCTTTAGTCTCTTTGTTCATTCTGGAATATACACCGTTTCAGGCTCGTTTGGAAATATATTCGTTCGCAGAAGCACTCTAAACGTGTTTCGCGGATGAAGGTCGCAAAGCAAATATCCGTAACGCGTGCTTGTAGCTTCTTTATAAACTTCCAAAAACTCCTTACGCTGATTCGGGAACTTTGATTGGCTAATACCCAATTTGTGAACATCTCTACGTTGCGCGAATAAGACTAGATATTGCGTATTTAACGACACATCGCGCATGTATCTATTTTGAAAAATAGATTATGATTGATGAAGAACACGCTTATGTTAAGATGGTGGGAGAATACTGTAAATGTCTCGGCAAACGTTTTATCCATCTCCAACATGAGATCGTCAATTACAATGATTGTATGTTCATTTCCTTTAACGAATTAACGTCATATACGCCTTTGTGGAAAAAAATATCATCTTGGTACTCGTTGAACACTGATTAATACGTCGAATAGCACCATATAACTTTATGCACAAATTTCGAGAACATCTCTCCCTTTTCTTTAATGATTTTTAAGCATAAACACAGTTTTACCACATCCTGTAGGTCCAGATATAATACATGTGGATGGGCTCGTGAATCTGAATTTTTCTACAGAGTCCATTTCTAACACGTCACACTCCTAAGTGGGTCATTTACAAAATATTACAAATTTTGAGTGCTGTTCCTTATATTTCTTCTCCCACAGAACCGTGAATGACGATGAGGTAGAGCAGCCCATCATTACGGATGACCTCGACGACAGTGTAGTTGTGATCTCCTCCCCTGCCAACGAACCCTCACCAGCGATACCGGTAACACGTCCAAAGCGGAGGTATGAGATACCCACGTCAGGTATAAAGCGACCGAAAAACGCGCCTGTTGCACCAGTAATAGATCCCCAACCCTCAACCTCTTACGCAACAACCCCCCCAGCAGCACCTCCCGCTAATATATCCCCTTATTCATCCGCCGCCCCCCGTTCTGTTAAGTCTACAATAATAGAGCCCCAACCATCAACACTCCTACGCAACAGGCCCCCATCAGCAGCACCTTCCGCTAATATACCCCCTAATTCATCCGCCGCCCCCCGTTCTGTTGAGGAAGATATAACGCGAATTGGTGCGCTCCGCAGCCCCACCCAGCCTTGACTAGAAATCGGTATAGAGTCAGGTCGACCCTAGAGTCATGTATAGCAATGGTATTGAGCGCGGACTACGCCGGGTTGTAGAGCGTATTATAGAGTTTGCTCTTCAGAATCGCGACGAGCGTGAAGTCAGGACGAGTCTGTCCTTTGGATTCGGGTCAGATGACGGTGACGTAGACGATTATTGGGTGATAGTGCCATTTAGACGTTTGGCGGCTGAAGATGTAGAATATATATTAGGGGATAAGCAAGCCGCCCAAAGTAGTATAGCCTTCAATATAGGACAACTTCACGGTAAATATTGACCATTGTATACCGTGTTCGGGTTCATAGTGCCATACCGTATACTCTTAACTCAATTCTCCGACTATTTACCGAAAGCATATAAACGTCGATCGTGGTTGCGGCTTTATAGCAAGTACTCTTAGCACGTATGTTTACTGTACAAATACACGAACACAAAAAATTTGGTTGCCTACAGTCGTGGAGCGTGCCCGTTAAACTAGCTGTAGACTGTGAACTTGAATTTGACTGTAATATGGGTCCTGAGAGCTGAGAAGGGTAGAACAGGAATGAATGTCCGCATAGTTGTGTTTGGGTTGGATGATCGTCGTAGGACTGTGATGTTTTAAAAGCTGTGTGAGAGATCGTACAAGACCCCTACTTATTTTAGGATTGTCAGGGACAACGTATCTCCCCATCCGTAATATAAGGGGGCTTTACGCTGTTATGACAAAGTCGAAAAATATGGAGACATCATGATTGTGTAAGGGGTGCCTCGAGTTTGCGGATGATATAGTGAGACATTGTAAAGAATGTCACATGGTATGTGAGCAGTGTAAAAGCACCAAAATGTGAAAGCCGTGTAGTTGAAGCTGAGAAGAGAGACTGTGATGTGTTGTAGACGCACATTTTTCAATAATATCTGTTTTGATTTCCATAAATCAATTGGCACGTGCAGGAAAATGAGAATCTGTGAATGTGGTATGTTTCACACAAGGATAATTGGGGGAAATTTAAGCACAAGTGTGACGTAATTCACTGTCCTACATGCCAGGAGGATATAAGGCGGATGGAGTAAA